>JAKOGI010000438.1:372500-442500 GCA_029747015.1 Carnegiea gigantea | reverse complement strand
TAGTTGTATTATAAGACGCTGCCTGTTGAGGATCAACAGTGTATCTAGGTGAAACCCTAATTCTATCCCTCTAAAAAGTGGCTTGTCACTGGGTGGGTCCATTTAGACTTCCAACTGAGTAGGCAGTTACTTCACCCACTCACGACATACTTTCCTGGTCCTTATAACTCAGGGAAGAATCCAAAAAGTTCTAGTCATCCTATGCACCCCATAGGTGACGTACGAAGCATTGGGCCGTGAGAAGACTTCTAAACATGACCTGAAACCGACGTAACGTGGAATTCTTGTTCAGGTTATAACTCATGTGTATGATTTGGAACGTAATGTGACCTTGTATGATTTAACTTCTTTAGCACGAAGGATTATGGATTGATATTGTGAGTCTTAGAAGAGCCCAGATTAGGAAAAACTAAGTCTAGGAATTGAATTAGGAATTAAAACAGCTTCTAAGCCAATTGAGTCCTAAAAGGACTCTTCATCCAGAATCCGAAGAGGTTCCAACTGTAGTTTAGGTGTACTAGTGTTCTGGCCAAAGAAAAAGGGAATCCGGCTGGGATTTTTTTTTTAAAAAAGGATGAATCAATAATCTGTGTCTAGGAGTAGAATGGAGTCCATTTCAGGCCCAAAACTCGACCAGGATCCACCAGGGTTCAGTATCGGAGTATGTTAGGTTGCATGCATAAGGGTTTTGTGAAGAGTCAGGGTGTAAGCTTTGGGCCCTAGTTAGAACCTGATCAAGTTCCAATTAGGAGGTCAGGCCAAGTCCATATCCCTTAAGGCCTAAATTCATGACATAAGATGGTATTTTGGGCTCCCAGTATTAGAGTTAGGTACATGAATCAGTATAGTTCATTTAAAGGCTTAGCACATTAGTTGTAGGATGCTTGAGGATTAAGAGTCATTCATCATTAGACTTTATCACGCATAGTCCATGAATCTATCTATGCCTAAGGTATGTAATGCGGTCAATTAGACCTTTAGAGCAGTAGTTCATTCTATGTTGCATCCAATCGTGCATTACATCCATAATGCATAAGTCCAATTAAAACCTAAATATCTTACCCATGCATAAGTTCATTGTCTACATATCATATTCCCTAGATCTGGGATCCTTATGTGAGTCCACCTAGATCCACCTATGTACCAAGACTAGCCCATTCTAGGCAAACAAAACTACAGTCATACTTAGGCCAGTATAGGCTTGTGATTCACCTAAGAAAGACTTAAGTCCAACTTGGGCTCATTAGTCAACTAGTTAAGCCCAGTTTAAGACCTAATTTAGGATAAGGCCCGAATTTCAGCTTAAAACCCCATATCTTAACCACATTTCAGCCTAAACCTTTAAGCCTATGAAGCCATTATCTCCTTCTCTTCAAATTGCAAGTCACTAACAATTTCCTTTAGCCTATATCCAGCGAGTTGACTGCTCATAATATTTCATCTCTCTAAACTGTCACCTTATTGCTCAATATAGGGAAGACAAGTAAGGCATATGAGTGGAGTTTATCTTAAGAAAAGTCCAAGGGAACTCCACTAGGTGGGTTAAAGCCAAAATCCAAGTCAAAGTCTAATATTTCACCAATCCGGATGGCATGAGGTAATGAATTGGCTCAACTCGTAAACATGTAGAAAAGATGTAAGCTAGACTGGACAAGAGTAAGAAGAAGATATAATTAATAGCCACTACACTTCAAACCCCTATCAGGGACACACCCACCAAAGCTGCTAACACTTTGAAGGACAACTACTAGGATAGGGATAATGAAGACAGTGGCTCCGTAAGCAAAAAAGTCCATGCTCTATGTTCCTACACCAAGTACACTATTGACACCACATATACTCAAACACTAGAATGCTTACTTTCTAAAGGTATAATCAACCCCTCCCAATAAGGTCGGAGACGAAAATTGTATGGAAGTGTAAGAACTGAGACCCGAACAAATACTACAGATATCACCAAGTAAGGGGCCATGATACCGAGGATTGTTGGAGCTTCAAGAATAAGTTAGAAAGCACATTCAAGCCAAGGGAGGTTCCTGTACCTGAAGTTGCGCAGAACACCCAACCATAACCATAACCCGCTTGGGTTACATGACAGCATCCTAGCCATTTCAGACCATCAAAGTGAAAAGTGAGGCCCGTCTATTTACATAAGCGTGCATAGTTGAATCCAAGACCAAAAAGCTCCACACAAGAGGTCTTAAGTTCAGAAGATATGATGTGTCCTAAACGTATAGTCATTTGTTGAGTCATAGAGTCACTCGCTTCTCTTTCTATCGTAAATCAAAGTCTGATGTAACGTTGATTTATTAATAAAATCATCTTCTCCATCAGTTCTTTTGCATATTCTTATATCTTTCTTTTCTAAAATACTTATGTCCTATGATGAACCCAAGGTGAAAAAAAAGAGAAAAAAGCAGGGGTAAGAGAAGAGGGTATAACTCAAAAACCTTACAAGGCAAGCTAGATAAAAGCAGAGAGCAAAATCTTTTTTTAAAAAAAAAGACTAATTTCAATCAATCATCTGAACAGGGGAAAGATCAATAATTTCTTGCAATAAGTCATGCAACTTTAAACGATATGCCTAGGATAGGAGGCCTCCTTTGGCAACCCGTATTAATACCTTTAGTAAATCTGATAAATTTACACTTAGAACCCTTTTTAGCCTTCAAATGAGTTTGGTTTTTTCATTACCATATCTAACCTAACCAAGGAGTGGGAGTATGTCATGAGTGGCATTAGTATCAAAATATGTTTTAAAAAAAAGGAGAGAGAGATAGATAGAAAAGAGAAAAAAAAAAGGAAGAGTTTGAAAACAAGAAGGATAAGAAAAGAAAGAAATTGCTGATTTACACTAACTTTATCACCCAACACACTTAGGGATTTCATGAGGGTTGTTTGAGCCTTCATGCTAATTTTCCTTCTTTGGTACCCTAACCCAGAAGTCTGCCTTAAAAAGGTCCTCCTAAAGGCATCCCTCCTTTAAGCTGCATGTTCTAACCTTGAAATGGTGACTGATTTGATTCCACATAGGATACGTAGGTAACTCCTTTGAGGCTCGACAACGATGATTTCTTTTATGAAGAGACATTTGAATTGAATCCATTAGTCTTCAAAAAAGAGAGAGAATAAAGAGCGGCTAATCTGAAAACGTGCAAAGATGGATCAGACAAAAGAAGAGTGAAAATAAAACTTTGGTTTTTGAGAACAAAGAAGCATTATATTGACTACTCCCATCGAATCAGACTTGGACAAACCATTCACCCACTTTACCA
The DNA here is from genome assembly GCA_029747015.1 of Carnegiea gigantea. NCBI lineage: Eukaryota > Viridiplantae > Streptophyta > Magnoliopsida > Caryophyllales > Cactaceae > Carnegiea > Carnegiea gigantea. The sequence continues at coordinate 439,225 of JAKOGI010000438.1, read as the reverse complement.
CTTCTGGTCAATAATCCTAGCCTCTAATTTCACCTTCATTCTAAAATTCAAGACTCTTGACCACAACTATGACTACAAATTCAAGAGTAGATACTCACTTTATATTCTCAACTTTCTTAAACAGACACTCAGCCATTATGCAAAACGGGGGGCCCTCCCATAATTCACTAGGTAGTTAGGGCTCCCCTCATGGTAAACATTTCCCGATAAGGAGATAACCACACTCATCGTGGCTACTCTAGGCAACACCAGCAAAAGCATCTTCTCAATATGGAAAAGATCACATTTAATCTATTGGACTGGGGGCTACTCCAACTAAAACTAGCAAAAAGCCACTTTGGCTATCGTTATTCTCATACATCTAGAACTTCTACTACAATAAACAGAAATTGGCCAATGCAAACAACTATTTCAAACATGTAATGATAGGGCCACAAACACGCAGTGGCGTTGTAACAAAGCAAGGTCGATTACACAGAGATTAGGTTAAGCTACTGGCTATGTTCCCTCAAGATAGGCTAAACAAATTAAAATTTGAGATAAAAATTAAACAAATATACTATCTAATCAATGAATTATACAAAATAAGTAATCCCTCAATTCATATATCAATCAAGCTTCTTTCTCAATTGGTTGTTTTAAAATCGACAATTGAAATATTACAACCCTCTTTCAAGGTGAAGTGAAATACCTTAATCTAACCAATTATCATTTCTCAAAAGCTTTTGATATGTTATGTTTATTAAGCATGCGATTATTAAATTCATGATTTTTTTAATTAGTGCGACTTTCTCAATACTCCATACAATCAATTCAAATCCTAGGGTTCTAGTATCAAATTTCACCTTTCAAATCTTTACTTAATACGCAAAACTTACAAGAAAGTGATCAGATTTCTCATAAGACAATAAACATCTAAGATTTGATAAAACAATCTAACAAATTGCAAATTGCCAAAAGATATCAATACAAGATCGAGAAATTAACTAGTACTTGCATGAATTCAAGATCAAAACAACCAATGGTAATGTAAATTACAAAACATAAATCCTGAATGAGAAAATAGAAGAGAAGGGAAGGCATTGCTCAGTCAAGATCGCGCTTGAACCGTTGTTGCGAACCCAGGTTGGAATCCGTAGAAATCTCTACTTCAATTCACTCTCTCTTACTCTAATATAAATCTAAGTCCTAATCTAGTTGATGAATGTTGAAGAGTGGAATGGACAGGGATGAATGAAAGTAGAAAAACAATACTTTTATCGTTGAAATCAAGTCTGCAAAACCATCTAAATGCTTGGAACATAAAAAGTTGCGAAGAAATCTAGCAGACCCAGGGGAACAGAGCTCACCATGAACCGCAGGCACCACGACGGTCAGATCGTGGTCGCCTCTGATTCTGATGCTCGATCAATTTTTATCCCGCTGCTTTTCCCGGATCATTCTAAGTCGTGGTATTGGTCACGGTTGGTCCATGTTGGGTGTCTTTGGGTTTTTTTGCTATCTTCTTTGATTCATAAGGCCCCAATATTATCATTTTACCATCATGCTTTAGGTTCACAAGATCAAATTCTATAAATACTCTCAAAACAAGCGGAACTAAGTATAATAGAAGAAATATTGGCGTAAATCATATAATTAAGTACATTAATCCCCTAAAATGACATCCAAACACTTATAAAATTCGATACAAATATAATATTTATCAGATAATAACTAACATAAATAGCTAATAGCTATTTACCAAATAAGATCGAAATTAAGAGTGAAAAGTGGCCAGGAGAAAATAATGCATATTTTAGACGTCGATTTAACAAGCTCCGGGATTTTCAACTACTGGCATCGAGAGGGAAAAAAACCATCAGTCATGGAAGAATTTTGCGCATTAAATTCTTGGAGACGGCAACTAAAAAATCAACAAAAGGGGCCCGCAATTCACGAAACCACGGACTGTCCACAGCGGTAATTTTGAACAAGTCAAGGGGTTTTAACGAACACTCTCTATCTGCATTAATCATTGCGATAAGGCATCTGAACCGTCGATGCTTGTTCTCTCTCCTTATAAAATGAGGAGAGAGAACAGCGTTGCTCTTCTTTCTGTCCGAAACAAATCTAGGGTTGTTTCTCCTTGCTCTGCTATCGTCTTCTCCAGGTGCGCCTCACTTCTTATCTCTTTGTTTTGGTGAGCTTTTCTTTTATCCTAGCGATCGATTTATGATTTTTTGTTTTGAAGTTGTGAATTTTGGTGGTTTTTGAATTTGGGTGATTTGATTTGATTTGTTTTGCTTTGCGCGTATTCTCGTTGGTGGATTTGGTTTCTCTCTCGTTCAATCACAATTGTGCATAGAAATTCAGGGATTTTGGAGGATTAGGTTAGAATTTCTGATTCTGATGTTTGGATGAATTTTTTTTGGTTTTGTTTGTGTGTGATCTGGTTAAGGGTCGATTGGCTAATAACTTTTTCGATTAGTTGAGTGATCTGATTTCCAAGGGTTTAGGTTTTTAAGAACAGTTTCATCCTTGGTCCAAGTTCGTTTTGTCCTTATTTGTGTAAGTTAATGAGTTCTAAATTGGGTGGCCATCCGTTTTTCGTGATACCGAGAAGTAATTGGAGGATGAAATGCCTTGAGATTGCTGTCTGTGCAATTATTTTAGCGCTTAGGGTATGGCTTTGCAATATGGATGGGGAGTTGAAGTTGCATGAGGTTGGGGGGGGTTTGGGGGGATTATTTGGCGAGACAATGGGGTACTCAATTTGATGCCACCAAATATTTATGACTACTATTTCTATCTGAAGTTTAAATTAACGCATGTGCTTGTATGAGAAGTTCATATAGAGCTTCTCATGTATGATGTGAAGGCATCGTTAGCTATGGATAAGAGCTTTGACTGTGTTGATCTTCTTGTAGGAAATATGCCTCGCTACAGTGATCGTCACAGTAGTAGCACCCGTCTCTATGTTGGCCGTTTATCTTCGCGTACCAGGACTCATGATCTGGAGGACCTCTTCAGTAGATATGGAAGGTAAAACGGAAAAAATTCTATTCAGTTGGCAGATGTGTTCTAAGGGTGGGATTTGTTTGATGGTCTGTTTCTCGGAGATCAGACATTTTGATTGAAAAGTTCTTATTTATAGTTGTCATGGTTGCTTGGTACTTTATTTCATATTCATGGTTTGGTCATATACATATGGGTTCTTGCCAGGTCTAATCATTTTTCTTTTTACGGGTTTGTTGGGCTGTATTGTTCTACTTTTTGCCTCTTTAGAATTTTTTTTCTTCTTGAAAGCATATATGTGACAAAATTTCTTCTATTATTGGTGGGCAAATGACTTTTTAATCGTTAGATCAAATCTTTGCTGCTGTGTGATAAGTCAAAAGTCAGGGGACATTAAAGCTCCAGCAAACTAATTTTTTTCCATTTCATGTAAAACATGTGTTCTCTGTGGAAGTATTTTCAAGAACATTGCAACCCTCCATGTGTTGTGTGCTTAACTTGAATGTCTTGTTGAAGGTTTCTAGGCTTTTTGCCTAGCCTGGAGGTCTATGGTGAGATGGTTGCCCTTGATGGAATTGGTGGCTATTCTTGCAATGTATAGGGGACTTTGGCGATTCTTTCTATAATTTAATGCGTATTTTTATGGATTGGCAACACTCTCAAAAAGTGGTGTTTAGTTCATCTATGAGGGGCAAGGTGTCAACCCTTCGGTAGTTTTGTCCTGATGGCCTTACTGTTTATGGCACCCGTTTACGCAGAGTACGTGACGTGGATATGAAGCGTGATTATGCCTTTGTTGTACGTATTTCCCTCTCTTGCCATTTTCTCTTTTCAGCGCTATTTGTTTTGGCTGTATATGCTCCATTTTGCTTTTTGTTTTAATTGTTCTAATTTCTTGTTAGTCATATATGAGCTTTTTTTGTTTTTTGGGTTGCGTTCTCCTAACATATTGACAACAGGAATTTAGTGATCCTCGTGATGCTGATGATGCAAGATATAGCCTAAATGGCCGGGATGTTGATGGTAGTCGAATCATTGTAGAGTTTGCCAAAGGGGTATGTCTTCTGGAGCGGACTGGCTTGATTTTTGCAAACAATTACCTAATGTTTGACAAGATGTGCATCTTTTGTTTTTAAGCATGTTCTTATCTTTGCTCAAACAACGATTTTATGAATTGTGGCAATTTTTTTTGGGGTGCATGTTCTTCTGATATTTGTTTTGTTGGATTTGCATGAATAACTTTGTTGCGCTTTTGACTAGCTATATGTCACTTGAATATTCGTGAAGAAATGACCCTCCCCCCCCCCTTGCCAACTGATTTTCTCTTTTTGCTGTGTGCATCTCATGATAATCATTTTAATTATTAACTTGTCTTGATTTGCAATCTTCTGACTGTTCAATGGAACATTATTATTTTTCCCTCCTGCTCAACTTTTACTCCTTTTTTTTGGCATGTTCTTTTGGCGGCACTCATTTTAATGATTTAGCAATACCTTTCTTGATTTGCAATCCCCTGACTGTTCAATGGAACTGTCAAGATTGTGCTAGTTTTTTCAGGCTTGATGTGTCACGGGTTGAATTGTATTTAATGTTCCACATTAGAGATACCAAAGTGTCAATCTGTGGAGCTAAAATGGGTAGTTTTGTTCGATGGCATTTGTGGAATTTGCGGTTCTGCACGTTTTTTTGTGCTATGATACTACAATGTAATTGTATGTTGGTATACTAAATCTTGTTCCTATTTGTCCTTCAGGGTCCACGGGGTGCAGGTGGTTCACGTGACTATGGTGGGAGGGGGCCGCCTCCTGGCTCAGGGAGATGCTTTAATTGTGGAATTGATGGCCATTGGGCTCGAGACTGCAAAGCTGGTGACTGGAAGAACAAGTGTTACCGCTGTGGGGAGCGTGGCCATATAGAACGAAACTGCCAAAACAGTCCCAAGAAACTAAAGTTTGTCCTCCTTTCTGGCTTTGCATAAGTTATTCTATCCTTGAGTTGATTGATCTCTTTTTTTTTTTTCCGTTGATATTGTGGGAACTTTCATTATTAGAAAGAAGTGCTCTCCTCCATCAATGCCTGATTGGTTGGAGGGGAGCATCATTTGTCCATTTTAGTAGGACAGGGCCTAAAAGTGGCTTGTAGGATTTTTCAAGTATTTACTGTAAAGAATGTTTGTAGCATAGCTGATATTGAACACTTCTCCTTTCCACACAAGGTAAAGGAAACTGGATAGTACTTGCACTTTTTTGGTAGGGTGCACTGCTGTCCAATGTAATATAATCAATAATTGAAAATTGATTATTGTTCAGCTATTGGTTACATTGCATTTAACCAAACATTGCATATTAAAGAGCCTCATTCTAAAGCATCCTTATAAAAGCCGACGATGCTACCCTGCTAGGTTTATTCTTTTGAGATATTTTCTGTATACTCACTGAACTGACTGATCCATTTTGTGATTTTCCTGTTTAAAGACGTGGTCGGAGTTACTCTCGCTCTCCATCCCCCCGTCGACGTTCACCATCTCCTCGCCGTGGCAGAAGCCGAAGCCGCAGTTTCAGCAGGAGCCGCAGCTACAGGTGGGTGTCTACTTTTTTGGCATCCTTTCTTCATTGTGTACTCTTGAGTGGAGGATAGTGTTGTACTGTTGTCCACTGTTGTATTGATTCCCCACACAATCCCATTTGGATTATTTCATTGAATTTGCTTTCAGAAACTGCTTAATGAGCAATAGATTATCTGTGTCTCTGGTAGCTTCTTCCCCTGAGCTCATTGGTTCGCTGTGTATAGCTCATTTTTCTGAACTTGTCTACTGTCCGCTTTTTGCAGCCGATCTAGATCACCACCCAAGAGAGAACGGGCTATTGAGCGTGCTGATAGGTCGAGGAGTCCCCGGCAAAGCCGGAGTCCCAGGCGTGAAAAGGGCTCTCCAGTGTCGTCAAGGGGCAGGAAGCGCACTCCATCCCCTGATGAGCGAGAACCAAGGGGCAGGGGCAGCCCCTCTCCAAGGGATGATAGGCGGGCTAATGGTTCTGATTATGGTGGGAGCCCTAGGGCAAGGAGCAGAAGCCCCATGGATGAACCTGAAAGAGAGAGCCCCAGGAACGGAGATGCTCGAAGCCCTTATGAAGCAAATGGGCGGGATCGTAGCCCTAGCCCGGATGTTAGGAATGACAGGAATGGAAGGGAGGATGATGATGATGATGACTACCAAGCTTCTCCCAGGGGCAGTGAATAATCTCACAAAAATGCTTCTTGCCTTGTGTTCACACCATGAAGCAAATTGCGGAAAAATGTTAGTCACTGTAAACTTGACTTTTTGGTACTCTTGGAGAACCTCTGTGAGAATGCCCCATTTACTTTGAACTGTGTTTCTGTACTGTCGTATTCATATGAGGAGGGTTCTGCATCATCTACACAGTTCACAAGCTTACTTGTCCCGTCAATACGCCAGGAGTATTGATGGCTTCTTGCGTGCTACTCGAGTTTTTATGTTGACAGTACTAAATTTCAGTATTTAGCTGCAGAATGATTTAAATTCTAGAATTAACAACATTTTACACTGTTTGACTGAGCACTTAGATGTTTGAATGAGCAGTTCTCAGTAGTCAATTTCTTCTGTTGCCTTGGCCACCCCTATCAAAATTCAAGTTGTTGTGGACGTTAACCATCTCCTTTCCGTGGACCCTCCTTTTATTTCCTTGGCCCCCCGGAACCCAAAAAAAAGAAAGCAAATGTTAATCAAGGGGGGAGAAGTTTTAATCTGTTTGGTTGGACTGCGCTTCAATGTGTCGTTTAAGATTGCTTATCTGCAAATTAAATTTTGAGTTTTGATCAATTTTTGGGGGATTGGCACTAATCTCCAATGATAGAAACCAAAGTATGGTTTGAAGATTAAACTGTTGAGTTTTAGATATCCCGACATTTGATATAATATAATTAATTAATTTTTATAACCCTGACTTGTTGGAATTCATATTTAACTACTCTCACATATGACAATTTCATAGCATAATGACAATTTTGGTGAGGGCCTTCATCGGGGTTAGAGAATTACATTTTTGTTTTTCTAAGAAGGCAGGGAAGTGCAGCAAAATGTGAAAATAACTTCGACTACTAACAGTAGCATTTGAACAGCCCCACTAGTTTTAATATTTCATTTGAAACGTTTTGTAGAGAGAGAAAGGACCAAAGAAAACCCTTCCCCTGGTTCTCTGCGATCGCCATAGCCAAAGGTTGAAGACCTAAACCAAAAACCACAAAAAACGTGACAATCGAAGGCGGATTTCATTGAATTAGCAACATCCGGTGCCGTTTTTGCAGTTGCATGCTCAGTAGAAGAGGAATCAATTGTTTAGAGTAGAGAAAGGTATGTAATATATGAATGGTTTCTTGCTTGCTAAATTTGTGGCCAATTGTAGTTGTAAATTTTATAAAAGAGTGTTTGCATTTGTTTCATTTGAATTTAGCTGATGCTAGTTAGGGTTTGCGGTTTAGAATTTTCGATGTCATGGTATATACAGATAAATAGAAAACAGATGATGAATAAAAACTAAGAATTGTTACGGAAAATTGGATAGAACTGCACATGTCAACTTTCATTGTGGAAAAAATGTATGAATTAGCATAAATTTGTAAAGAATACTTGTTCTGGTAGAAGATTAGGGTTTAAGAAATTTGAATGATATGTAGGCGGTTAATGTTTATAATTTCAATATATGTTGACAAAAAAATTCATTTGCAATGTAAAATTTTAGAAATGGTGCTGAAGGAGGTTGTAGTTGCCTACAAATGATAGAAATTGAAGATTGGGAATTTCGACCTAGATGAGATGTTGGCCCTAGCTTTGGTGACAAAGCTAGGGGTTACATGAGGGAAAAGGGTTAGCCTACAAAATTCCCATGTTTTTATTATCACAAATATGGTGGGAAGAAGAAAAATATGAAATCAACAGTGATCAAGACATGGTTAAATGGTTGGACCTGTGGGAGGATGAGAATGTTGTTTTTGTAGTCCTGGTTGATAAACATACACAAATAAGCTATGGAGTTTACCTTTGGGTTAGAGGAGCAACAAAGGACATTGGAAGCTGAGGAAATGGATGTTACTAAAGAGAATTCATGCAAACAATTCAGACTTTGTTGCGAGTTATGATGATACGGTGGTAGCGGTGAGTCCTATTAGGATTGTTAGAGTTGACGTGGATGTTCAGGGAGATGAGGAGCTGTTATCACAATGGAGAAAATTGATAGCTTCATTCTGAGTGAACTTGCTGTTGAAGTAAATGAGCAAAGTCAACCTGAAGTGAGGAAGAAATTAACACCTAGAAGAAGTAGGTTAGCAAAGCGAACTATCCAATACTCTCAACATATCATAAGAAGTGTTTCCCAAAAATTAGGCCCATGCACATCAAAGAATAGAGGAACTGAGCCCAAAAAGAATAATATGCCCCAATCTCATACCACTCCAGAAGGCAAGGTCCATTCCCATGAGCACAGAAATACTTCTTCCTCTCTTAGACTGCCATGGATCAATGGCAATGAGGCCAGTCACAGAGGTGTGGATTTAAATAGGCCACCCTTAGATGAGAATGTTGACAACAATGGGCCTCCCTTGAATTTGGACTTGAATATGGCATTTCCAGAGTCTATCTCTCAGCCCAATCCCACACAACCACCTTCTGTTTCTCACCCAGTCCCACACCACCACCCTCTATCTCTCAACCCTATCACACTTTAGTTTCTTTAGAAGTTCCCATTGTGCATGATTTGAGGAGAAAATCAGTTGCAATTGGTGAACAAGAGTCTTAAGGGTGGAGTAGTGACTGGACTAATGACGATTCTGAAAATGAAGACTACAACTGTGAGGATGAGAGTGAGAATAATATGGAGTCTGATGTGTCATTAGAGGATGAGAACATTAGAGATAATGTAGAGAACTACTATGTGACAGATGATAAACATGATCATGGAACTATTGACCCAAATGATAAAATGTATTAAGCGCATATGTGAAAAACGAAATCTGATGGGACAGTGAAAATACAGAGATGGGACATATTTGTGAATGAAAACAAGTTGCTGAAGGTTGTAAGGGAATTCTATGTGCAAGAATGATTCAACCTGATGAGGATAAAGAATGCTAGATATAGGTACACTGCTGAATGTGCTCATCCTGGTCGCACTTGGAGGGTTCATAGCTTAATGCTATCTGATGGTAGAACCTTCCAAATCTTACAACCACAACACATTGAAACCTGTGCAAGATTACAAGAGAACCCCATGGCCAGTTCCAACTGGATAGCTGAGACTTTAGAGGCTGACATGAGGGCTGATCTAAAGAAATGAGTTAGAGACATGCAAAAACTATAGGTCTGGCTTGATTAGGAAATACCATATTGTAATAAGGGCTAGGGAACTGATTATGGACAAAATTGAGGGCAAGCATGATGTGTCCTATGATAAGCTATCAGACTACATTGAGATTATTAAGTTAACTAATCCTAGTAGCCATGCATACATTAACTGGGACAACACACTCCTTGAGGATGTTGCACGCTCTTCTGATGTTGCAATCAATAAGCCAAGGTTCAAGAGATTATTCATTAGTTGTAAATGGTGTATTGATGGCTTTCTCAAGAGTTGTAGGCTTGTGATTGGGGTGGATGGATGCCACCTAAAAGGGTCATTTGGAGGTGTTTTACTTACAGTTGTGAGCTTAGATGCTAAAAACCACTATTTTCTTCTAGCATTTGGAGTTGTAGAGTCACAAAATAATGAAAGCTGGAAGTACTTCTCTGCATTGGTACATGTTGTTGGGGCTAAAGATCATGGAAGGTTGACTATATTGTCTGATAGATGCAAGGAAAATCTCCACCAAGTTTCTAAAATTTTTAATTTTTAGTTGTTTTAATATGTCACCTAACTGGACTTCCTTCATAGGGAGTTATACATGCTTTAAAGGAGTGCTTGACTAATGTTTCAAGAAAAGTGCGCATAATACACGTATAGAGGAATATGAAGAGAAAGTTTATAGGACCTAATCCGAAAGAATTGCTATCGAAAGTAGCAAATACTTACAACAGTTCGGAGCATGAGGCAGCCTTGGATGAATTTATATAGGCAAGCCCTGTTGTATTTCATTGGTTAATAAAAGAGCCAAAGCATAGCTGGCCAAGACACCTCTTCCAGCCTTCCACATGCTCACCAGGACAGCACCTCCAACTTTGTGGAGACATTCAACAATGGGATCAAGGAGTTAAGGGGTAAACCAATCCTAACCTTACTTGAAGGGATTAGGAAACACATACAATTGTGGCTTGGGCAAAGGAAGGCTGAGGCAGAGGCTTTCAAAGGGCCAATTGTACCATCAGTTAAGGAAAAGTTGAAGGAAATAGCAAGAAAAGGATGCCATTGCTCACTAGTACCTAATGGCCAGATGACCTTTGATTGCATGGATTACAATGTCAACTGCACTGGCAATATACAACAAAAGTTCTGTGACTATGGGTTTTGGAAAATTACTGGTATACCATGCAGGGATCTTGCTAGAAGTATATTGTGGCTTGGGATGAAGCTTGAGGATTTCACTAACCCCTATTACTCTATACAGAAGCTTAAGGACACTTACAGTGGAGACATTCAACCAATCAAAGATGGGAAGTTCCATTAGCCATTGTTAGATCCTTCTTTAGTTATTAAAAAAAGGGGTCCAGTGGTAAAGGAAAGTAAAAGAGGGCCTAAGGAAGAAGCCAAGAATGAGTAGAACTATCAGATGTAGCACCTACACAGGTATTCACCACAACAGTGCCACTTGCAAGGGCCAGGGGAGCAAGCCATCTGTCACTAAAAAGGCCAAAAGAAAGGCAACATCTGATAATCAAGAGCATAGAGCACTTGGAAAGCCTGGAAGGCATCAAACTACCCAAGTTGCATCCTTTTCTCAGCCTTCAAGTTGTCAGCGCTTTGCTCAACCTATCATCTCTCAATCATCTTGTCAGCCTAATGAAACAACTGAGCGATGATGTTTATTAGAATTGTTGACTTAATTTCTATTTTGTTAAGATCCACTTGTGCCTATATTTGGTACTTGTGTTTGTGTATTATTATTGAAACAATCAACTCTAGGGTGTTCAATGTCAGAACTTGCACTATAAGCTCTGAACATGAACTTTCATTTAAGTTGGAACAAGCCATCAGGTTCAGTGAAGGGAACTCATTTTGATGTATATTTTGGAGTTCCCACAAACATTGTACTCTCTTGCTTTTAATTAATGCTAATATTACTTTGCTACCAAAAAGATTTGTCATTCATCATGCAAAATCACCCTCAAACTAACATTACATCCACCAGAAGTTACATTTAATTCAAACAAATTTAGTCATAAAAGGCAAATCATTCTGTGCCAAGGACAATGATACATTACTACCAATATATTACCCACCATATTCACCCTTTACTTCAATGCTAAGGACGAAGATACAAGGCAAACCACTAAATTCACCGCAATAAGCACCTTCAAAATATCATTATTCCTTGCCTGCATGAGCCTAATAGAAATTTTTATCTCTTTTAGTTCATTCCAAACCTGCATCTGAATGCTTCCATTTTCCTCAACCAGTTTTGAATTTCCTTAACTTACCATGGTTAGTCTTTGGCTTGAAGCAAAGGTCTCACCAATCTTGCATCTTGACTCTGCCCACTTCACAAATTCTCCACAATTTGAACACGAATAATATGGGTGCCCTTGATTTTTAGATGATTTTGATATTTGATATATCATAGCTGCACTACACATGCATCGTGGACATTTCTTCCCAACCCATAAACTTCCACAACCTTCCATTTCACCTACCATTTCACAAGACTATTAAAAACCGTAATTTCTGGAATGGAAACAACCCCTTCAATTTGAACATTGAAACAACATGGGGGAATTTAAATTAAACAATGTAATTGAAACAAAGCGTTCATACCTGCACCAATGGAGATTTAATTAAACTCAACAATGGTCCTTGCTGACTATGGAATGAAGGAGAGAAGAGAGGGAAGAGAAGAGGAAATATGCGTGGGTTACAACAACACTTCTTCCTTACTTTTAAACCCCATGGGAAGGGTATTTCTGTCATTAAACTAACATTTCAGTCATAAACATCAACGACTACTTGGAATTTCATCAACAAGGGACTTAAACCTCACCGTTGTCAATGGTGAGGATAGTTAAATATAAACTTGAAAAAGTCAGAGTTATGAAAATTAATACATCAAATGTCGAAGTACCTAAAACTCAGTTTTTTTTAAAATTACATATTTTCCAAATGATTTTCAAATTTCAAGCGATTGTCTATAAACCATGAGAGGGTAATTGACTTACTACTGTCTGGAATCCAAGTTGTAGAAATCTGGAGGGATGGATTTGAAAAAGGTGCGGAAGCAAAGTTCCTCAGTTCCTCAAATATATTTTTAAAAAAAGAAAGAAAAATTGTGGGTCTTCTAAGAGACCACTTTTCAGTTCATAGACTATGTTGCCTAAATTTATATTTCTTCAAATCCTATACCTAGGATTTACGTTAGAAGTAAATACATGATGTCTCATATGTTACAAGCTCCTCATATCGATAAATAAGGTACTAGAGGAAAAATATGAAAACATTCGAAGGCGAATGACTGTTCCTGTGAGACGTAAATTTTCACAATGACTCCCTTTGGAAAGATAATTCGTCGTTCTTAAAATAATTCCAGGGACTCAAAACAATAATACATGTATATAAATCATCTTTACTTATTTGCTAAATAAACTAGCTGAACTTGGTATTCATTTAAGGGTAATATACATGTACGTATGAAACTATTCTGAGAAGGAACCTTCCTAATATACGTTGAAAAGTGTGATTAGGTTCTTACTAGTAATACATTAATTGAGATTGACATTATTTTAAGAAAATTTATTCTACAACCAAACCAATCTAAGTACATGTGATGGGTCATTCATCAGCTCTTTTGCAGGACCGAGCATTCTTTCCTTCGCAACGGCATTCTCTCCCCCACAACCCCCCACTAGCACCTAAACCTAGAAAAACTTACCCGAAATTCGAACCCAACCACCTGAACCCAGACCTAAACTGACAATCGAAATCGGTAATCCAATGAGGACTCGAAACCCAAAAAGGAACCAATCTAAAACTGAACCGAACAATATACGAGTTGCTTTAGAGTTGAATCATTAGACTCGAACCGACTCAGATTCAACATGGCTCAGATGAACTGAGTTAAATTCAAACAAAAATGAATTGATCTCGACCAAACCTCAACCAATTAAGACCCCAATATAAATGGGCCCGAACCTGAACAGGCCCAAACCCATTCGGAACTCAACCCAAACACATCGGACCATGACACCCTTGGCCACCTAGCCACATGTATGTTAGTGAATGGACAACATGTTTATTTTATATTTCGAAAATAATGCTATACGATTTTCAATACGAATGACAAACTTTTCATGTTGTCGAAAAATTAAGTCATTTATTCATTTTAGAGATGTGAAAGTAGACATAATATAAAAAAAATCCACTTACCTATTATAAAATTTAAAATTTAGAAATAAGAGATTTAAAGATATAAAACTTTAATTTATACATGAGAAAAGAATTGCACAGCTTAGCTCACGCACTTGAGCACATTTTGAGTGTGGTCCAACTCTTAGATGCAACTCTAAGTATAAACCTATTCTTATGTCTTCAGCCATCAACTTAAATTTTTGGTTGAATTGACTCTTGAACATGGTATTAGAGTCTTTCTGAGCGAGAAGTCTCGAGTTCGAATCTAAACAGCCCCCATATTGATTTATTGCACAACGTAGGGGGAGCCTTTGTAGCATCCACGCTTCAAGCCCAAAGAGCATTTGCGTGAGAGAGTGTGTTAGAGTACAAACCTATTCCTAGGCCTTCAACCATCAACTTAAACTTTTGATTGAATTGGTTCTTGAACAAACTCATTTAGAATTTAGAAAAACACGAAATTAACCTATTCAAACTTATACCCAATCCATGTTATAATTGACCCAAAATTGACCCGAATGTTGAAACTGGACTTGATTCGACCTGCACCCAACCGACCCAAGATAACCGAGGTTGACCCGACGTGAACTAAACCCATACCAACCTGAAATTAACCCAAGCACGAACTTCACCCATACCAAGTCTAGAGCACGTTGACCTGAAACTCAAGTGTAACGGCAGCACACCCTCCCTCCTCAAAAAAAAAAAAAAAAATGAAATCCCCTACACTGCCAATGCAGCGAATTCAAGAAAATTCAGCTCCTAATTTCAGCAGTCTAGGGGTCTGTTCTTTTCATTGGTAAATACGAGTTAGAAAATAGATGAAATAGGTTGAAATAGGTTGAAATAGGGTTTTTTTTTTTTTTTTTTTTTGTTATTGAATAGAATTGAAGTGGGTTGAATTTTTTTATATAAGGTGTAAAAGTTAGTTAGAATAATGAAAAGTGGAATGAAGTTGATTGAAATAGATTGAAGTTAATTGAAATTACTTGAAGTTGGTATTTTATTTTTTTTTAATTAAAGTTGGTAAAGTGGACTGAAATAAGTTGACAGTAAATTGAAATTTACCAACAAAAAGAACAAGGCCTAGGTCACACATACTCTGAGGCCAACTGTTATCTGATGCCTATCGGTTCAGATGCAACACCTGCCACTAAAGATCATTCCAACCTAGGTTTCAAAATTTGAAACTCCATCCTACCACAAATTTCAATTTTTTGAACTTATATTCCTTCGCTTCTCCAACTCATGGAACTCATTTCTAGATAATCCAATAAAATATTTATCATAAACCCACTCCATAACATATAATCTTTTTTTTACAATAATATTTTATAAGGAAAAAAAAGCCAAAAAAAAATCACAAAATGACAAAGAAAGGGAGAACGAATGTAGGAACGCATGTGCGCGCTCCCTCACGTCACACCTTGCGTTTCATTGTGGCTGCCAACAAGAAGTTCCATAAATTACGGAACTCTGGGCCCCACCCCCTCGAACTCATTCCAGTGGGTGGCAGTACCCTAAATGTAACTCACTAATCTAGCATCCACAACACACGAAATGCATCGTTGATACACATCTGTGGCTAATAAAAACAATCATGTACAAGTTATTCACTTGGATGACAACATCATGAAATTAACTGATGTCCAATTGTGCTTTGCCTATGTACATGTGGGGAGCTGCCACCCCCAGATCACGGCAAGGAAACATTCCGCTATTTCGGAGCCAGTTTACAAGGGTAGCCTATCTTTCTACATCCTTCTTGTTGGGTTTAACTCTATGAGATATAGGCCTTGGCAAGATCAGAATAGTTGCAGACCAGACCCGTCCTTGGACAAGTAATCTTACCATTGTTTTTCCGTGCCATCTCCTCTAGAGCCTGCCACAGAAGAAAAGAAACCAGTATTAATAAAGCAAGCCTATTTTCCTACTGACTTGTCATTCACCTCAAGTATCCATGCCAAGGACATCCACGTCAGTTGCTCAAAACAACACGGACATATAGACAAATGTTTCTCATCTTCGACTGAAAAGACATGACTTACGGAAAATGGTCAAATCTGATGCCTATATCCATGTCAGGTATTCAACCACTTTGATAAGCCCAAACCAGGAAATGCTGCCCACAGGGACGCAAAATTCATAGATACTATACAAATACAAACCTTGCTGCTGTAGACGTAGCCATTAGGTAAGACCATAGGAGGATTCTCTGTATCCATCAATTCTTTTGTTATGTAGCAAACAAGCTTTGAGTGATGCTGCTTCGAGAATGGTAGGGGCGATGCTAGTTTGCGGAAGTTTTCTTGAGATAACGGGTCATCCTTTGGACAATCATCTTCATAGCAGAATCTTAGTAAGGTCAAGGCACACAACAGAATTAGTAACATTCAGCAGAACAAGGCTGGGGTTTGACACAATCAGATGAAAATCAACTTCCTTTGGCAACAAGTTGATTCTGCTCTCCACATATAATTGATTCTTATACTGAGAGTAAAGGGCAGTTACATTCTTCCATAAAGCTATTATTTCTGGTGTTCAGTAGAACAATAGTAATTTTTTATCCAAATACGTCCAAATCCATAGCCAAAAGAGTCCTACTAAGCCAGATTATTGGGGGAGGGGGGTTCAGATGTAGCAGCCAGCCTTACCCCGTATTGCAGGAAGCTAATTCTGTTTCTAATCCAAATAAATCTCTCAGAAAGTGTCTTCCAAAGAAAATGGCTTTCCTAGAAAAGTATAGGGTAGTGAACATGCAACGACCTGCACGTACAACTGACAACGTACAGGGCTCGCAGAAGCTCTTTTGCATGGTCAGCATCCAGTCTGAAATAGGCTAGGATTGGACACAATAATTGGAAAGAGCAGAGATGACAATTCCAATCAATGATGAGGTTTTCCTTCCAAATCTTACTACTCCCCATCTCTTATACATGCTGCCTTGCTTTCATTCCTAAGCTCTGTCAAAGCTTACTATGGCTGCCTCCAACTTTTGATCAAAAACCCACCCGCAATCACATTTGTTACCAACAGATCCAGGGCAAGAATATAGCAGCAACTGCATCTCATATCATTCGCTGCAAAATCACCATAAGTTGGTCCACCACACACAAAGATAGATAGGTAAACAGAGGGTGAGGGATGGGTTAACTACTGCAAGATTTAGCTACAGGACAAGGTAGGACTATGTATGGTACCAGGCACCAAAAATCCAACTAGCACACAGACAAGCAGGAGTAAAATCAATGGGGAATATCCAGTAGGAAAACAAACTAACTGATGCTAATTGTACAAATTCACAGCCTGAAGGGACCAGAGGTTACAATATGAATATAAGACATCAAATCACCAGAGGTTGGCTAGTCCAGCTCTCAAAGGGATCCTATAGACACTTAGATCTAACAAAGCTGTTGAACTCATTGTCTAAGTAACATCAGACCTGTTCACAATATTCGTACTTTACTATTAACCTATGTGAGATGGATGAAAATATGATAGATTGAACAAATTAACCTAAGGAAACCTATCAGCAAGGTGGATGTGAAGAAAGAATAATGTTGGAGACATAGAAAGGATTCTCACAGATCCTTTTTTTTGGGGGGAGGGGGGTGATATCAGAGCAATTAAGAGCTCAAACATGGGAGAATGTTAAACGAGAAAAAAAGACCAGAGAACAGCAAAGGTTCGCCCAGCTTGATACACCTTGAAGAATAGACCCTGAATAGATACAAATAGAAGAGGGGGGCATCAAACAAGAAAGATATACTGTGCCGAGCAGGTTGCCAGGCTTAAGAGTTTCCAAGTGGACTAGTAAGCAAAAATCTGGTTGCTCAGCAAGATGCGCTAAAAATTAAGAATCAAAAAGATGAATCTCAACAACTAGCCAAATTGGATAAGGATTCAAGGACATAAATTATAGGGGTAACCATGGGGCTATAATGTCTTCAACACACTCTTGGAAGTGGATATGTTCCACGGCTCCTATCATAATCCCAGTCACAGTTTTGAAAGGAACAAGGCGCATGGGGTCCCAGGGCACAAGGTGCACGCATCACAGAAGCCATGTGCACTTCTATGCAAAAATGTTTACAAGTCATTCACAAATGGTGTTTAGTAGAAACAAGTTAGATAAATGCATCAGCAAAGTGATTTAGGCATCACTGCAACTACTAGTACTGCAAACAGCCTTAAGTTATGCTATATTATCATTAGCGGCCCATTGAACACACAGTAATAGTACAAGCATAGTCCTAAAAATATTAGAAATTACTATAGCTCTAACTCATGTTCACAAGGACCAATTGCTAAACATGTAACAAACGCAAAAAAATAAACAGGAAGGTTGTATACTTCATAACTCACATTTCAGCTCACAAAAAAAGAAAGACAAGAAAAGGAGTAAAGATTAGGCTATAGAAAGAGGTGTCCACTTGAGACAAGGACAAACATATAATAATAAAAGGGGGGATGTGCATTGCACAGGCCATAGCTTACCTTTTAGCTCCCAAGAAAAGAAAAGAAGAAACAAGGTAAAGATAAGGCTAAAAAAAGAAGGGAAAAAAAAAGGTCAAAGATATATCTTTGCATCCTTGAGGCACACCCGCCCCCTCCGAGGTGCTAGCCAGATCACCTCACATTGAGGGGAGGCATGCTTTTCAAACTACGATGTCAGCGTCAATCAATCCTACAAAAGATGTCAAATCAACATTCAACAATGCAGAAAATCAGGCAAACGCCTTTCAGCAGAAGGTGATAAATATCTTTCAGAATAATGTCATGGAAAACAGCTGGCAAAATTGATGATATTGGAAAAGTAGTCGAAGAATTTAACAACCTAACCTAAATACGAGGTACAGAGAAATGTCTTCCTGCTTGCTCTTGTCCTGTTTGACAGGAAAGCACTAACAAGTAACAAGACACAAATATGCTCCAGAGCCAATTGTGAAAATTTCCTTTATCGCATAAACTCTCGACTGCAACATTGGCATATCAAATTCCATGGTTCCGTATTTCATAATAATAAAGCAGGTTCTCCTCTTTTAACGGATGCTGATGCTCTGACAAAAATGAAATATTTTTCTTGTGACTCCCATGCTAGGCTTGCAAATATGAGATGTTTTTGACTCCTAGAGTGGGCTTCCAAGTAAAGGGAACTACCACTGGCAAATAGCAAACACCAATTCGTGACGGTAGCAGTATGTTTCAACACAATCAAGTTGATGAACAATAATATTATCTGCAGCAAGAAGAAATAGTGTGCACCCACACACATAACACAAGAAAAAAAAAGTTGAAGTAGCCAAGGATACGGAGTTTTCAAAGCAGATAAACCAGCCTGCAGATAGATATTTAGCAATGGTTCAAGCGTCATGCCATATAATCTACAGAATTCCTGCTTAAATTGGTCTACCAGGTAATCCCATTGTTTTGGTTCAAAAAGAACCTGCACATACAAAAGAGATGGAAATATAACTGTCACACCTAGACGCACACACTGGAGCCCATGCGTTCATCATATAGTAGAAATAGAAACCTCAATCAAAGACAAAAGTTAAAAAGATAGGCTAAAATACAATTCTTTTCAAACTAGCCTATTTTATGGGTCGTCATGGATTCAAAATATGGCTGATAAATGGCTGCATCGGAAAGGTTTTTGAGTTAGACAAACAGCATTTTTGCCGCAATGTGGAACGCAATTTCCGCACAAGAGCGATTTTTCCATATCGCAACTGAAACCACCTTTGAATCCTTGTGGGTAGTACATCCAGATTCCAACAAAACAAACCACATTGTCACTTTCTTGAGCAAAACAAATTGAAAATTTATAGAAGTCAGTAAGTCACAACTGACTGTTAAATGACAGAAGAATTTACACGTGGTTATCTCATGGCATCTATTTGGAAAATATAGAGAAGTTCTGTTTTCCACATCATATAGCACATATGGAAGGAAAAGGATGACATGCAGACAAACTCTATGTGTAACAGAATCACTAAAGCATTAATTATATTAGAGATAAGGTCACTCCTTATACTGTTCTTCAGCTTCAGGAGGAGCAGGATGGGAAAAGGTCTTCAGAGGATACATTTGCTGTTCAATTTAGTGTCTTTGGCTTAAAGCAGCCACAAGTTGCAAAAGCTTATTTCATACTTCCTGCAAGGATTGCTTTTGCATAATAGGAGCCTACAAAGCAGATACCATCAAGTGAGAAGAAACTTGCATGGCACCCCTGGAATGGAATAGGGAAAGGACTAAATTTTTGTTGACAGGCATACAGAAGTTTCTGCACTGTTGAATACAGGTTTTTTTGACCTGGAAGTCAGAATAACGAAGTTCAAGTTGAATTTACGATTAGACACTTGTTTAGTTTAATTACATTTATTTTCTTGTTTAAAGCAAACAACATTTGGGAAATAAAGAAACAACCTTGTAGGTAGCACATTCTGTACTGCTTCTAAAAGCAAGGGTTGCAACCACTCTCTGCAGCTCTTTCATATGTGTGGCCCCCCATGGGGCTAGATACTTTCGAGCATATGAAATTGCACGCATGCTATTATCAGCTCTAACCAACTCTATAAACTCTTGGAGTCTTAGCTGAAATTCAAATTTACTCTGCAATAAAATGAATCATCCCAATCAGTATACCATCAAAATGGCAAAAGCTGCAAGCCATTCAAACGAAAACAAATTGCAATAACTAATTTCATCAAGAATTCTTCGTTGTGAACCTACTACAATTAATCAATCAGAAATCATAGTTTTACAACATTCTTAAACTGCATTCAACAATCAACATAGATAGCATTAACTCAAATTCTTCAATAGCTTTTCCCCACGACAGGCTCAAAATCATTAGTAAATCAAATAATTGATTACTATCAATCTTAAAATACCAAAAACCAACAAGCAGGGTGAACCAGCAATGCATATTAGCTATTAGTTTAGTGACCTCCACAATTATAAAAAGTAAGTTTCAGTGAGTGCAAGCACAAAGTCAACGTAAGTACATATGTTTTTGGTATAGTAAACATGACATCATTGTAGAATGCCAGACCAAGAACTTCATGTGGGTGTGATGACAGTCACACAAGAAACAACACCTTTTTGATGGTAAGTAATCAAGCAATCATGCATCTCAGCCAAGGTTATAGATATCACCCTGGACCTTATACCAACTTTTTACTAGAAGGGTGCATCTCGTATTGTGCTGAATTTTTTATACCAGCCTATAAAAATGAGGGAAGTTTTTTTTTAAAAAAAAATATAGTTTATAAGCAATGCCCACAAAAGTCCTCTTAATTAGTTGTAGGTATGCTTACAATAGCACAAGTCAAGTTCAACCTTGACTTTATTGGCCAGGCCCACAATAAGGCCATGTGAAGCCCACTGAATCAATAACAGAAGAGCTTTAACACGTAAAACCCTACTCCTGAAACACCCTCCCCTTTTCACATAGACAACCACGCCTCCCTTTTCTCTGCTCCATTTCCCTTTCTCAAAGACAAACACCCAAAATTGAGTTTCTCTTCCTACTCTTGTCCTCAATTCCTCCACCCCACGTTTCTATGTCCTCCTCACTTCCTCAGTCACATCTTCAACATCCCTGTTCTCCTCTGCCACCGATTAAGTCCGTAACATCACCCTTCGGCACCAAAAAACAAACCATTGTCGGAGAAAGCACGAAACTACCGGCAAGACATGCATTTTCCAGGGTATTCAAGTTTTCCGTCTTTAAACCCAATGCTGACTGGGTTTGCCCAATATTTCGCTGGTACATTTTCAATGTCTAATTTGTACCGATTATTTGGCGAAACGCAATGTACCAATGGTACTGTACAGATATGATAACACCGATTTCACCTTCAGAACACATACATGTAGTAACTGTCCACCTAGCATTAAAGTAACACCTTAATTTTTATCTGAAATACTAGCTGAAAACCTTTTCAACTGTGGCACAGATCTTCCCCTGATTATCTCTGTGATAGTGAGCACCTCCGTCCCCCCTAGACCCCCCCCCACCCCAAAAAAAAGAATAGAGTTAAAAAAAGTAAAAAAGGTACAGAGTCAAAAGGAACTGGATGCTTAAAAGGTGCTCCCAAGAACTTTAACAAATGTGTGGATCCCAAATCCCAACAAAATTGATCAGTGGTCTAAAATATATTCATGCTTTCTGCCTAGCATTTTAATTAAAAAATATTATCAAAACCACAGACAAAATCACAATCGTAATCACCTCACACACAACAGCCGAGGTTCCTTGACTTTATCACAGATTCACAGGTACAATTACGTTTAGCATGATCTTAGATGATCCCCCCGCCCCCTAAAAAAAAAGTGCTCTAAACAACACACATAAGGCAGTACTGTGCAATGTGGCAGGCTAAAACACACCCTATAATATCTGAAAAATCCCTCCATAAGATATTAACTAGCAACACCATTTCTATCATTCCATGGTACTCTTCTATAAACTTATTGCTTATACCTTTCTTCCTCTCAATTTTCCACAAAATGACAAAACCAGCTAAAATGCAGTTACAGTTAACAGTAACAATCTAAATACAGGGAACAATCATTATGCTAATGCTCTATATTAACCTTCTTAAAAGGTAAACTCACTGTTTATCATATACATGTACTAAAGCAAGCAACTGCACACCTAGGTCGCAGTATGCCAATAAAAAATAGTTGGAAATCTGGGTAAGAGAAATTACTTCAAACGAAAAGAACACACACTATTTCTCTCTCATACCAGCAAGTTCCACGTTTAATATCATTCTTTAACAGAAATATACCTTTGACTTCTTAAGCCTGGACTTGTTATCAGCACACCATGCTAATGCGGGAGCTACATCCTTATTTTGAAGAGCTTCAATCACCTTTCTAGCTTCATGAAATACATCAATATCAACAAGATCCTGTCATGTTAAGAGGCCATATTAAACAAATGCGCTGGTTAGAAACATCAGAAACACATATGACACCGAGAATCGCAACAAAGGACAAGTATGTGAAGCAAATGCCACAAAACACAACATACAACATATAATAAGTGTATTTCTCTCCATGGGATAGGCAGCAAAGTATTCGCATAAGCAGCCCCTCCCAACACCAAGAATACAGAGAACATCAAGAATCACAATTAACCGCCACAAGCATATGGATCAAATGTGAGAGGGCACAGAAGTTTCATTGCTCTTCATGTGAATAGGCAAACCATCAACATGAACAGGACACATGCATAACTTCTCGGGTACCTAGCAAAACTGAAAACATTAAGGAATAGATGGACATCTTCAAATGTAGACTTTACAGCATGACAATCCACAATTCAAGAAAACCTCTATTTAAAAAAACAGAGGGGGCCTGAAAGTTGCATTGAAAAGGCAATCAGAAGTGAACTTTGACTATATCACCCTAGCGGACGCCAGCGATATGAATTTTTGCGTATTGGATATGATTCTCCACATTTGGAAGGCAGAAATTGGAAAATCCCAAATTATTCCACGCATTAGTTGTAGGGGTCAGAAAGAAGACTCCTAATATATCCAAGAAACTGAAAAAGTATTAAATGATATCAATAAGAGGCAAGAAGGAAATACAAATATGTAGGATGGGGTTGTGAAGCATCTCAAGGGAATAGCCAGAGAAACTTTAGGGATATCCAACAAAAGATAAAAAGGATTGAAGGGGCTTGGTCTTGCAATACAGAAATAAGTGACAGATCATCATCACACACACACACACACACACACACACACACCCGCCCGCCCGCCCCACACACACACACCCCCCGGCCGCCGCCCCCGCCCCCGCGCGCGCGCGCACACACACACACGAGAGAGAGAGAGAGAGAGAGAGAGAGATGAGGCGAGATAGGCCGCCAAAACAGGTTTATACCACACACACACACACACACACACACACAAAAACACGAGAGAGAGAGAGAGAGATGAGGCGAGAAACATAAGATAGGCCACCAAAACGGAAGGTTTATACCAGATACTGGATGTAAGGCAGGAGAGAGAAATCTTTTGAGGCCAGCAAAGGTGAAGCAAACTGCCAAACAGCATGAAGGACTCTATTGAGAAGCATGTCAAGAAGTAAAGAAATCTAGGAAAGTCCAAAGATAGATTGGAGACTTGGAGAGAGGGGTAGTAGTGGAATAAATTTAAGAGACAAGACTGAAAACAAACAAATAAACAGAGCACCAAAAAGACAATAAACGCAGCAATGTCTTATACTGAGGATGGATGCACCTGAAGATAAGAGAAATTTCCCAAGTAGGAAAGGCTAGAAACATGAGGTTAGAAGGAATGAAACTAATGTGTATAAGAACAAGATCGGGTGCTTGACACTGTAAAGATCCAGGGAACAGTTAAAAGAATGAAAACAGGAGGAGCCATGGACACGAGCATATTCCAAAAGAGTTCTGGAAAGGAATTCAAAAAAAGGCAGTACCAGGTTAGCCAGGTTGATCAATGCAATCCTTTATTATACCAGATATGATGCAAACAAGGGGGTCCAAGAGACCAAATAAACAAAAAAGTCAAAGAATTATGACATACAACTATTGTGGCTCTTTCAGTCTGTATTTTGTAATTTTAGATTAGTTGGCTAACTTGTATAGGATATCTCTGATTAGATTTAAGTGGAATCATAGAAAATAATTTCTTCCAATTTAATTTGTATTTTTGTCCGTAATCCTTCAGGAGTGTCATTTTAGGGGATACACTAGTTTAAGAAATAAGATATACTATAGAGCTCGAAGACAACTTATTTCCAAAGGAATACAAATCCTATATAACCACTTTTCCAACAAGCTTATGGCCAATGAGCAACATCAAAAATTTTCAGGTAACTATTAGTTTTCATGACTCTCAGACTCTGTGGATTCGTCCTTGCTCAATGTTTGCGAGGGTAAGACTGCCTACATTTAGATCTCCATAGACCCCGCGAAAGTCCAACCCATATTGGAAGTAGTTGTTGTAGTTGTACCATGTGAATTCATGGCCGTTCTGCATGGACTTCCTAAGTATCTTAAGTTGTTTCCAAAGTTTTCTAACATGTATTCGTTGTTCAGTCTTTTGTTTTGTATCTCTTTCATTTATTTATCTGTTCATTTTAAAAGAAACTTCAAAATCCCTAATCAGACCCTAAATTCCCCAATATTAGCCCACCATGAGTCCAATCTTGCAAGCAGTAAGATACGGCACAATGACGCCATTTTGAATGAGCAAAACAGACATGTATAATGGCATCAACTATAAGGGTATTAAAGCAGTCAAGCCACAGAACAAAAATTAAGGAGAAAACGACCAAGAGTGGAGTAGTGGATTAAGTAGCTATACCCTTAGACAGACATCAAACTTAGAAAGACACTTCGACTTACACATTGACTAGTGTACGACAGATTGCCAAAAAGGTCTTGTGAAGGCATAGAAGAAAAGGTGTCAAATGAGAACTTGAGAATGAAGACAAAGCACATTGACAGAATTTATATGAAAGGTGACATACATAACTACAACCACTACAGGGGTAATGTGGTATTAAACATTAACTGACAAGGCCACACAATGGAGATGTCGGCAACTTAGAGAGTATGGTCAAGAGGTTAGAGCTTTACAAAAATAAGCTTTACAAAAAGAGGGTTACAGGCATTTGCACATTGCCCAACATACAATGAAGCATTCATCAGATCCTCAGACGGTGTGAAAGAAGGTTAAACCAATCAAGTTATGAGATGTGTTGTGTATGATGTCAACCAGGACTTGTGTTAGGATACTTGGGGGAGACATAGAGTAAACCTTCTCTTTCTATAGCATTCAAGTGAACAACCTTGATCCCGTCCTTTTCATAATGGTTAGCCTAGATAGATGATTCAAGGTGATGTTTTTTGCTACATGATGTTACAGATGACACTAACCCAATGAATGAATCAAGGGGAGGGGAGAAATGGACTAAAGCAGCAATCTTCAGAGAAATACCTTAAAAGCCAAGGTTTCCAACTGGGTAGGGCTTGGTTAGAGTACCTATGCTGCATGTTTAATGATACACAAAGCTTTTTGCATGTATGCGTATAAAAGAAAAAAATTTTGATTTAGCCAACTAAGTTATGCATTCGTTCTGAGAGCCCCTTCTCTCATACTATCATATATAAGGATGGCACAAGGTTGCACAAGTGTTCATCACTAGGGCTGCTTAATACCTTGAAGTGGGTCTCTGCTTCAGCATACATATTAATCACTCTCTGTTTCACTGCATTCTCTGATAAGATGATGGTTACCCCCATGAGAAAAATTATGGAAAAGCCTTTCACAATTTTACAGAGAACTCCACCAATGCAAAGCAGGGAAATAACAAATCTTTTAGACAAGAAAAAAGCTCTAAGATTTGATAGAAATATTCCAAAGAAAAATCAAGCATCAAACTCTCAGTCTCAGCAATGAACAAAACAATGAGGAAAGGAAAATACCTGTATGTTGCAGGTTTCAGCCAACCTTACTGCACTATCATAGTATGACATACGAAGCATATAGTCGACAAGAATACGTTTCAAGCGTGTGTTGCTCCAGTCTGATATATTGTCAGCATCTGCAGATTCCAAATGATCCAATCGAGCTCGACATCTTTGTGCTTGCAAGTTTTCAGTCCGGGTGCCTTCCTCAAGCTATTGTATAATGATAAGATTGTCCAAAGGGGGGAAAAAAGAATTTCACTCATCACACCATAATATATAAATGTGCACACAAATGAGATGCAACTTTGACCATGACCCAAAACATTTGATCAGATGAGATATTGATCAATAATTGGTGATCTACCCTAAAAGCACAGAAGAGGACACATAAAAGAAAGAAATCTCAAGGAGGAAGAATTGTCCTAATCTGTAAGTCAAAAGATCTTCAAGATCATCAATTGTCAGTCATTTGCACTCATCACAGAAGCAATAAGACGGTAAACCTCACAGCTTAAACAAACAAAGCTCATTAAGAAAGTTCAACTACCACTGTTCTCCCCCCCCCCCCCCCGGGGGGGGTTTTCCTCCCTCCACTCCACAAACATGACTCCAAATAGAAGGGGAACGTGTTCTTTAAAATAGGAAATCAAGCCACTAAAACAAAGCTTTCCCATAGCAAAGAAAATCTGTGATAGACAGAGAGCCAAACTCAATGAACCAATACTAAAACTGATGCCAAAATAATATCCGTCAGCTCATAATCAACATAATATTTGCCAATAATTCCGAATTTCCAAAAATAAATAATTAGACAATGTTCTTGCCTATCCGTTTTCAAAGGCCATGTAAAGGGTCATTACTAACAATCTTTTCAACTTTAGATTATAGTAAACAAAAGAAAATGTACCACTAGTTATCAACTATTAATTTTGTCATAAATTAGAGGCTAACCAACACCTTTCAAACCTATCATCCAAAGGAAAGAACACTCTGCAATACAATTAGAGGGTCAGATTTCTTTTCCATGTAGGATAGCATGATGATGGTATAGTACGAACAATTACTTCTTCCGAATTCTTCCCAATTTAGTCAGGGCATTGATCATTTCCACCAAATGCACAAAATACTGACACTTGTGCAAAAATTCAATATTCTCCACAATTGCAAATGCTAATTAGATCAAAACAACCCTAAAAAATTCACCTTTCGCTTGAGACCTTGTAACCTGGAGACAAGAGAAGAAAGGTGTGAGACAGCATCATCACGTGACAAGTCAGGGGAGACGGAATCGACGGCGGAGATGATGGCGGAGACCTCCTTCTCAACGGAACGATGATTAGTACGGATCGTCTTCTTGTAGTGCTCGAAAGGGACCCTCAGGAACTGGTGTTCCAGCTTCAAAGACTCCGATAAGTGGCTCAGCCTCGACGACGGCATCGGGGCAGCCGCGGCTCCACCGGCGCCGGCAGCGGAATCGCCGGAGGGGTTTCTGGCGGCGGCGTTACCATTGGGGAGAGCGTCGATCTCCATGGATGGAGAAATATTGGGGAAGAGTGCGATCGGAAGGTCGGAGAGTTGCGGGGAGAGAGAATTAGTTAGAAAAACGGTGATAGATGATTGATGAGGATGAGTGTGGTTTCGGCCTTCGGCAAAAGGCACGGCGTCGTTTTTCAGTCGAGATGGGACAGTAGCTCTTTGCTGCTTTACATGGTGTTGTTTGAGGGTTTGGGCCTTTTAAAGGATTCGTTTGGAAGGAGAGGAACACAGAGAAGCACCAGAAAATCAGAGTTGAGTACTTCATTTATATTTAGGAGTTTAATAAGATTAAATAAAAGTAAATAGGTATAATTAAGTACCATACACTTAAAAGGTAGAAAATTATTGAGTTGGTACAAGATAGAGAATATCCTAATGTGAGTCTGATCATTAAAAATAAGATAACTATACCTATGTACCTAATACCATACATATCTATATAAGAAGTCTTTTATTTCTACATCAAATCTTTTAATGGATGCTTTTCTTTTCTATTTTGATAACATCTAATGGATACTTTTCAACAAGCACTAGAATTGAATATAGAACAATTTAAAGATGAAATTGAATTTGGAATGTGTGGAGACATAGATATGTGATAAGTTATCACTAATATTTTTCTCAGAACATGTATAAGTGTATATTTTTTTAATCTCAAATTATTTTTATCATAGAAAGAATGGTGCGAATATATGCCCATCAAAAACAAGATGAATTTGAAGGAGCCAAAGTGTAAAATAATTACAACTTAAGGAAAAATTAACTTAATGGAACAATATAGAGAAATTACAAAAGAAAAGTTATAGAACTTATTATATTGGCTTCAACAAAAACAACAAGAGTTAAGGATTCGTACAGATAAAAATTTAATTAAGGCACGAAAGAGAGTGTTAGATAAAATTAACTTGATAAATTATGAGTTAGAATTAAAAAAAGCAGAAAATGTTGAATTAAACAACACTGACAATTATATAACAGATACCGAATATATTGGTTTAGTGATGAAGATTAAAGAACAATGAGTTTTCCAAAAATTGAAAATCAACTAAGAACTATAGAACCAGAAATTTAAGAAAATAAATCAATCAATTAAAAGTTTAGTAATACAGATGAAACTTATAACCAATACTTTTGAAGGAATTCTAAAACCAAGCCAAAAAAGAGAATATATTCCCTTAGAAATAACACTTCCAACAAGATTAATTTCAGGAAGCGATGACGAAAAATATTTAAAAAGATACCAAGATAAATTAATAAAAAAGATAGAACTATTACAACTAGAAAAAAATAGAAGAACAGAGAAAAGTTAGAGATAAAGAAGAACAAGATGAATAAATTAATTAATGGGAGAA
The DNA here is from genome assembly GCA_029747015.1 of Carnegiea gigantea. NCBI lineage: Eukaryota > Viridiplantae > Streptophyta > Magnoliopsida > Caryophyllales > Cactaceae > Carnegiea > Carnegiea gigantea. The sequence continues at coordinate 410,318 of JAKOGI010000438.1, read as the reverse complement.
TATAATAAGACAATTGAAGAAGTTTGAAGATCTACAAATTTCTGAAATAGTCAGACAAGTACATACGAACACTGGTAGACCAACAGGTAGCTCTTTTAGCAAGAATTCAAGCTCATTAACTTTTGAACAAGGAGAGACATTAATCCCTATAGAAGAATTTGAGCAAAGACTTAAGAAAATATATACCTCTAGATATAAGAGAAGACAAAGACTCATAACTATTAACGATGAATTTATACCAAAATATCCTATTATTCAAGATCCAATTCCTCCTTGGAGAAATGTACTAAATATAAATTGTGTAATAGATAAGAAAAAAGCATTACATGTGTGGAGAACAACCATGGTATTAACATTATTAACAACCCCATAATTCGTAGAAGAAAATAGAGATGTAAATGCTATATACAAAATAATTATTAACTCTTTTCAAGGAATCGTGCATAACTGGTACAAAAACATATCACCAAACATAAAAAATATAATAGAAGCTGATGTTAAAAATAATTTAAAAATTGACATAGAAGGAGTGCGAACTCTAGAGAAATATTTAATAGGACAGTTCGAAGGATATGAATTTATAACAAGCTTTAACCAAGCTAACAAAGAAAAAAGAAAAGAAGCTTTGTATATAAGTTAATCAACCTAAGAATTTGTAACCTATGTGATTTCAAAAGCTTCTTTTGTAAATTCGATAAATATTATTATGAACTATATAATTCCGCAGAAAATCAAGAAACTTACATTCAACTTCCACTGAACAAATTCCCGCCTCCATGGAATGACTATTTTTCAGAAAAATTTGAAGAATTTGCAAGTTAACCTACAATCTTTAGATCAGTAGCGGCAGTTCAAACAAATAGAGCTAGATAAATAACTCGACTATGTCTACAAGAGTCAAGAAGGAGATACATAAAGATATAACAATTTGTCGTGAAGATGTAAGAGAACCAGGACAATATGGGTTTCAGTCATACCCAAAATATAGACCTAAAAGAAAGAAAACTGTAAAATCGAGAACAAAAGAGTCAAGATCTAAAATTAGGAGGAAAAGTTACTGTAAACATACAAAATCTCAATCAACTGTAAACAAATCTAGCAAAAAAAATCAACACTTTAAACATGAAACTCTAAGAAAAGAAAGAACAAACCCAGAAAATCAATATTATGAAAGAAAGAGCGAACCAACTACTTGTAATTTGTAAATGTTGGAATTATGGACAAATAGGACACAAGTCTATTGATTGTATGAAAAGAAAAGCAAATTTTGTAAAATTATATACAGAAGAATTTGACGAAATAAAAGAACTTTACCCCACCAACATTGAAAACTTTGATGAAGTATCAAGCTGTTCTGAATCAATGGGGGAAGAAACCATCGAGCAAGAAGAAAGCTTGTTAGAAATTGACCATGACTACTGAAAAAACTAAAATAATCCAACAATAAGAACAAGAGAATAATGACAACTATATAGGAATAATAACCTTTAATCAACAACTTTATGAAAAAATTATAACAAAAGAATTATCTCTAAATGATCTAAGGCCTTTTATGAAGAAGATTTATGATTTCTTTAAAAGCACAGTTGTGCAATATTTTAAACTCTACACTATAGAGCATCCTGTTTATGTTCAAAATTTACAAGGAAATATCAAATTACACCTAATGACTTAGGACATAATTGGAAAATTTTTAGAAGAAATTCCCTCTAAAGATCGGAAAATAATTAAATATGTTTATTTACAAGGAATTCAGATAGCAGTAAAAGCATGATTTAAAGAAAGAATTAATTCACCAATTATTCTATCACTTCATGATAAACGATTTAAAAATGTTCAAAACAGTCACCTATGAACTGTTCAAGAGAAATTTAATTTATTCAAAGGTGGGGTGGCAATATACTCATTTTCAAAATTAATATCCTTACACATACCCATACCCATGGTATTATGAAGTTATACTCATACTCGTACTCGTACCCACTATGTATAGCGGGTATGCGGGTTTTATTCAGTTACACATAGATAAAAAAGAATTAAACCTATTTTGTGCCCATATTCGATATCAAATAGTCAATATATCACATTAACATCAAACTTCCGACAACATATCATATGACATCAGATACAACTAAAAGTTTGCCAATCAAAATAATAAATTAGCACTTGACAATTATAGTTTTTAATAAAATATTCCGCCGAATCTTGAATATCATACAACTCAAAGCAACTAACAAAATATTCAAGTATAAATAACAAATTAGAATTTTAAACAAACAAGTATGGGTTTTATATGGGCGGGTATGAGATGGGTACATGGTTGGTATTGATAAAATGGGCATAGGGTGGGTATGACCTATACCTATACCCATATTCATTTTAACAATATATGCCCAATACCCATTTTTTCTATTTTCATCACCTATACCCATACCCATTGGAGCGAGTTTTATGGATTTTAGACAGGTACGAGTTTTTTTATCAGCCTTAATTTGAAGTTTATCTTTGAATGTTATCCTATTTATTCAGTTACATTACGAAGTAAAAACATTAAAGATACTCTCAATTTACAATTCAAACTTTTAACTGACATAGAACTTAAATCCGATAATGATGCATTGTCCTTCTATTACAGAGGTTTATATGTTTTCTCTAATGCCAATTTTCCTATAAAAGAAATACATCAGAAAGATAAAATTACAATTGACCCAATCTTTTAAACTATAAGTTCTATTATAGCCCTTCTAACAAAAGATGCAAGACTACCTTCTTTAAAAGGTTTTCAGTTGGTAGATGAAGAAGAAGAATCCACTATCATAGCACCTAGGCTATCATATACCGAATCTGGAATAAGGATAATTAACTGACTACCTCCCTCACGAAGCTTAAGTTTTTCTAGAGCTATCTCTAAGAGTTTTAGTTTAAACAATCCAAGTAATACTAATAGCACGTATAAAGTTAAATTAGAATATTTTAACGTCAAAATGGGTAAAAGACAAAATTATCATCGACACATGAGCTCTCCAATGCCATTGTATAACTTTGCCAACTCTAGTTATCCCAGCTCAAGACTACAGTTTTGTAAATTCCCAATTCCATTCAGATTAAAAAATACACCAAGAATATTTCAAAAAAGAATGGACAATGCTTTCAAACATTTGAACATTTTCTTGTTGTTTATATAGATGATGTCCTAATAAGCTCAAATACTCTCGAAGAACATAGAAAACATCTTAATCTCTTTATAGAGGTAGCTATTAAAGAAGACATTTGCCTTAGTGAAGGAAAAGTTGTCATTGAAAAAGGAAAAATTGAATTTCTGAGTTTTGAAGTAGGAACTAATGGAATAAGGCTACAATTGCATATCTCAGGGAAAATTAATGAATATCCTGATGAGCTTCAAACTAAAAAACAAGTCCAAGGATTTTTAGGATCACTAAACTATGTCAGCTCCTATATTCCTAAATTGGCAAAAAAGAAGAAAGATTTGCAAAGCTTGCTTCAAAAAAATAATATCCTTGGATGGACAGATAAACATATGAAAATTGTCATACAACTGAAAGAAAAATGCTCGCAACTACCAAGTTTAAGACTCCCGGAGCCAAAAGACAACTTAATTCTTCAAACAGATGCATCTGACACAACTTGGATGACAGTTTTGAAAACAGGCTTGAATGAAATTTGTAGTTATCATACGAAAACGCATTCATAACGAGAAGAGGACTATAACACTATGGAAAAGGAACTTTTAACAATCATTAGAGTTATCACCAAATGGAAACTTTTTTTATTACCAAAATGATTTAAGGTCCTAACTGATAACCAACCATAGCTGCTACTTTTGTTAAACAAGCTTTAGATAATGGACCTCACATGCAAAAATTACATAGATGGCAATTATTCTGATCTCAGTTTAATACTACTTATGAGTATGTTGTAGGAAAAAATAACTTTGTTGCAGATTACCACACTTGAGAAAATGAATACAGATGATAAGGGAAAAGCACCTATGGAACTTATGGAAGAAGAGCAACTACTAAAAGAATTTGAAGACATCATAATCAACATCAATGACTATTATGAAGCCGCTGATGACAAAATTGAACTCACTGAAGAAATAGTTGTTGATCTTATAGCTGATCTTTGAAAAGCTCGAGAGATCTCTACTCATTTCTATCGAACTATTGAAGAATTCAAGGAGAATTTCTCTAAAAAAGACCCTAAAAAGTCCAAACTGAACTTTGAGTACTATCTTTTTGTCCTCAAACGAGTCAGGGAAATACTTCAAACCTCTTCTCTGAAAAAGAGAGAAGAAGCATGAACTAAAAGTTAAGTTATTGGCTCAACGGCTAGTTATTCAACATATTGGCATCATGACTATTGACATATCTTCATATATGTTTTACAAGAACTATTACGAGGCAGCTATTCTTACCTACAAGAAATTTTCTGAACTTCCTAAGCTCTATTATAATCCTAGAAATCCTTTATTTCCAAGGATTATCGCTTTTAATTAAGCGAGCCCTGAACTCATATGTGAACTCTTTACCTACGGATATCTGAACTTTCTTTATCTAAGCTTAAGTTCAATTGAGTTATAAAAGTTTCCAAAAGCTTTCAGAAAAGCAATAAAGAACTTCGCCAAAAGCTATGTCTGTCTTTGATTTTTCTAAATCTCCCATGAGAAAGACAAAGAAACAATCTATGGAGGTATTCATCTTATGAAAATCTACAACATCTCTCCTAAAACAACTATTCAAGCTAAAAAAACAAACACTTCAAGGTTTCTGCCTTTGACAAATCATGGATAAATTATAAAAGATCAATTGGAGCATTAGCTATCAAATGCCGGAGTGAACAGCTAATGAGTAAAGGAGTAAGGACATTATAATATGAACTCAACTTCATCCTCATCACTGCAAAAGGAGCTGCACATGTCTCTATCAATGATAATATTTTCGACTTTAACTATGACCTGGAGTCCAAAAACTTTTTGTGGAAGTCCAGCTATTCAAGCAAAATTTACGGAACTTTATCAGGCAGAAAAAAAGCCAAGGTTCAAATCATGCTAAGCAAATGAACGAAGTAGATTTTGCCGACGCAAGAAGACAAAGAAGATAAAGTAACTCCATCAAGAACAATAGAATCTACCATGTAATCTTAACTCTTTGGAATCTTATCTCTATGATGTAAGAACTGAGCCCTGAGTACACTTCACTCCCTTCAAAAGTAGGTGCTCAGCAATCAGAGAGGCAGAATTTTGTCAATCTTATGATTGCCTTTATAAAATATCCTTATAAGAAATGTTCTAATTTTCTGTTTATGAGAAAGGAAAACAACTAGTAATGAAATAAAAAAATCTTTCTCCTAACTTGATTCAACAATTTCTCACACAACTTTGATTAGGGGGAAAATATTAGTAAGAGTGAAAGAAGTTTGAAAAGTTGGTAATTCACGCAACAGAGGAGTAAGACGCGGTAAAAAAAGTAAGGTGCATAGAACTCTTGAAGGTATAATTTCTCTAACTCGTTTTCGTTTTGAAAGATTGTGTGACATGCTGTCTGAAATTGCATTTTGCTAGTTTAGTATCTAAGTCCCATTTTAAAATCTTTGTCTGTCAGTGTAAATTACTTTAAAAATTCAAAATATGGTTGTCCCGCTTTTTCCTCTAAAAAAACTACTCGTAAATCTCACCTCTATTTTGGTATTAGAGCCTACCCATGATCTGAAAATTCAACAAATGGGGCCTGTTCTTTTCGTTGGTAAATTGAAGTTGGTAAAAGGGTGAAGTTGGTTGAGGTGGATTGAAGTAGGTTGAAATGGGTTAAAGTTAGTATTCTTTATTGAAGTGAGTTGAAATTGATTGAAATGGGCTGAAGTAGGTAAATTAAAAAATACCAACGAAAAGAACAGACCCTCGTAAGAACAAAATAGTAAATTGTCTAGAAACTAAGAAAAAAACAGTAAGGGTCTGTTTCGACCTAAGAAAATGAGGTGGAAAGAAAAAAAATCTGTATAATTAAAGATTTTCTCATGTTTGGAGTAAGAAAAAATGAATGGAAAAAAATAAGGGGGAAAAATTGAAAGAAAATTATGGAAATATAAGATCATATATTTTCCTGCAAAATATCTGAGGAAAAGTGTTGGAAAATATTATACCTCCTAGCCCTATAGCCTCCCCCCCAAAGCCCCTCGCTTTCTCTCTCTCCTCACGATCATTCGCTCTGTCTCTTCCTCACACCCCTTGCTCTCTCTCTCTCTCCCCCCTTGCCTACTCCGATGGCCGTTTCTCATTCGATGACCCTCTGGCTGCTCCGGTGACGCTATCTATGCTTGACTCGGTAACACACACTCTCTCTCTCTCTCTCGTGCGCGCGCGCTAGTGGATGGGTTTCATTGAGGGTTTCAGATTGGGTTTTGGTAGGGAAGCAATTCTTGTTCCCTCTCAATTTGGGTTTTAAAAAAATCTACATTGGGCTTGATTTTGATAATTTATTGATCGTGAGATGGGATTATGATGCATTTGTTTGTTGAATCTCAGTTAGGGTTTATTATTGATCGTGAGATGGGTATTTGATTCACAGTATATATGATGAATTTGTTGAAGTTTTCGTGATTGTTGGTGTGCAAGTTTTTGTTTCCTTGGATTCTAGCCTTGCAAACTTTTTGGGCACTGATGTATTATGTCTCACGAGAGAATTTAGACTTTCTGGATACTGGGGTTATTGATGAATTTTGGGCACTGGGGTTATTGATGAACTCTACCTCTTCCATTTTTTAATTTCGGTTTTCTATCTTAGTTGACCCATTCTTTGGTCTTTTGGGCTAATGAATATTATGGGTATTTGTCACACTGATGTATTATGTTTTGCCAAGTTTGCCCTATATTTACTGTGTTGTGTGGTGCCTTATGTGGTTGCCATGGGCTGGCAGCAGATTGCGTAGTCCATGGCATCGAACAAGCCAAGTAACACTTCACTACCTTATGCTAATCGCCCCAAAGTGCCTATTGGCTCATTTATTAAGCGCTCAGCCTCCGATGGATCATCCATGAGAAGAAATTTGAAGCGTCTAGTTGTCGAATCGTCTCAGCTTGGGGATGACATCGAAGAGCAAGATGCAATCTGCAAGCCTTAGCAGAGTTTATCTAATCCATGAGATAATGTCGATGAAGAATATGAGGTTATATTATGAGTTAAAACTGAGATCAGATTCCAATTTATTTAAATTATTTGGTTAGATGTTAGTCCTCCTCAAATTCCTTGGTGCTAATGGATATGGCATATACATGGAGGGCACTGTAATCAGTTACATGATATGCTAAATTAAACAATTATAGGGCACTGTAATATGTGAGAAGTACGCTATGTTCATGGAAATTAATATAAGTAAAATTTTGATGCGTGTTAACTCTGTGGTGTTTCTCTTTCCTGCGATGTTTTCTTCATACCTGAACTGTCTAATTTCCATTATCTTTTGATTTGAATGTCTCCCTCTTGCCCAAATTTTAATTGTTGGTCATGTTTAGCTCCCTTTTCTTTGCTTCCTTGCTCATACCAATACATCTTCTTTGAGGGTCTATTGCGCAGTCTAAGGTCATTATCTGACCCCTGCATGGGTGCACCTCATTCTTGGTGAGACTGTGGGGCATTTGATGTGATTTGGTGTTACTTCAGCTCGCTGATCAGTTGCATGACAATCCCTATACTAATAGATTATTCGGTTTTTGTTGCAATTATGCCAACCTGAAACCTATATAGTTTCATTGATTGGCCTTCTTTGAAACCTAATCTCTTTTTGCTGATGTTTGATATGAAGGGAGATACAAAAATGGTGTATGCTATGAGATAGATGGTGTATCACTGGTACTTTCTTGTTATGTTTTTTGGGGTTCCTCTCTTTTTGATGTGAATGGGCTGAAAAGTTTCGTGAGATAGATGGTGTATATTGGTGCTTGCCTACTGTGTGTTTGTTAAATTCACTTGAGTATGCTGTGACATATAATTGATTTGAAGGAGCATTATCACTCGATGTTCATGGGCTAAAATCTAATCTCTTTTTGATGTTATGTTTATAGTTTGAAGGTTTGAGTGAGATATCACAAATAAAGGTCTATCAAGCTCTTTCGACGGACCCTAACTCCGCTAGAGCGTTTCTGCCTTGCCCAATTGCTTGTCGTAAGTTGTGGTTAGAAGTCAAATTCAGCAATGAGTTCTTTGAGTATCAGGAGAGTTTGAAGTAGAATTTTATGTTGGAATGGCAACTTTGGAATTGTAAAGTTTTATGAATTCTCGTAAAATTTGGATCCGTAACAAAAGCAGGAAGTTTGAAATAGAATTTTGTGTTGGAATGAAAACTTTAGAATATCTAACAAAATTCGCGAGTCAAAGGGTGACTTGGAGATTACATTTTGGTATTAACAAGATATATTTTTCTTTACTTAATTTATTTTCTCTTTTCCAAATAAAGGAAAAAAAGTTAGGTGAATAATATTTTTTTCCCTCATATTTTTCTCTAATCTAAACTTAAAAAAGAAAATAACTTTTCCCCTCATATTTTTTTCATCTTCCTTTCCACCTCATTTTTTTAGATCTAAACAGGGCCTAAAAGAAACTACAGAAAATTTGATGGATCTTCCTTCTCTGTTGATGTATCTTTGATTCTTTGGAAAGCATGTACCTAGCTGCCTACATGCGTTTGCTCAAGAAGCAGTACGGTTACTGTTAGTGCCAACTGCCAGAGTTCCAGGTGCAATCGACTAAAAATGGCAGCCACGCAAATGAGCTTCTCCTGCACAACTTCTAGACGTTTCACAGCAGATTCTGTAATTCTCTTTCCTCATCTTGCTTTCTACACCCCAAATTCACGCAGTTTCTCTCTAATCGCCCGAAACTACCCCCATCTTCTCTGTCTTCACCTTCTTCCTACTCTTCCACTTCCCCCCAGGAGCTTCAGAAGAAGAGCTACTGTGTCTGCTTCAACAATGGCGACCACCACTGGGTATCCTTTTGAACCCTAAATTGCAATATTTCCTAGCAAAATTACTTTGGTTTGCTTGGTGCTTGATTTTGAACACTGAAATTGATAGGCATTCGCAAGAAGTTCTGCCACCTGCTCTAGATTCTACTTCAGACCCACCTCGAATTTTTGATGGCACAACGAGGTTTAGTTTAATTTTTTTGTTTTTTTTTGGTTTCGTTATTGGATTTCTTAGATACCTGAATTGTGAATTTATTTTAAAGGCTGTATATTTCTTACACTTGCCCATATGCTCAGCGGGTATGGATTGCCCGCAATTGTAAGGTACATGTTACTTTCCACTTTCCAAGCTCTCTCTCTCTCCCCTTCTCTATGAGTGAAATTGGTTGTTGATTGTTTAAACTTGAAAGCAGGGATTGCAAGAACAAATAAAGTTGGTGCCAATTGATCTCCAAAACAGGCCTGCCTGGTACAAAGAAAAAGTCTACCCTGCAAACAAGGTACTGATTTCCTATATAGTTTTTCTCATTGAATTTTTTTCCCCCTTGTTGGGTGTGATGGATCAAACTTCATTTACTTAAGAGTTCAATCCATTAAGTTGGTCATGTGGCTGCTATTCAATTGGCCCAAGTGTCTGCCCAGTTTTGGTAATCAAGCAAGTCTCAACTTTCGCTCGTGTGTTTTGGATTACTCTGGGACTCCTTACCTGCTTCGGTTTGCTGCGGTTACTTGGCCGGACATTACTTTGGTGGATGTTTAAGGGCATTATTCATCACTCATGCACCATCATCATCCTTTTTTTTAGTGAACCTTTAATGGATGATTTTTATGACTTGTCGCTCGGTCTTCTCCTCCTTAATTGTGGGAGTTTGATTCCGGCATTCTATAAATCGGGCATTTTTAGTGTGGCATTGTGTGGGCAATTTCAGTGGCAGGTGTGGCGTTGTAGATGCCTCTTGGCACTGTTTGGAGCCACCCGTTATGGGCATCTTTCTTTCTTTCTTCTATTCCATATTTTATTGCGAGTTAGTGCTTAGAGTTAGAGATTTTAGTTGTGTTTTGATCTCGTTGAGCTTGTATGCCGTTTGAAATCTTTTGTCTCGCTTTGTATTGATCTTGTTGTGCTTATCGGCCCTTCATATTATTTTTGTACTCTCGCCTATCATAGTGGATTTATGGCCATCTTGCCACCCGTGGTTTTCTTCCGATTTGGGTTTTCACGTAAAATCTTGTCTGCCTATTGTTGTTATCTAGATCTTGTTTTAATTCTCGAATATCCACATTCGTTCTACTCTTTCGCTTCTATACCACGCAGCTCAATTTAATTTTTCTTAACATTTCTTTTGATACTTGTCATGATCTGAGAGTTGGTGCGAGAGTTTGATATCAAATCCTGGTTTTGTGACTCCTTTTTTGGGGGGGGGGGGGGAGGCTCACCCCCCTTTCTTCAGTGTCTTGTCCTCCTCCCTGAGCAAGAGTAGTTCCAATTCCAATTCCTCTAACTTAGTTGTTTCTGCCAAAAGCGCTTCTTTTTCCTGCCAAATGAAATCATAGTCCTCGGCTTCTTATATGCCGCCGCGTAACCATGCTGAAGCAATCCAAAAACGGCCGCCATGAGGTGCCTTAGAATGTTCTCATGCACGTGCTACAAGGACAAAAACCTCCAGGAATCTCTTGGGACATAGGATGATGTTAGAGTTTGTCTTTATTTCGCTCTCTATCATTAGGATGCTGTCCTTTATTTGTGCTCCTTGAGTCCTTGGGACAGGGGTTTTGGTTTTTTTTTTTTAAATTTTAAAATGTGAATGGGGATGGATGGGTTGGTCCAAATGAGGCTACTTTTACTTGCCTGTCTAGATTGGCAGCAGATAAAAGTGACCCAGAAACAGCATTTGATTATTACTTGCAAGCTTAGATCAGATGGGCCTGCATTGGGTTTTGTGGGAAGGGTGATGCTGATAGAGCTTATGATGTGGCTGCCCGCATGGTGGATTGTTCAAGTGCGAGTTGAGAAGTCTGCTGTCCTGAAGGTTACTGTTGGTGTGCAGAAGGGAGATAAGGTATATGACATGTTGCATCTGCTGTGTGCTAGGGTAGGCGTGTTGCTTAGGGGACAGCTAGAATGTTTCAGTCGGTTTTATGTCTGAGACTGCTAGTGGAATTGGGTTGAAAAACTTGGATGCGGAGAACGTGATGGAAGGTGATGTGAGGGGAGAAGGTCGGTAGCATGGGCAAGGATGGCCAAGTGGGGTAACTGGGTAGTGAAGATGGAGATGTATAAGGCAGGTGTATATAGTGCCTACAACGAGACAAGCTTGTCTGCAATGGCATTGACCTTAGAGAGGCTGAAAATTAGCACTGACAAAAATCTACTCGACCCGATTGCCCAAATGTGTCTGGTGAGGTCACAAAACTTGCATGCAAATATGAAATTTGGACATCCGGTCCAACCGAATTGAAAATTGGGTCAGGTTCTGGTTTGGTTTGTCCAAATTTCGTGATCGATTCAGGTTCAAATAAATGCGGACAATTGGACATTCTGGTTAAGACATTGGACATGTTTAGGTACAATTTCTATCTAAAATCTCCGTAAGTTTAGATAAAGAATTTGGACAACCGGGTTTAAATATTGGAAATTCGAGTTCGGTCCGGTCACAAATATAATTTCAATAAGAATTTCCAATGTTCAAATCACAAATTTGGACATTCAGACCATGGGGTTCGGACATGGAACAATTGGGTTCAGGTCTGATCAAAATGTCCGAATTAGTAATTCAGGTAGGGCTCAGGTATGGGTCTGCGTCGAAGAGTTCAACTTGTCCGAACCTGAATTGAGCTGAACTGAATTTTGGCCAATGTTATTATTGAAAATTTTACTAGTTCCTTAAGTTCCTTGTCATGCCAAAAAGAAAAAAGAGGTATTTTTAGCAGTTTCAAGAGTGGCTTCATAGGCATGGGCCTTTCGAAGTAGTTGTAGATGGTGTCATTGTAGGATTCATCAATACATATGAGTTTGGGGTCCAGCAGTTTGATGAAGTTGTAAATCTGTTACAGAGAATCAGCTCATTCAAGAATTTTGGTTTGCTCTATGTCACTCCACCTGGTTGAAATGATGACTGGTTTTGGCTATTTGCTGCAGTCAGTAGCAAGTGCTTTCTGTTCACAAATGATGAGAGGATGGATCACTTGTCCCACCTGTTGGGCAATGGCCTTCTTCCTAGGTGGAAGAAGTGTCAGGTCAGGATCTGAGTCTCTATAATTGGACTTGCCCTGCACGTGCCTCCACCATATCCTATTGTTTTCCAAGAGTCCAAGGAAGACCAGCGACATATGCCAACAATAACTGGTCATGATCTTGAAATGCCTAGGCAATAGCTCTGTGCCTGGAGAGCTGGTAGGCACAGAGCCTTTTAGAAAGTTCCAGGGTTAGGCCCCCAACTTCTCATCTTTTCTTGACTCAGCTTTGACATCCTTTGTAGGGGCAAAGGGGTAGAGGGCAATGCAATGTATGGCAAGTGCTTTTTGGTTCGTTAGATCTCATCTCATCATTATATAATGCAGCAATTTGTTGAGATTGATAAGGCCTAGAAATGCATTGTATAGGTTAACTTAGGTTGTTAAGGTGGGGAAGAACATCGATGGGCTTTTTCTTCCATGGAAAGGAAATGATTAACATATCAGCGTAAGTCGTCATTCATATTTTCCAAGCATCACTCCCGTGATGCGGTTACCATCTTGGACATTCTGTATTGAGTTCCTTTCAAACACTATTGCTACGTTCTGGCCAAGGATTCAAAATGTTGTTTCGGCCGTGATAGCAGAGAATCACTCTAATGCGGCACCACATTGCAGAGCACGGTTATGATGGGGGAAAAATGCAGTTTGCTTGATGTCATGGCCTTTCCAATGCGACCGTTTCGTTGTGGAATAGCCAACATTTTGAATCCATGGTTCTGGCTACTTGTAATAAGAATTGCAATGCAATCAAGTTTTAACCATAACTAGTTTAACTACTATGTTCACTCATAGGTCTTGCGCTTATCCATATTCATCCTTATTTTTTTTTAAAAAAAAAAATTCTAGCCTTGTCATAGTCATTATCTTTCAAACTTGAGCTGTTATTGCATTTAATAATATAATATTGTTTCCTTCCCTCTCATTCAGCAACTTCACATTCTACTATTGTTTCTCTTGCCTTCCTCATCTCTTCTCCAATGTGACAGTAACTTATTGTGATTGTATTTGCTCCAATCAAAAGTAAATTTATTGTAAAATGATATGCAAATGAAATCCTTTCCAGTTACTGATTGAAATTCAAGTGCTTGAGGATTTTGTTCTGCAAATCATGAGCCTAAATCTTGCAGTGTATCTGAAAGTGAAGTACTCATTGTCATAGTAACATCGTATCAATAGTCAATACTAGTAATGGCTTTCTTAAAAACAAGGGATTTGCGTTATATAGCTTGGCTATTCCTTATCAAGAAGTGTCAGCATAAAGCGGAGTCACAGAAACAGCTTTTATAGTTTTCTGATTGCTATGGAAAGCCTTATGCAATTTATCAAACCAATGTCCCAGAGTTCGGCAGGGCAGAATGTGGGGTCAAATGTATGCATTTGCAACCTTATGCACTTGATTGAGTTAATCTGGAATATTCCCTATCTAATTTCTTGATCTAAATCTGAGATTAAGCATACAGTAGTAAATCATAGCATTGTCCACGTCCTTTGGGATATCAGAAAATAGTTGAAGTTATCTAATCAGAAAGACCTTATGTGCCTTTTGTGCGGGCGAAAATCATAACCAAAAAAAAAGGACAAAACATGTGACGTAACTTTGTTCTATTTGCTGTTTGTTTTTCCATTCAAAATAATGTTGCAGGTACCATCATTAGAGCATAATGGCGAAGTTAGAGGAGAGAGTCTTGATTTAATTAAGTATATTGACAACCACTTTGAAGGGCCGTCCTTGATGCCCAATGTAAGTTTTAGACTCTGTACTGCCTTGTTTTTGACTGCGAGGTGTCCATTTTTTGAATGACCAATCCTCCTACAGGATCCTGCCAAGAAGGTGTTTGCAGATGTGCTATTTTCATATTCAGACTCATTCCACAAGACTGTTGCTGCTTCCTTCAAAGAGGAGGGGGTGAAAGCTGAAACTGGTGTGTTGAAGAATGTCCTGGATTTTAATTTGTTTTATTTTTTCTTTTGTCGTGGATATTAATTTGTTTTATTTTTGCTTTTCCCCCTCTCTGTTCATCTATTTCCTCCTTTACATGCTTAGATGCTGCCTTTGATTTCATGGAGGATGCTCTTTCCAAGTTTAGCGAAGGTCCTTTTTTTCTTGGTCAGTTCAGCCTGGTGAGGAAATACCCCACACAATTTCACCAGTTTATTATGCAGGGTCTCTTGTGTCACCTACTCACCTTCATAAGCAAGTCTGAGATTGATGCTGAAGGACTCATGCTTTGTAATTTTAAGCAGGGATTGGATTTGTTTTAAATATGATTTTTCTGATTTGCTTATGTTGATTCTTTCTAGTCGTTTGCTTTCAGGTTGATATAGCTTACGTCCCATTTTTTGAAAGATATATCCCCTTCTTCTTAGAAGTGAAGAATTATGATCTGACAGCGAGGAGGCCGAAGCTTGCTGAATGGATTAAGGTACATGCTAACTTTCACCATATATGTTAATTCCAGGCTCAAGCTCAGAACTAATGTGTTGAGGATTCTGTCATTCTGATTCTGATTACAAAATATGAAATTTACTGTGTTTAGACTTTAGAGGATCCCTGCATTTATTAGTGGATGCTTCAGAGCGCTGCTTATTAGGGATATGTGTCCAATAAATGTGAGTGTCCTGCATATCCCAACAGAATTTTAAGTACAGGGTTAAATTCAGAATAACTTGTATCTAGTAAGTGACCGTAAGGATGAGATAAACATCGTGACCCTAGCTGCTTTAGTGGTGCTCTCTAGTGATGAATAGTCTTAGTTCATACTTTAGGCCCTATTCTTTTCATGGTTTAATGGATCCATCCCACTCATTCTCACTCTCACCCACTTCTTCCCCCCTCTTCCCACATCTTCCTATACATTTAAAAGAATCTCACTCCTTCTCACTCCCACCCACTCCTACATATAACTACTATTTTTCATATTTTGAAAGCTTTTATAATTTATGTAATTGTGTGTACGAATAGTATGATAACAATTATGAAAAATTTTATTTATTTTTCGGATGTTATGGAAATATTTGTTATTCGTGCCAGAAATTGTAGATGACGTAATTTTTGTTATATATATTGAAGAAATAATAAATTTTTTTTTCTGGGTTGTTAAGGAAATGTTAGTTATTTATGACTGGTAGATATTTTGGATTTGATTTTGTACAGGGAAGAGATACTTTTTTTTTTGGGCGTTCGTTACGAAATATTTGTTATAGGTTACCAAAGCATGAATAGTGGTTGCTGTATTTGTAGCAGATTTGTTTTTTGTTCCGTAATTCGTAAGAGAAATTGTAGATGTTTTTTTCGGGCATAATGAAAGAATGTGCAAATGTTTTTGGCGGCGTTTGTAATTCATGATGAGAAGTGCAGATGTATTGTACGTGTATTTTAAGCAGATACTTTTTCCGTGTGCGTTAATAACAAAATATTGGAATTCTTTACACAAATTGTAGATGATTGTTTTCCGTGTACTTAGACCTATTCTTTTCATTGGGAAATATGGGTTGGTAAATGGGTGAGGTTGATTGAGATTGGTAGAAACAGGTTGAAGTAGGTTCATGTGGGTATTTTTTTGTTGAAGTGGGTTGAAGTTGGTTGAGTAGGTTAAAGTGGGTGGAAGTTGGTATTTTTTTGTTGAAATTCATGAAGTGGGTTGAAATATGTTGAAGTGGGTTGAAATAGGTTGATTTTTTTTTTTTTTAAATGATGGGTGGAAGTTGGTTAAAATAGTGGGAAGTAGGTTAAAGTTGGTTGAATTTTTTTTTTTTGGTATGATGGGTAGAAGTTTGTTAAAATAGTGGAAAGTTGGTTGAATTTGGTTAAAGTGTGTTGAAATTGGTTGAATTAGGTTAAAGTTGGTCTTTTTTTATTGAAATTCGTGAAGTGGGTTGAAGTTGCATGAACGTGGTTAAAGTGAGTTGAATTTTTTTTGGTATGATGAGTAGGAGTTGGTTAAAATAGTGGGAAGTTGGTTGAAGTTGGTTAAAGTAAGTTGAAATGGGTTGAAGTTGATATTTTTTATTGAAGTTCGTGAAGTGGGTTTAAGTGGGTTGATGTGGGTTGAAGTTGATTAAGGTTGGTAAATGTTGGATTTACCAACGCAGAGAAACAGGGCCTGAACATATGTGTATTTTTTTCGTTGTTCGTATTTGTTTATATATAAAAAAACACATCCGCAATTTATTTTACGAATAACGAAAATTACAATCTTTTGGGATAACAAAGGCCATGAAACAATATTTTGTATCCAAGTCAACACAGAAAAATATTTTTTTTAGTTTAAAATTTTTTTTATTATTGGTAATTACTATCACAAATAAAAGATTACTTTAAAAAGCAAAATACGTAACTTACATCAACTCTCCTAATTCATTCAACTCCTTTCCACATCTTCCCAGTCTTTCCCGCTCCTTCCCACTCGCACATATAACTAACCACTCCCACCTACTCTCACCCACTCCTTCCCTCCCCCTTTTCACCTCTATCCATTCCACACCTGCAATTTTCCAACGAAAAGAACAGGGCCTTAGTGAAGATAATGGCGTACTAGCCTTTTCACAATCTTCATGTCTAATGAGGAAAAAAGAAACAAGAAAAAGATACAAATTCATAATCACCTTGTGACCTTCGAGTACTTCGTAACAACACTATTAGAAAAAGATATTCCTTTCTACTCTGGCTTATCTGATCTTTTGCCAGTGATCATTGGTGATCTGTAAATATTTAACGTGATTGATTGATTGAAGATCACATACAAAAATGTATCATCCACGTCCATGGCACTAAGCCATTGCAAAATGAGTTGGAAATTATCATAATCTTTTTTATTTTTTTTTGGATAATTGGATAATATTATTCCATTACTAGAAGCACTCAACCATATGCACGTTCCGTTGAATGGAAAAGTATTTGGGAGTCACCTTCTAGGAAGGGCATCTTGAGGGCTCCCTTTTACAAGCATCGTAGTTAATGTTCACTCGTTCTATGTATAATTCTGCAATATGTAAGCAGTATCTGAAATTAATTCATAAACATCTGTGCTACACCTCTTGCATTAAGCTATATTTCGATGTTTTGATGAGGACGCATTGTCTCTGCTGGAAATAGTTACTGTTCCTTTCCGTTTGTGCCTGATAAATCCCTGTTGTCAATCCTGCATGACCAAAGTGCAAATGTTTCCTAAATTTGCTGCTCTTATATCTTGCTGCCCCTGAGATGTCTATCCGTTAAATTTTTATGGGCACTTTCAACTCCCAGACATGTCAGAATCCTTGGTAGTTACTGCTTTGCTATAAATCATTTTGATGAACCAAGTGCCCCTGGCTTTCGGGAGATGACCCCATGAAATGCAAAACATGAGTGGTCATATTGAGTTGTTCCATTTTCACAACAGTCAGTAAGTTGACCTGCACTGTCAATCTAACAATAAAAGATTGCCTTGGTACACGGGTGCCCTAAATCAGTTGTTTTGGTTTATGCCCTCTCAACCGCTGGTGTCTACTTAATAGTACACCTGCCATAATTAGCAGCAGTCAATCTATTACCATAATAATCCTGCTGGAATCTTCCTCTCATTAGAGCCTGAATCTCTTTCCAATTCCAGCTCCAATCACTAGGATAGTTAACGTCCCAAGCATGAGGACTTTTCTTTGCTGTGCTGCATCTTTCTCGTGAAATCCAGGATTGCTTAGCCAAAATTGCCACCAAACTTTTTAGTTTGGTCAAAAATGCCATTGAATTAACTTTGTACTTATGATAATGCATATTAATCAAAACAAATCCGTCAATGTAGCAACTTGGGGCTAAGGCCACCATTCGCCCAGTGACAAGGGCAACGGAGTCACAGAATTAGATTGCCATGATGATATCACAAAATAGAGGGGCCCAAAAGGCAAAAGATCATAGGCATATATCAGAATCACAATACAGAATAACGCTTATACCAAGGATTCAAAATGCGGTTTCGGTCGCGATTTCAGTTTCGGTATCGGTACGGCAAAATCGCTCTAAAACGGCAATCGCATTCTATATCGCGGCTATCGCGGCATGAAAATGCGGATCGCTCAACTCCAAAACCTTTCCAATGCGGCCGTTTCGTCGCGGTTCAGTTACATTTTGAATCCATGGCTTATACTACAAGTCGATCGACAGGCCCAGTACATACCTCCTCTGGATAAGGTAAAAGACATAGCCCAGAAAACAAAATTGATATCTCAAAATCATACAAAATGATACCCGGTCAATTTAAGTTAATAAAGTAGCAATAAATAGTGATACAGAATGAATGATTTATCATAAGAAAATTTAAAGCCAAATACTTAAAACAATAAAATCACAATAGTTAATCAACTTGGTATAACTGTTGAAGAAGTGGCTATTTTGCAAATATAGCAGTCAAACACAACAAAATCATACTTGTTTGATATAAGTCTAAGTATAACCAACGTCATAACAAAATATGCATTCAAATGAGTTTTTGCAAATAGGAAAATCGAAACATAGGAAAGTCACACATTTCGAATTATATACTCAAATACAATTCAATTTAAAATTAAGCACGCCAACCTAGTTAATAAAGTTGGTTTTCAAAGCGAGCTGACAAATACTGTTTTGGGTACGAAATACTAAAAGAGTATTACACCACTTACCTAAACCGCTAGTCCAACTGACCGATTCCACTCGTCTAGAAACCACCTATGCTTACACATTGGGTCTAGACATTAGTGTATACCTTCACTATTTAACAACTTGACCCCAAAGGTGACAAATGACAATAGCCCAATGTGGGTGCATATAACAACCTAATTTTCGTAAACCATGGGGACCCAAGATTTCCTAAGTTGACGTAAGATCAAATGGGATGGTCAGTAGAGTATGATCCATGGTGCATATAACAACCTAATTTTCGTAAACCATGGGGACCCAAGATTTCCTAAGTTGACGTAAGATCAAGTGGGATGGTCAGTAGAGTATGATCCATGGTGCATATAACAACCTAATTTTCGTAAACCATGGGGACCCAAGATTTCCTAAGTTGACGTAAGATCAAATGGGATGGTCAGTAGAGTATGATCCATGATAAGCACTATAGATTAGGAGCAAATATCCGAGTATAATTTAAAAACTGAAATTGCTTGTAAAATAGGACATTGACCATAACTATAAAATGTCCATATTGACGCTTGGAAGTAAAGAAGAAGCACAAGTCTGATTCAATAATTTTAGCAAACCAGAGCACCCGATGCCAAAATCAGCAAAATAGATTAAGCACAAACCGCCAAGCTTAAGAATGATAAATATAGTATAATTCATCGAGTGAAGATAATCTTAAAAACCATTAGTTATACCCAAAAAAAAAAAAAAAAACAAATAGGTTGGAGGCAATATCAGGGATCGTTTACATCATCTGGGCGTGACTAGGATATAGAAGAAGTTTCTATAATATAAACATAATAGCTTGCAAATAAAATTGAACATAGGAGTGCGGAGGCATTAGCTTTAGGCGGAGGGAGAAGCAAAAATCGATTGAACAACCTGGCATGAACTATGAATATGATAAGAATTGTGGTTTGAGAATTGGGTAGCAATTAAATTAAGGGATGCATGTGACGGCAACCAAAATTAATTAAAAAAAATCTTTCTCATCATGGGTAGCTCTAGGAACAAATTGGGAACCTAAGCATACATTTAGCAATAAGGAATGGCAATTTCGAATCGCACTATGAAGCAGAAGGGCACCATATTAATATGATAATTCCTAAGTAATCAGTAATAGACATAAACTAATAAACTAAACGATGAGAAGGAAATTCGAGCAGCGACCTTAGGGTTCTTCAAAGATGAATTTCTCTTTCCGCTCTCTCTCCTCTTTTTCCTTTGGATTGAGAGATGTAGATACTATGTTGTTTTCTGAAGAGGTAAAATAACATGAATAAGGAGGACTAGGGTTAGGGTTACATAATCTACAAGCCGTCAAAAGAGGTCTCCTAAACAGATGAGAACTAGTAAAAATTAAAAGAATTTTTTTTGAAACCGGTTATTACAGATATCAACAAATTATAAGCGAACTACAAGTTAATTAGGCCTAGATGCTTACACAAAGTATGATGTCTAAATCAGGAAGTGACCAGCCAATTTTAAGGATCTAGTCAAGGTACTCCATAACTTGAACAATTGGTAAGGGTGAAACGGGATAATCTTTATGTGGACAGTTCATCCCTTTAGAATGAGCTGGTGATTTTCTGTTTGTGGACTGGATAAAGGGATATATAGTGGTATGCACTGTAATCCCCTTGACGAATGTAGGGGAAACCTTTGAGCATCGAGTTACTCCTCGTGGCAGTCCTTTTATCATATGATTCACATTATCGCCAAAGCATGTGCTTTAGGATAATCCATTATCAAAGGTTGCGTGATGACACAGGCTTTCTGTTGTACATCCTAATATGGTGTTCTGTGACCCTTATGTTCTGAACAATGGACCTATCCTTTGTATGCAGCTTAATTTCCATAATTAACAAATGAAGAACTGTCTTTGAGTCTTTCACAGAGAATTTTTAATACACTTGTATAGTGCATTACTAGAATAGATGGGTCTAAGCGGTAGCAACTTTAGAAATCATTGATGATAGTGGAATTCAACTATTTAGGCATCAACTCATTATCAAGAAATTCCATCAAAGCATCAACAATATCATTCCCAAATATTAACCTGAAATACTTAAAACTCCATTCCTATACCCATCTTGTCCTATGCTTATATTCGAGTCGATACGAAACAAAGCATGCCTTGCCACCTAAGCTGTCACTGGTTTTATTCTTAGATTCTATTGCGGATTAGCTGCCGAAGCAGGGACATGACCAATTATATTTTTGCATGCTGTACGCTCTTTTTTGCTAGTTGAGCCATGCAGTGTCTCAAAATGCTGAATAAAATGCTCAAGTACCGACATTTTTTGATCACCTACATTATGCATAGGGGGGAAAAAAGCTGAAGACCTACATTATAGTGTTTAATCACCTGATCTTAAGTTTGCGATTGCTACACCTCTACTCTGATGCGCTTTTCTGTTCACTAAACCATGAAAATGTTAGCCCTCTGCAGCTGCCTGTATAGTTTCTTAACTTTTTGAGACTATCAAGGCAATACACGTGTACTTTTCTTATAAAAAAAGGCAGTGCACGTATACATCCAAGTTTCATTTACAAAAACATGATCAATTTTGAGGTCTACTAAGCCCTCGTTCTTTTCTCTTCAAATTATCCGCATCCTTGTCATCTCAACTCCTTTTATCGGCATTGATCAAGACATTTTTGGAATTCACCATCACGAAACACTATGAGTTTCCATCCGACATGTTACCCACCACATCCATCTTCGGTCATTAAAGATCCTGTTACAAGCGACCATGATAAATCTAGGGCAGAGTGATGGAAGAAACAAATAAAATTGATGTTCTGTAATTCCTTCTTCAATTGGTCATCATTCTGCTCATACGCAGATGACATCAGAATTTTCCCTGCTTCGCATCGTAGTTTTCAGGTCAGCGGATTTATCAGTGTTCAAGAACCAAGTCAACCAAAAACTTAGCTGATAGTTGAAAGTCCAAGAATAAGTTCACACTCTAACATGCCCCTTTATGCGAACGACCATTAGGCTTGAAGCATGGATGCTGCCTAGACTTGCCTTACCTTGCATAATAATTCAACGTGGGGGATGTTGAGATTCGAACTTGAGACCATTCATTTAGAAATGCTTTAATACAGTGTTCAAGAACCAACTCAATTAATAGCTTAAACTTATGATTGAAGGCCCAAGAATAAGTTATACTTTAACAATATGCCATTATACGTATGATCATCAGACTTGCAATCTTGCTGAATGAGTTCTCCCATCATTTCAGATCCAATACTAGCACGGCAATTAAATCTATATGGGGACATCAGTAACAGACAATTTATCAAGCACCAAGTTCTTATACCATTGCCTTAGCATTACTGGCTTCTTATCAATTTTCTTTTTTAAGATCCATTTTCAATTTTAACCGCCAAAGGAGTCCAATGAACAAAGAATTTCTTAGCATTTTGTGGTCCATGCCGAATTTCATATTCTTCTAGCATACCTATTGTCGAAATTGAAGGGCGTAGCCACCATTATATGACAATCAATCAACATTTTCCAAAGCCAGAAGTCCATTCAAATACCAAATTATCGTGCTCAATCTGTCTTAACCAACTTGATACTGCTTTTTGAACCCAGTTTTATAAATTCCTTCATCGCGTCAAATTCGTTCCAAATTGTATGCTCATCTCCACGGCCATTTCTAGTTGAACTGAAGATTCCACCTTTCTGGCTGTGACTTGTGAGAGATACTTTGGATTGTCAGCTCTTGCAATTCCTACAGAGTCTTAGTTGCTTTTGCATTAGCAAATTGAGCAACTGCCTTTAGTTTGTGTCATCATGGAGTTAATGGACTGAGGCACAAGATCTTGAACAGGCTTCTTCAAGAGCTATTGTCAGCTTTGCTTGTGTTCTTATATCTGGTGAACTGAAATGTTGTCTCAGCAAACAAGTTTTGAAATCAAATGATTTTTTTTTTTTTAAGGGAAAAAGATTACAGCTAAATATATCATAGTATGAGGTATGGAATATAACGATCGTAGGGAAATGTCATGCAGGAGATGAACAACATTGAGGGTTACAAGCAAACGAAAACTGATCCGAAGGTGCTTGTTGAGAGCTACAAGAAGCGTTTCCTGGTAACAATTTCACCATTCTCAATTATCTTGTAGTTGATACGTATACTTTGATTTGGCTAATTTGATCCTCTCTTCCTGCAGTCCCAGCTTTAGACAGAGGATTAGCGATGGAGAGACAAGTACAGTCCTCACATTTTGAAAGTTGCAGTATGGGGGCAATAATTCCAGTCTCAATTAAAATATATCTCGTACCCAGTCAGAATTGAATCCTCTGGACTGTTGACGACTGTAAATTACTGAAAACAAGCATTGTATAAACATCAAATGGAAAAACTACTCATTTTGAGGCACCTCTATTGTTTGGTTGGTTCTGTGTCTTTGACTTCACCGTTGAGACGGTTAGCTTTCAAATCCCTAGCTGTTTACGACTAAAAGTATCTTGATGCTGTAGCCTTGGAGAGATTCCAATGGAGCGAGTTAGTCAGCTCATTGTATGAGGAAAGTGTGTGTCACTTCTGGGGAAGATCACTTTAAGGGAGGATAGTAAAGATGGCTGGACAAGCATTTGCGAAGGATTTCTCATTTCATCCTTTTCCAAGGTTGAAATGATGCGCATCTTAATAATCTTTTAGGGCCCATTGGCTTTGTCATATATACGCTTGACGGCTTGAGGCTTTGGTACGTCCTTCATAGGATTAAATAGAAGTTCTGAAATAAAGTACCCCTAAACTTTTGGTCCATGCTGAAAAATGCCCCTTGACGTTGAAGGTGAGGCGATAAACCTTGACCTATTTTGTTTATTATTTACGCAACTGATTGATGATAAATGATGTAAGGGAAAAGATGGCACATGAGCGCATTATTGTATATAAAAATAATATAAATTGTTATAAAAATTACATATTGTAATTACTTCATCATTCAGGTAAAACATTCTCATAATTTTTTTTAGAAATAATAATTTCATATTACACCACAAGTTATCAAATTATGTACGGTCAAATGCCACATCGAGCACACCACAATAATTTGCTATGAGAAGATCTTTTTAGGTGAGATCATTTCATAATAAATTACGGTGAGGTAGTCGATCTGGTGTTGTATATAGATCATTTGATAAATTTTAGGCTAATGCAATGTAACAAATAAGAAAATTTATTAGGCACTTTCACCTAAGATGAAGTAATTAGATTTTGTGGTTTTCCTCATAAAATATATTTTTTTATATATGCAACAATGTTGTTACGTGTCCCATAAAAAAAAGGTGCTTCCGTGGCTTATCTTTTTCTTCTTAATCCTGTAGGCAAAAACATATCATTAATTAGTGTAAATAAAAAGATTAACTTAAAAAGTCAAAGAGTGTTTATCTAACTTTTAAAGTTGAAGTGCATTAGCTAACATTGACCAAGAGTTTCAAAGGCCTTTTATTTTTAGAATTGGAGTAAATAGTGCTATTTTTTGAATTATTAATGATTTTCTTTGACTTTTCTATCAAGTTATTCTAATCTTAAGTTATTGATGTGACATGATTATAGAAGTAAATAATTGATTGTCACGGTAGTAATTTTGAATTAAATATTTTCTTATACAAAGGTTAGAAGGTAACTAATAATTCAAAAATACACGAATTATAAAAATGGTTTATCAAAGCCACATCGAGGGCATATGATAGCACCTCTATTAAAAACTGATGCATAGGAGAGTTGAAATTGTTTAGCTTCTCTAGCAAGGCTTTCTTCAGTTTCTGGGGATTGGGGGTTGGGAAGAGGGTGCATAGAGAGGTTGAAAGACTTATTGTAGGTAAAATTCATAATCAGACCTTCAATTAAGAGTTGAAATTCTAACCAACTTTGCATTGAGACCTACTTGCCCTATCGCCACCCCCTAAAAAAGGTTTGGGAAAACATTTCCTTTCATTGAGAATTCTTATCTTATCCGAAGCAAAGCAAGAATTCATAGGAGTCTAGCTTTAGACAAGGGGTTTAGTCCTTGATGCTGTCATGATTGGCCCCCAAAGTTGGCATGATGTTGGTCTTGGATGTAGAATATACAACGACACCAAAGAGTGTCCTAAGGTAATCGATGTATCATAGGCCGCTAAGCTTCAGTAATTGCATAAGAAGAGGAAGTGAATTGAAAACATTGTCAGCACACATGTCAAGGATCTTAGCAATGAGTATAATGCAAGCAACTGATTGAGCAACTTGAAGTGGCACTAAAACAACATTTCACATCTTGCATGTATCCTTATCGCAATAACAATTTCGGTGCAACTTGAAAAGGATTAAAACTACGGTCATGCGTGCCTTGATGAAGGGTATAATGGTTTCTAAGAAAATAATTGTTAGGAAATTAGAGCAAACTAATAGCAGAAGCAATAGGATGAAACAGATATTCAGAAATTTAAAACGATAACAAGAACAAAGTAATGACACATAAGATTTACGTGGAAACCCAATGTGGGAAAAAACCACGGACGGCGACGAGCACAATCAATCCACTATATGAGCAGAGAGAGTACAAAACGATCACAATCACAACAAGTGATTTGATCCAATAGCAGAATTACAACCTCTCTTGTAATTTCTCTCAAAGTCTCTCCGCCTCTCAATGTGTTTAGGGATTCAGGGATGATTTTAGATCCTAGGCAAGATCTCTTTATATAGGATCTAGAAGTCCAGGGTTTTACCCCTAGAGGAGAACCCTAGCCGCCAAGAAGACTGTATGCCAAAGCAAACCCTAGTCACTAGAAAAACTCGCGCCCGAACTGGGCGCGGCACAACCGTGCCACGTGGCACGGTCAATCCGTGCCAGGGTGGCACGACCGTGCCATATGCCCGTGCCATGTTTCTGCCCTCTTTTGACGTTCCGTTTCTTTGGCCTGACACATCCGTGTCATCTAGCACGGTCCCATCGTGCCGATTCTTATATTTTGGGCCACAAAACCCAACAATAATCATCCCAAACAGCGGTCGAACACCAAGTAATTCAAGCAATTTTAAAGACCCAAAAACTTACAAAACAAAAGGGCTTCTAGTCAGATTAAGTGAGGAAGAATCAAGGACATAGCAAGTTCATTCTAACGATTACAAGAGATGTGTGAAGAGAACTTGCAGTGGGTGAAGCAAGTCTGGTATGTATCACAAGCGTACCTAGAGATGTCGCAATACTAGAAACATCCATTTTTGTAGAACTTCCTATGTGTATCAAAATCAGGATACAGGCCTGTATAGGATTATTTTGCATTTTAAATCTACTAAAGAACCTGAGGATATCTTAAAGAATGAGGCACATATCCTTCACAATTGGTTCAAAGGAAATAAATTATGGAATAAACATGATGTTTGCTGAACAAAGAGGACATGGAATTGGTAGTTTTTGAAGTGGGTGATTTGATTACTCTTGATTATGCCACCAAGGATAAATCTTAATTAGCCTCTATCAAAACTCTTGTTGACACTTGCCTTATCGATCTAGTTAAAGTAGAATTTTTACTTAATGAGCATAGAATCAAGATGTTAGAAGCCTTTGGGTATATCCAATTGTTTAGGAATAGACCTCCTACAGAAGAAGGTATGCAGTCAAAGAGCCTTGGCTCTTGGAAGAATGGGTTCATCAACAATGTTCGCAATGGTTGTATTTGAGGTTGTGGTTCTATTTGAGGTTGTTGCTTGGAAGTAGTTAAAGAAACTCCACTGCCTAACTTACAACATGGCCAAGGCAAGAATGATGCAAATTCTCTGGAATGTGCAAACCGCCGCCCAGGATGATAACAACAATAATGAGGCAATCTTAAGGAGTAAGAAAACCTCTGACGCATTGGTAGGGAAAGCCAACAAGGCAACTAATACTAATGGGGGTGGTCGATTCTCAAGACTCCAAGGAGGTTGTGTCAAGTAGTAGAATCGAGGTAAACCTTTTGGAAAATGTGTAAACTTCATGCAAGATGGAAAAGGGAAAGTTACGTGGGCAAAAGTAGCATTGTGAGAATTGGATCTAAGAAGAAAGCATGCAACAAGGGAAGGAAAAAAAAAAAAACACTTAACAAGTGCTACTCTTAAAAAAAACACTTGTTTAAGAGCAGCACGGAGCCAGGTAAGCATAATTAAGAAAGCCAAACAAGAATCTCCTATGCCCACAATGATCGCTCAAGAAGCTTGGAGTTAGGCAAGAAACTCGGTGTAGAACTCTTACAATAAGGAGGATAGCAAGGACCTTAATGATAGAAATTGAAAAGAAGACGTAAGCATGATTGTTTTTTTTCGTTTCTTCCAGAGATTAGAAGGGGTAGATCTTAAGGGTTGCCTTTGCCTTTAATCAAGCTACCGTTGATACTTTTGCTTTGCATTTGGTGGCTTAATTGGAAATGTTTTGGGAGTATTTCCTTAACTTTTCTGATAAAAGATGTAACACCCCGGATTTTCAAAGTTATTTATTTTTAGTGAATTAACCCTAGAGTTACCAGGCAGCGGTACCTAGGGGGTGTTACTACCGTGTTTTGCTAAGGAAGACACAAGCCAGAGGTAATCAGAACAACAAAGAACTAAACTTAATTTGGAAAACCTTGATAATTTTCATTAGGCATAAATGTAGTTCAAGACAACCAATTTTAGAGACAACAAACTTTGGGCTTTCTTTTAATTTGTCGCAGTTGTGAAATTAGGTATGATTATAGTAGTTATTGTGTATTTTTCCTTCGGCACCTTTACTTTCTTGGGTTCTAACCAATTAATGATTAAAAAAAAGAAAATGTGTGATGACTAGGGGTTACCAAGTATATTCAAAGTAGAGTGTGAGACCGTCTCTAGTGAGAGAGATAGAAAACTCTAGAGAGAGAGAGTGAAATGGGTCTGCCTCACCATCCCTCCCCTTAGTCTTCACAATCTGCCTTCATCTTCTTCATCTTCTTCATCTGCTAGCCAGACTATAATGGCCCCTTTAGAGCCCAAGCCTCCAGACCCATGCCCCCTCTGCCCTCCCTTCTTCCCTTGTTCCCATGGCCAAATTCCTCATTTCCTGAAGGTCACAGACACCGGCTTAGTGCTTGTCCAGGCTTTAATTTTGGGTTCAGTGCCAGAAAATGTTTGTTTTCATGGAGCCTTAGGCGTGCAAATGCTTAAATACGGTAATTTCAAACCTCTTCGTGTCAGATACTCATGGTTTTGGTCGATTATGCATCAATCACGATCTGTAATCTTCAACATCGACTTCGAACTCGGGGCTTCCTCTGCCTCCATTGTCGCTAGGCCTAACCATCTACAACATACCACCACGACGCTCCACCGATGTGAGGGGTATATGTACGATTTTCTTCCCTCAAGCACACTCCAGGTATTTCCTTTCCTCAATCTTCACAATTATGCAAATTTATTACTTGTTCTAAACCATAGACTTGATCTCCCTTTGGGAAAATTAATTCTGTTTAAGGGGTCTGAAACGAATTGTTTTTTGTTTAACCTCAATCTATGTACTATTTGTGGCTTAAGAGTCCGGATTGATACTCGGGTTTCTGGTTTTCAATTTCATTTAATTTCGTCAATTTTTTGTGATTGTTTACTTTCGATCTGGGTCTTTTTTGTATGTATGTGGGATATTGAACAATTTGGGGCTTTGCTGTTGATGATGATTTTGAGATGTATGGCCTATGGTAACACTTTGAGCCGGGTTACGTTCTCACTTTAGGCTGGCTTCTTTAAGGAATTTAGGGAACACATGTTGTCTTTCTGCTCTGTTTTGGTTATGATTCGGTTCGCACCTAATATGCTCCATGTAGAATGCCTGTTCTTTAGAACTATTCCACTGGTTTTTGCTTTGATCGATTACGGTCCGGGCTGTTTCTCCTAGCAAGTTCAGGAAGTAGTGGCACCATGGCTTTGGTTGGCTAACCCAGTATATCTTCCTTGCTCATCCTTTAAGCTTGGTCTTGTTCTAAATTTATACTTCTCTAACGGAATCTTAGTTCTTTTCTTGCTGGACGATGTTAGGCAACTTGTTTAAAAGAATTTGCCCCTGCGATTTGGGAGGTTGATGACTTCATGGATGTGCCACTTTTATTCCATTTGGAGCCAGGCCTTGATTCCTTTGTTATTGTTGAATGGGTACCTGAATCAGGCCAAACTATTCTATAGCATGGTCAGGTATCTTGTCACTGAGTTGGAAATACAACATTTTATAATTTTATCTATTATTGTGGCTTCAGTATATACTATCGAATCTATAATGGTGAGAAAAATGCTTGATGAGTTCAATCTCTCTTGCATTTCCAAGGCCTGTATCCAGACTGCCTTGGGCCCCAGAAAACTGCATAGAATCACATTAATGTATTTAGTATTTATTAGAAAGTTGTGTAAGTGTGATATATTCTTCACTACATGGTGCCTCATTATGGTCTTAGTGGCCCTTTGTCTAAGGTTGGTTTGAAGTTCCTTGTCTTCCTACTAGGCTTATTAATGAGCCATGGCATCTTAGTTAATTTGTGGGCTCAGTTTGCAAATGTATTATTATTCCCTTGCCTAGTGAAAGAGAGGACGATGTGTATCTTCTTTTTCGATGTTAGTATTGTATTTAATAAAGCTGCCAACAAATCTTATCATGTTTGTAATGCCTATAGTCAATGTTGGCTGTTTGGCTTAGGTTCAAGTAACGTTGATTTATGGTCAAGATTGCACAACCGCCTTTATATTTTTCACTCCTTCTATATATGTTTGTAATTTAGCCCCTGGATTTGGGGGAATATGGAAAGTCCTTTTTGGACTTTCTCATGGCCCAGCCTCCTAAGGCTTAAGCACAACCGAATACGATCCCAGAATGCTTTATGCGTGTTTACTGTAATAAGTTTGTCAGCAATGACGTCACATAAGTTCAGGTGCCCACTTGCGGGGGCTATTTCAACATTAGTTTTTCATGAAAGTGGTATGTTGGAATGTTCAAGGTGTTAAAAAAATGCAGGTTTTACAAGAAGTTAAGTTCTTGACAAGAACTCATAAGCTCGATATGTTCTTTTTGCTAGAAACTATGGTTAATGAAACACATATCCAAAGGATTCTCCCCCTAATGGGATTTGAACATTTTGATTTTATATCACCAATTAATCACTCCAGAGGTATAGCGGTTCTTTGAAACAATGACAATATTCATGCATCAGTTTTATTTAAAGAAACTTGAGCTATCCATATGTTAGTTCATGACCCAAACAAGGTGCAAAATTCTGTCATATCAGAAATTTATGCCCCGGCACAACCAAGAGATAAAAGAGACTTTTGGAATCATTTAGTTGAGCTAAATAATGTTATTGATTTACCTTGGTGCCTTATGGGAGATTTCAATGAAATATTATGTCCTAATGAAAAATTGGGAGGACAGCCTCCTGCTACTACCAGGTTCCATCGTTTAAATTACTTTTTATCAGTCATTAATGCTGAATGTGTTCAAGTTTCGGGTCGCTTATTTACTTGGAAAAAAAAGATTCACACTCACCTTATTTATGAAAGATTGGATAGAACCATGATTCGAAAAGATTGGAGTACCTTGTACCCCGATACTTATGAAACACATGGTAATTTCTCTTGCTCTGATCACTGTCCTATTATCATGTCGACTCAAGCTCATTTACAAATGGCTAAGTCATTTCCGTTTTGATTCCAAAATTTCTGGACGAAGTATCAAGATGTTGATACTATTGTCTCTCGAAATTGGCAATGTAACAACCATGAAACCAATATGTATAAAATCATGCAAAAATTGAAAAGAGTTAAGCATAATGTTAAAGATTGATCAAAAAGAAACTTTAGGAACATCAATGATAAGCTCGCCAAGAGTGCTCTTAAAATAGAATATGTGGAGGAAAGACTAATAGCTAATCCTATGAGTCATCGATTCAACTCCTGGATGCAATGATTGTTGAAACAACGAGAAAAAATGATGCTATTTAACTAGAAATATTGGGGGAAGTTAGCCCAGAAAGAATGGTTAATAAATGGTGATAGAAATTCCAAGTACTTTCAAAATACGACCAATTCTAGAAGGAAGAGGAAATTAGTCATGAAATTACGGGATAACTGTGGCATTTGGATTGATGACCACAAAATGATTGTTGACAAATTCATTTTAGATTATACACAAAGATTCAAATCCACGCATAACAATGCTAGAGTATTGCCGAACTTAGGGTTGTCGAAACTAATTTCAGACCTCGACAATAATGAGCTTATTAGACTTCCAAATTTAGAAGAGATAAAAATGCTTTATTTAATATTGATTCCAATAAGACACCGGAATCGGATGGTTTTGGTGCCCCTTTTTTTAAGAAGTACTGGCAAATCATCAAGAAAGATCTCTTTAACTGCATTTTTGAATTCTTTATTAATGGCAAACTCCTTAAAGAGATTAATCATACCTTTATTGCTCCTATTCCAAAAATAAATAACCTTACACTCACTAGTCATTATAGACCCATTAGTCTATGTTCTACGATTTATAAAGTTATATCGAAAATCCTTGTTAACAGGTTGCGACCCCTCCTCGATCATCTAATTTCACCTTTCCAAAGTGCCTTTGTACCCGGTAGATCTATTCATGATAATATTTTGTTAACGCATGAAATTATGCACAAATTTAAGAACTTTAAAACTAAGACTGCTTGGACAGCTATTACATTAGACATGGAAAAAGCATATGATAGAATTGGATGGGATTTTATATTAAAATGCCTTCAAGAACTAGGTTTTGACCCCACTTGGAACTCATGGATTAAGCAATGCATCTCTTCAGTTTCATACTCAATCATTGTTAATGATGAACCTAATGGCCTTTTCAAACCGTCGAGAGGGATTAAACAAGGGGATCCTCTCTCGCTCTATTTATTCCTTCTATGTATGGAAGCTTTCAACAATATGCTTCTAAAAGAAGCTAGTTCTCCAGGTTTGGAATAGGAGTTAAGATTTGCCCAACATCTGTCAAAATTCCATGCCTGATTTTTGCTGATGATTGCCTACTGTTTTGCAAAGCTAATCTAGCAAGTTGTAATAAACTCAAAAGCATTCTTAACCTCTTCTGTTTAACTTCAGGACAGTTGGTGAATTACCACAAATTTGCACTGACTTTCTCGCATAATTCGATGGATACACAAAACCAACTAGTGACGGCAATATTCAATATTCCACATAGGCAATCCTTAGGTAAATATCTGGGGAGACTGGGTGCCCTATTTTCCATGTTCGGCCTTCTTCCTCAACTTTTTAGAAATTATTAATAAAGCAACCATAAAACTAGAAGGTTGGAAAGCAAATTGTTTATCTAAAGTAGGGAGGATGATTCTAATTCAATCACATTTAGAATCACTCCCAGCACATACAATGCAATGCTTTCAGTTACCAAATAGTACTGGTAGATATCTAGATAGATGTAATGGAGAATTCTTTTGGAAAAAGTCCAACACAGAGAAAAGTCTACCACTTCTAGCTTGTGGCAAGGTTTGCATCCCTAAAAGCAGAGGTGGATTGGGACTGCAGAAAACGGAAGCAGTTAACGAGACTTTCCAATGTAAATTGGCTTGGAAAATACTTTCTAATGTTCCTAGTCTTTGGGTTCAATCTATAAGGGCCAATTATCTACATACCACAAATCTTTTCTATTGTAAACAGAAAAATACAGATTCGCCAGTTTGGAAAAGCTTATTGAAATGCAGAGGTCTTCTCCAAAAGGGCATTGTTTGGAAAATAGGTAGAGGAGATGAGATCTCATTTTGGTTTGATACTTGGGTTGAAAACAAGAATTCAGTAGAAATCTTGGGTGTGGCAGAAGACAGTGTTACCCACCCGGAGGCCAAAGTTTGTGAGTTTATTCAACAAAATTTAGAATGGGATATTCTCAAACTAAGACAATTCCTCAATAATCACCCTGTCGTACAAAAGATTCAGGGTATCGCGTTACCCATCTATGAAACTAGTGACTCTTTTTGTTGGGGGTTGAATAGTTCAGGTAACTTTACAACAAAGTCAGCTACATGGGTAGCCCATGGCATCCAACCACATAAGTTATCATCATGGTCATTTAAGTAGATTTGGAACATTGACACCTTGCCAAAAATCAAAATCTTTCTTTGGTAGCTTTGTCATAAAGCTTTGCCTGTAAGAGGTACTCTTCTGAAAAGAGGACTTAATATCAACCCCTCTTGCCCCCTATATCTAGGTGATATTGAGTCTATAGAACATCTCTTTAAAGATTGTCAAATGGTTAAAAAGGTTTGGGATCTAGCAACAAAGCATCGTTGGCTTCCTTCTAACCCTTCCCCCCTAGGATGCCATGATTTTTCGCAATATCTAAACATGATATGTTCCTCCCACAGCCCACAATTGAAAGAAAAATTCTCTTTTGTCTTATGGAGTATTTGAAAATCTAGGAATGCATCGGCCTTTAATAAGGAAATTTTCAATCCTGTTGTATGCCTGATCCGTGCAAAAAAAGCGACTGCAGAATGGAGAATCCGAACTTGTATGTCGGTTGAGAATTTCTTTAGGGGGTCTTCTTCTCCCCGCACCACCTCAAATCATCTTGTGAGGTGGCATCCTCTACACTCGTCAAACTCAATTTTGATGGATCTCTCATTAACTCATCAGTAGCAGGAGAGTTCATCGTCTGAGACTGGATGGGCAAACTCATTAAGGCAGGAGCGACCTATTACAGTGATACATCTATTTTAGTTGCAGAAGCGAGAGCATTGCATAACGGACTATGATTAGCGATTCAGACTAGGTTCAACAACATAGTCATTGAAGGTGATAATATGATAGTGATTCAAGCACTAAAAGGAAAGATTCTAGTTCCTTGGCAAATTTCTAATATTATCGAAGATATTTGTATATGGCAGAATCAAGGTATCCATTTGCTCTTTACCCACATTTTCAGGGAAGCAAACATGGCAGCAGATTGGCTTTCAAAATTTGGACACTCAATTACAGTGCCATTCTATTCGGATATTTGTTTTTCTCCTTCTCTTAGGGTTATTTTAGCAGATGATGTAGTTGGGCGTACTCTTGTAAGAAGAGGCGCTTAACATTCTTATAGTTTTATTTACCCTTGTTAAAAAAAAAAGTATATTCAAAGTGCTTCGGAATAGGTGGGTATCCCTTTTTTTAGCAAAGGTACAATAAACTATAAAAAATGTTAGGTGCTTCTCATTATAAGAGTAAGCCCAACTACATCATCTGCTAAAATAGTTCTAAGAGATGAAGAAAAATATATATTTGAGAAGAATGATGTTGTAATGGGGTATCCAAATTTGAAAAGTAAATCTATCACTATATTTGCTTATCTGAAAATATTATTGATGAATAGTTGAGTACCATGATTAGGCTCAAATTTGAAGTCTGTTGGTATGGACAAAGATGAAAATGCTATCAGATATATTAGAAATTCTTACATGTGCCTAAAGAGTTGTTCATAAGGATATTTTTACTCTAATAATGAATAGGCTTAATTATATGAGACAATGGCCATGATCAGCAAAATTAGCAGTTTAAGTAGCAAATAGTTATTTGGGTAGCTTATAGCTATTTCAATAGCAGATGGATGTAATTTAAGCTATTAGCATAAATCAATTTAAATAAGCAATCGAAGAATGTGTTTGGTAAATTTAGCTATTAAATTAACTGATTAATGTAAAATGACATTAAAGGACACTCCTACTATTTTCAAAAGTTGCTAAAGTAACAATAACAACAACAATATAATAATAATTATTATAATATTATCGCAATTGTCATCATCATCATCATCATCATCATTGTTGTCATTATTGTTATTGTTATCATTATTATCCCATATGTCAACTTTAGGTTCTTGCATTGCTTCTACCATAGTATGATTTGCTCAAAGTACTTTGACTAATGGTACCACTTTTCATCGTAAAATCTTTTCTCTACAATTCTAAATCTGGATTGGTTGCTCTTTATAGGTAAGGTTCTCACATAACAGTAGTAGATCTACCTGTATCACAGGCGATGAGTTAGGAATTTATTTACATAACTGAGATACGTGGGATACATCATGGATTTGAGACAGGTTTGATGGTAGTCCTAGTTGGTACGCAACTACCCTGAACCTCTCCCACAATTGGGTAAGGTCCATTATACCTCGGGGCTAGTTTGTCTCCATACCAAAAATGAGATATGCCCTTAGTAGGGATGGTTTTAGAAACACTTGATCACTCACCATGAATTCGAATGAACATCTTCGTTTATCTGCATACACCTTGTGTAGGCTCTTTGCAGCCTTCATTGGAGTCTATTTCCATAACTCAAACATTGTCAATATTATTCTAGTACAGGGTATTTTGGCACCTCCTCCCTATATAAAGCTTCATAGGGTGCGATGCCTATGCTGACCTAGTAGCTATTATTGTATGAGAATTCCATTGTGATAGCGGCTCATCCCATGACCCATTAAAATCTAATGTGCAGGCTCATTACATGTCTTTAAGAGTCTATGTATTCTTCTCTATTTTCCCATTAGTAGCAGGACGAAACGGTCGAGCTAAAGTTTACGAGTCTCAAACGCTTCTTACAATTTCTTCTAAAATCATGCTTGAACTCTGGTAACTCGCTATGAGACAATGATAGTAGGAATCCTATGTAATTGAATTACCCCATTGATGTATGCTTAAGCCAGCTAGGTCAGAGTCTAGGTATTACAAATTAAATGGGAATAAAATGAGCAATTTTAGTTAGATGATCCAAAAAATAACCCAAATAGTTTTCTTATTTGTAGGGTAGTAGGTAGTCCTATTAACAAATCCATGGTTATCAATTCCCATTTCCATTCGGGAACATCAAGAGTTGAAGTAACCGATGTGTCTTTCGATTTGTATTTTTACCCTTTGGCACATTAAGCAGCAGCGGACAAAGTCAGGTATTTTTAACTTTATATTCCTCTACCAAAAGGATGTTCTTAGATCTTTGTACAATTACTACTAGTTTTATGTGCAGAATGCGGAGTGTTATAGACGTTGTTGAGAATTAAGTTTTTCAATTCACATCTATAAAGTATGCAAAGTCTCACTTGAAATCTTAACAACGCATCACCTTGAATCACAGATCCAGGGCCTTTGCCATTGGCTATATCTGTCTTGATTTATCCAATTAGGATCTAATTTTTATGCCTTCTATATCTCTTCCATTGGTATGGATCCGACCTCTAGGGCATTCAGCTGAACTTGTTATCCCTTAACTATAACTTCCAACTCTAGTCTCCTCATTTCTTCACATAGTTCATGGGGAACGAGAATATGACATTTAATGTGGGATAAGGTTTAATGCTGAGTGCACCAGCTACTATGCTAGCTTTTCCTAGATGGTGTTGAATATCCACCTCATAATCCTTTAAGAAT
The DNA here is from genome assembly GCA_029747015.1 of Carnegiea gigantea. Lineage (NCBI taxonomy): Eukaryota > Viridiplantae > Streptophyta > Magnoliopsida > Caryophyllales > Cactaceae > Carnegiea > Carnegiea gigantea. The sequence continues at coordinate 374,031 of JAKOGI010000438.1, read as the reverse complement.
TCTAGCCATCGTCACCCCCTAAGGTTGATATCCTTCTATGTAAAGATATACTTGAGGCTCTAGTGTTTTGTAAAAATCTTATACATTGTTCCCATACAGATAATGATGTCAAATCTTAAAGGCAAAGGTAACTGCTACCAACTTCAAGTCATAAGTAAGACAGTTTTGCTCTTGCTATTTTAGCTGCCCAGAGGCATAAGCAATTTCTTCATTTTGCATGAACACATATCCTAGTATACTTACGATGCGTCACTATACGTTGGAAACCTTCATTTCAATCTAGTATGCCCATAATAGGAGCTATGGTGAGTCACTTCTTTAACTCTTGGAAGGTCTCCTCGCGCCTGTGTTTAGGCAAAAGTGTTCATTTAAGTACTTCTAATCACTTGATTTTCAATCGTAATCAAGGTTATTTTTGGGTTTTACTTAATTTTTGTGTCTTTGTGCAAGAAATAATGATTTGATAAAATATTGCGGTCATTAGCTTGGCATGAAAGACTTATTTAATTAGATTTTGGAATGTTTGATCAAGTGAAAATTGGAAATCCAGTGGATTCCAAGCAATTTCCTTATTATGGTGACTTTCCTAATATTGAGCATGAGTGGAGAACAAGAAACCTACTCCAATTAAAATTTGAAAAGTTAAGGAAGGCTATCACCACTAAGGAAGGCTATCACCACTATAAAAGCAGGTCTTGGATGCCATAATTAATAAAACAATTCATTTCCTTCTTAATTCTAGCATTAGTTTATTAGTAGTCTTAGAGGTTCATGTAATTTTTGGAATTCGTTCGATTTGAGTTATATAAAATTTTTCTAGTTTTAGTTTCAATTCAAGTTTTCTAGTTCTAGTTTTAATTCAAGTTTTGTAGATTCAATTTTATTAAAATTTTGTCGCTCCAAGAATTCTTTCACTTAGAGTCTCAATTTTTGCTAGTCTCTTTGGTTCGTGGTCGATGCTGAATATTCGTGGTTGACACCCATTGAAATTCAAAATTCTTCATTGGCTTTAAGTGGTTGTGGTGATCTCTTCTCTTCCTCTTGTCTCTTGATTAAGTATAATTTTATCGTTTTCTTAGCAGTTGAGACAATCTATATTGATACTCAGTTTATAGTTTTAATCATGTTTAGACTAGGTTCAATTCTATTAGCTAAATGATTCTATTTTGCTTATTTACTACTTACAATGTACTTAATATGGGTTATTTTTAGTTGTGATGACCCATATTTTACCTTGCAACCCTTAAGTACTATGGCTGACAACTATATGCTTGTGGTTAAAATTTCACATGCGTTTTGGATTGTACAAGTTTTTGGTGCCATCGTTAGAATGTCAGGTATGATGGTTTGAATTTAAGTCGTTATTTTCTATTCTGCTTATTTATCTTATTAATCTCATAATTTCTGTTAGCGATGAGTTTCATATATATATATATTTTTTTTGGTTTAGATTAGTTGCTTAGTTAAGTTGATTGGTATGTTATAAATTCTTTTTACTCTATTTTTCCTTGTCTAAAAAAATCAAAAATCC
>JAKOGI010000438.1:330000-367500 GCA_029747015.1 Carnegiea gigantea | reverse complement strand
TTCTTTTGTAACTTGTAATTTCTCATATGTTCAAGAATATTAATTTTTTTTTTCATGGTAAAAATATGTTGAAATGGTTAATATTGAAACAAATGTAAAATGTTCATATAGTAAACCTGTCTGCCTTCGATTCTCAATTTTGCTAGCGTGACAATTCGGTCCGATCTATTTTTCTGTCCGATTTCAGTCCGGTCAATGACTTATTCGGTTCTATATATGGTCCATAACTTCTCTCTTATTCAGTACTCGGACCGACCCGATCTAATTCGATCCGAATTTGAACCGATGAACACTCCTACCTTTGAGTTACATTTATACACTTGATGTCTCCTTAGGCCACTTTATCCACGAGTCCATGACCTTTTGTCAACCTGGTACGGCATAAAATTAGAACAGATATCACCACCCCAAGCAATTGAATACAACTAAGAAAACAGAGTTAAAGGAAACCATGCATTGAAAGACTATGATGACTAGATGCCAATAATGCCGTGACAAAGATATATTTGATGAACTTCAATTGGTATTGCATTTGGTTGTTTTCTCTTATGCCACTAGAATGAATTAAAATTAGAATAAAATTAGCGTCTAAACTCCTGCTACGTATGGATTGTTTTAAAACTTTAGGTAAAATATTTTAGAAATATTAGAATTAATCTTATAATTTAATTTTTTTAGAAATAAGACTATTAATATGTCAGTAATGTATTTTTTTTCTCTTCATAGCAGTGGCTAAAAAGACATTGACTCTATTTGGCAAACAGCTGCTAGCTGTTTGTATTAGCTGTTGGATGTGAGCTGTTTATAAAAGAAGTGTTTGGTAAAATTAGCTGTTTTTTAAAAAAATCTTCGGTAAAATTTTATTTGTGCCTTTATCTCTAAATTACGTTTTATTAAAAATAATTTTTTCATTTACTAGTAATTTTATTTTCTTTCCAAAAAGAATTAAATTGATGTCATATGTACAAATTAACTTTGTTGATAAGACCTGAATTTGTTACTAATTCTACATAATTTGTATTCTTATAAATCTTTTCTTTTCAACTTGTATATATCTATCTACATGATAATTATGTCTTAAAATATTGTTTTGTTATTTGCTACATATTTTATTATTATGACTTGAATTTATATATTGGAATGATTTAATCTTGGATAAATTAATTTAAATAATACACAACATCAAATATTATCGCAAAAAGGCTAATGATATATGGTGTAATTTTTTTAAACTCTTGGTAGTTATGTCATTTTTACAAATAATTTATTCTTAACAAACTAATGGAAATAGCCTTTTGAGAAAGTCAAACGGCTCTTCAACCAAATACTAATTTAGCTGTTTTTGGATTAGTCAAAACAACTAAAACCTCCCAAAAACTCTTTTCTGCAAAAAGCTCTTGCAACCAAACACTACAATGATTTGAAATCACATATTGTTTTAATTTTTATTTGTAAACAAAGTCTTAATAAATGTTTTAGAGACACGTGTCACAACCGAATAATTGGTACTCCCTTTTATATATAAACTAGTGCACATCTCGTGCTTTGCATAGGCATCTGTTGAAGTCTTGTAGCATTATCATCTTTTTAGGTATTTGTAGTTTAATCATAATATTATAAAATATTTTATATTTCATGTATGGTTTGAATTTACATGCATATACAATAATTGTACATCACTTTGTTGTTGCTAATATGTTATGCATTTATACCTTTTTAGTGTGCCTAGCTATATTATTTTTATTGTTATAACTATTATAATTTACATTGATTTTTTGACTATTATTATCCTTATAAAATGTTTGTAACCATCAAAACAATTGCATGAAATATTAATACTTTCATTCTTATTTTATTATATCCCAAAACTATTTTTGACTTCTTAAACCCATAAATAATGGAGTAAATAAATCTTCAATTGTTACTATTCACAAATTAAATTTAATTGTAAAATATTTTTTGCGTTTAAGACTTGTTTGAGTATAAGCGTACATTAAATGCTTATTAATATTATTATTTTAATTTAGAACTAACAATTACTAATTGGGCTAATTAAAATTAAGGAAAAAAGTCAATAGTGATCCGACACTTGTCAATCCTGCACCAATCTATTCAGTTTTATATTATATGTATGATGTATGATGTATGATGATATATGATGATATGATTGTATGAGAAACTCACGTGCAAGGGTAGCACAATTTGTCTTAAGTATTCCTTCATCATTGCACACTCCTTGTCTACCATTCCACTCAATTACAGAATTATAAGCAATGAGGTTTTGTAGCAAATTCTTCATTCTCTACCAATTAAAGCCCAGTTTCTATGTGTAATCCTTATGAAATGACAACAGAGGCTCTGAAGTCCAAGGAAGTGCATGACTACATGTTAACTACAGTCAACCAGCTGTATGCAATGTAATAACAAAATTATATCTTTTAAAGTCAAAAGGGAATAAGTTCAGCGTCATATTGTATTGAAATTGTTCCATATCTGCAGATAAATTAAAACAAACTAGAGGGATTTTGAAATCTTGCCCGCTATTTACGCAAAGGTTCTGCAAATTATAACAACAAAAAATTCTTAATGATAATAAGTCTGTTTTGACATGATACATATAGTTGTACTCACATTATAGCTTAAGATAATGTCATAAGATTGAAAAAATATAAATTTAAGTCAATTAACTGACTGTTAAGATGCTCAATCCAAGCGCAATCAAACTAAAAGGCTCAAAGCCACACACAAATCTATAATTACACTATTTATCTCCCAATCCTGTCAATGGCCAGAGAGGGAAGATAGGCAAAAGCATTGTGCAACACATAATATAATCACATAGAAGCAAAGCAATAACACTCCCAACAAACCCTTATTCCACAAATCACATCAAGATTGATTTCCTTAAACCCCTAGGGTCCAAAGTAAAAAGAAGAAAGACAAACATCATGCTTTTAGCTACGGAGGATTTTGGTCTTCACTCCAAACTGCAAGTTCCACTAATCCTAGCATCAATTCTTTTACTCAGCCAATGAGCACTTATCATCTAAACATTATAATGTAACTAATGCCAATAGTAGCCTATGAATGACTCGTCCTTTTATGATACCCAAAAATAATTCATATTATTCAAATTTCAAAATTGATGTCGTGAATTGAAAATAAATCATCCAAATTAGGTACTTCCACATAGTGAAGCCCACATCGTCCTACTGACTCGTGAGCATGGAAGTGTATCATGCGGAACCGGCACCAATTCCGTAAAGGACTACGGTGGGTAGTTGGTGATGGTACTAACATCAATTTCTGGTTGGACAGCTGGTGTGATAACTGCTGTCTTACAGACCTTATGGGCTTTTCAAATACCACTGCCATTGACACTTCCCTTAAAGTTTCACACTTTATTCTTCCAAATAAGATATGGGATTTAGCTAAACTACAACAATTGGTTAACTCACATTGCCTTCAGACAATTTTGGCAATACCAATTCCGTCTAACCCCATCCCTGATTCCATCTGTTGGGGCCTTTCTGGTAGTGGCGATTTTTCCACAAAATCTGCCACTTGGGCAGCCCATGGCCTCGATTTGCGAAAATCACCATCATGGGAATTCAGCTGGATTTGAAAACTTGACATTATGCCTAAATTAAAAATCTTCCTATGGATATTACCCACCCGGGGTAATTTGTTGGCTAGGGGATTGGATATTGATCCTCTCTGCCCTCATTGTAATACTACAATAGAGGACGATGAGCATCTCTTTCTCTGGTGCCCAAATGCCCAAGTGATATGGCAATTAGCACATGATCATAATTGGGTCACAGTCGACGCCACTACCTGGTCTCCCTCAACACTACCGAACTGGCTGTCTTTTATTAAGCAGTCTGTAGGTACCACTAAATTGGATAGAATTGTCGCACTTCTCTGGAGTATTTGGGAAACACGGAATAACATAATTTTTCGTAATGAGTCTGCTTGTCCGACCGTAACCCTTCTCCAAGCAAAGCGTGCAACTGCAGAATGGCGTATAAGACACAAATTTTCAGCCAAACTTTTTCCACTCTCATCACCGACCCCAAACCACAGCCGTAAGAAGACCAGGTGGATCTCCAGGACAAAGCCTAATGGAGGATTTGTCAAACTTACTTCGACGGATCCAAGAGTTCACAGGGAGCAGCAGGCGGATTCATCATCCGTGATTGGAAATGAGGCTTCATCCAAGCGACAACATTTCACTTAGGAGCAGCCTCAGTCCTGGTCGCCGAAGCCACCGCAATGCGTAATGGGATTCAAGCAGCCGCACAAGCAGGATTCTCAGACATTCAAATTGAAGGAGATAATAGTATCCTCATCCAAGCAGTGCAAGGGAAAATTCATACTCCTTGGGAAATTCAAGTGCTAGTTCATGGTATTACTATTTTCTTAACTAAGTTTACAAATATAAAAATCAGCCACATTTTTAGAGAGGGAAATAGGACAGCCGACTGGATGGCGAAATTTAGGTTAGCTATTTATTCTACGATTGTATGGTCTATGGTTCCTCATAGGGACCTTTGTTGTATCCTTAGAGAGGATAATTTAGGAGGAACCCATGAGAGGAGGGTATCCTAAATTGTTTTTCTTACATTTCTTACAAAAAAAAAAAAAAACATAGTGAAACCCACAATTTCACACCTGCTCCAAATTGAACTACAAGACATGAACAACAATTGCAAATAGAAAGGGATCTAATTCTGGTAACTTATTGAAAGCAACAAAGCTACCATTTCATCATTAATACATGAAACTTTAGAAATTGAGTAATAATACTTCCTGGGCAACCGATATCCAACAAATTATCTTTTTTTTCCAAAAAAAAGCCGCCAAAAAAAAAACATTGCAAGCAACCCAAAAGTTTTGCTCAGAATTCAATCAAATTAAAAAAAAACTCAGCCGACAGCCATAGGATTGAAATTGAAACGCTCGATTTAAATTTGCCGGGCTCGCTTCTTCTGAACATGCTCGAAAGAGAGAGGGAGAAGGGAGACATATTACAGCCACCCGTTTCGTTGTTTTACCCCGTCAGAAGCAGACGCCACACAGGCCCACAAGGGGTCGTCTGTGAAAAGTGTTACGTCAAACAACACCCCTCGATACCATAGACCTTCCATCAATGGTGCACTTGATTTCCCTGTCATTTCCACAAATTTAAGGGCCAGACTCCAGAGCAGAGATCAAAAGCCCATCATCAATTCCGAAATCCCCATTCCCTAATTTGATCGATTTAAACTATAGCAGCGCCCAATATAAAAAAAAAAAAAAAAATGCCAGCCCTAAAGCTACTCTTCCGGCGCACTTTAGCCTCCACCGCCGTGAATCCCACTTCTATTTTCTCTCCTCCGCCGAAGAATCGCCATCGTATAGTGACCCCAAATGGTGCCACCGCCACGTGTGGGGGCAAGTTAGCAAGCGGCGCATGTTTACGACTTCCTGGTGCGCACGTTATGACGACCACCAAAAATATAAGCCAAATTAATAGTAACCGCAATAATAATCGGAAGAGGGTATATATGCTATCTCCCGCCGCATTGTCTTCTTCTACTCCTTCCGGTCCTTCTTCTTCTTCTTCGTCTTCTTCGATTGAAGAGAGAGAAAACCCGGCTAGGGTTTCTGCTTCTGTGGTGGATATGGGTCAGGGTTATGAGAACAACAAAGTAAATGGCTGCATTTCACCGCCTGAAAAGAATCGTCAGAATCAGCAGTCGCAGTCTTCGAAATTGCTCACATTGCCCACCATCTTGACCCTTGCTCGTGTTGCTGCGATTCCTGTTTTCATTGGCAGTAAGTCTCCGCAATTTGATCCCACTTTTTGTTTTGCTTTCATTGATTGCTTTTGTTGGCTATGTGGTGAATGATCTGATCGGAGTTTGGGTTTTGCGGAGTTTTCATCTGGATGTGTGTTATTTTAGGTTTAGAACCGAGGTCATATGTCAATTTTGGTAGGTGACGGGACTGAGTTTTAAATGATGCATTTAAATAGCCAATATTGTAGGTTTCTCAGTTTCAAGTATTCTGTGGTGAATTACGATGTGGGTAATTTGTAGAGTGTATCAAAGCTTAAAAGAAAGCTAGGGTGTGGTGGGGTTTTTTCTCCAGCTTATGGCCTTTTGCTTGCTGTGATAAAATTTGTCTATGGTAAATTCAAGAAATATGAATGTTCTCCTGTGGCATGTTTTTGTCTTAGATTAAAGTTTGTCCTAGTGTTCTAACTTTCTCAAAGTGCCGAAGCAGCATTCGACACAGGAACTTAAAGGTAAATTGAAGAGTTCATTTAATGTAGACGGTGAAGGAGCTTGATCTTTTGAATGCCTTGGATTAGTTAGATCATTGCAGTAAGTGTTCTGAATGAAAAGAAAAATTCAACTTTGCTTCAGTTAGTGATGATCTGTATGGCATACAGCTATTTCTAGTCTGTCACACCTCCAAGTGTTGTTTGATTGTTAGTTTTGTTATCTCAATTTGAATGCTGAGGAGCATCCCAGTAGAAAATTATTTTTATGCTATTGCTTATCACTGGTCCTTTGTGAACCTAACATATGAGCTTTCATTTCCAGCTTTTTATGTGAATACATGGTGGGGAACAGCTGCTACTACTAGTATATTTGTGGGTGCAGCCATCACAGATTGGCTTGATGGCTACCTCGCAAGAAAGGTCTCCCTCCCCAACCCCCCCCTCTCTCTCTCTCTCTCTCAGGCACATTCTTGATGCTTATATCTGCAACTTCTTTCAGATGGGGCTAGGTACTACATTTGGTGCTTTTCTGGATCCTGTAGCTGATAAGGTATTGTTTTTCGCCAACCTATTTGAATATCTTAGTATTGATGACTGAAGTACTCTGTTTTTGGACTCTCCTGAAAGTAAAACTGTTACTAAGCTCTCATTTGGTTTATGCTTATAACTGTTATTAAGGTCTCATTTGGTTTATGCTTTAAATAAAATGCAGCTTATGGTTGCTGCTACATTGGTCTTACTGTGTAGCAGACCGCCTGAAACTGCCATCTTGGGGGATGCACCATGGCTATTTCCAGTGCCTGCAATTGCCATAATTGGGAGAGAGGTTCCTCCATGCACACCCTCTTCTTTAGCTTCTTTTTTTTTTTTGAAATAGTTGTAATCTGCCGTAATTCAAATTGGCGTGAGATTCTTTTGCATCTCCGTCATGCTTATGAGGGTTGGTCGGATCTTGTAAGTGCCAGACCAGTGCTCTTCTCTTTGGTTATCCCTTGGTCTGACTATGTTAGTGAAAATATGGCTGTTGGATTTCCTTCTCTGGTGATGTATTTCTACTATGCCTATTCTAAATCACCATTGGTGATCTGGATAGAGAAGGAAAAGTTAAGCATGTATTTCTGTGTACTCTTTATCGTGAGTTCGTGACCTCCCAATAGCTTTGCATAAAGACACAGCAAATGAAATGGGGATCTTTTTTGAGTTCTCCAGCAATACATACTTAAGAAAGCAAAAACTTGGGGAAATGAGGTGAATGATGTGAACTCATTGGGGGAAGAGAGTCTGGATATTTAGGTTATGAGATGCTGAAGGCAGGAAATCAGCTCTCTTTCATTTTTCAGTGGGCAAAGAAGGTTTGTCAGCCTTAACCTAACCTTATGCTGTACTCATGCTATGCCTTGGGGATGGGTAACATTGAGACAACAGCTCAAAAGTAGGAATTGGGTTTGACTTTGACCTAGCCTGGCAGCGCCTCGACACTCTCAGAAGGGAAAAAGGAGAGCTTAGACTGTTGACGATCTTGGTGTAGAGCTTTTAACTAGTGCTTTTCAACATTGTTTTGGGGTTTGGTGTTTTTTGGGGGGGGGGGGGTTCCATGGTGATCTAGAGCTTTTTTCCATATCGTGCAAAATCAATTAACAGGTGGTGGCAAAGCTCTACTTCAAGTTGATCTAGAGCCCTAGCTTCTTGGATGCTGCACCCCCACACTAAATCTGTAATGATCTAAGAGTTCTGATCATTTCATTAGTACTATTAGACTTAAATTAAGCAGCAAGAAGTCCTTGGGGTGTCACTCCAATGCATCAATTCAAAATGTGGCCGAACCGCGACGAAATAGCCGCATTGGAAAGGTTTTAGAGTTGGGCGAACCGCGTTTTCATGCCGCGATAGCCGCAATATGGAATGCAATTGCCGTATTATAGCAATTTTGCCGTATCACGACCGAAATCGAAATTGCAACTAAAATTGCATTTTGAATCCTTGCTCCCATATATCCATAGGGAAATACAGACAAGAGTATCAGCAGAAAAACACAACAACCTAAAAAAAAAAAATAATTCATGGAAAATTTAAATTAACACAGTTGGGTTATTCCCAAAGTTAGATGAGTTTCTTCCTAAATCCATTTTGTTGATAAGGAAAAGATAATACGTTCGTAACAATAAGAGATGTATGAGGGAGGACGTTGGAAAAGCTTCCCACAAAAGACTAATTACAACCCCAAAAATACGCACAAATCAAAAACATTTAAAGGAAGAGGGGAAAAACCTCCTTCTCCCTAAAGAATGAAGTCTTGAGTGACTTGTCTTTTAACCGCTGAAGTGAAGCTTCTTCCCCATCAAAAAATCTCCGATTTCTCTCCATCCATAACATCCAAGAGATAGTAGGGGGAATCACTCTGGAAACTCTATGCTTAACCTTTTTTCCTAGACAACCTTCCCAAACCAGCAATTGATGTCTCACCGTGCTAGGCACCACTCAATGAAGACTCAAACGAATCCAAGTAATTCCCCAAGGTTAGCAACTGGGCAATGGAGTAGATGTTCTGTGGTTTCCGGATTGTCTTTGGACATGAAGTTTCCTCCAAAATCCTTGGATTACTAATAAACATACAGGAAAAAAAATATAATTCATTCTAGAATCTTCTCTCTGAAGGAAAAGGCTATTGAGCTGCATGATGCTTAAGGTCCTTCATTGGTTCATCATCTTCAGTAGGCTTCTTGGAAAGCTCATCCTTTTTGCCTTGGAAGGAGTCCTCCTGCGGGTGTTTTAGTGGATCCTCGTGATGCTTCTGTTCTGGATCTTCCTTGAGATCCTCACTCTCAGGGTCTTAGTCCTTGGGATCTCCTTTCTTGAAGAAATCTTTAGAAGTTTCTTCCTCATTGACCCCTAGTTGGTCTGGATCCTTCTATAAGTGTTTGCTTGAAGGGGGAAGCAAGTGTAGGCTCAACGGGGAGACTATCGAGGGGTCGCCATAGGGACGTATCTGCACCAAATGCTCCATTAATGTCTGGTAGGTCATGCATGATCATCAATTCATACAATGCACATCCTAGTAACCAATAATACCTTGCATTAGTTGTCATGGCTGATTCTGCTGGTAATGCCATATAGGGTCTCCTCACGAGGTGTATAGTAGATCTTGTTTGGGGCCAGGTATGAGCAGCTTTTGAGTTTTTGAGCATGTCTAAGCCGCCAGGTACCAGTTGATGATATTTCTGAATTTGTGCAGCCTGCTGATGGATTGAATGATCATGTCTGTTGTTGATTGTTAAAGGGACTAACCACCCTTGCTTGTCTGGAAAGTAATTGTATTCCATAGTGATCCTAGCGTGCATGCTGTGACACATATAACATATACATTCCAACATAACTTTATCACCATACCGGTCTCATATTCCTGCTTTTGAATCAATTTTTTAGTCTAGATTTTTCGCTGCTTCACATTTTCCCTGTGTTACTCTACTAAGCATCTACAGATGGATGATTCATATAGTCTAAAGTCTAAATGTAGTTCTGTGGTGCACTTCGGTTGAGTGAAATTTTTTCCAGTGACTTTAAAGATTTTTGTTTCTAAGTTTCATTGGTTGCTAAGCAACGCGGGTGCACATGGTGGCGGGGGTGGGAGGTGGGAACAAATATGCAAATCATGAATGTGTTGTTATTTATGTTAGTTTTTAGCGTTTTCAACTGGTTCCACGATCAACAACTCTTATAGCTGCGCATTCTAGTGTGCTGTGTGTTAATCTCTTCTTTTGAAGTTCTGCGCAGTCATGTAATGTCATTCTTTTTCTTTTATATTAATTTTTGTTGTCTTTGAAACTCTGTAGATAACAATGTCTGCTGTTAGGGAATGGGCTGCTTCCCAAAATACTCAGCTCCTGCAGGTTTGATGTTTCTTCAGATGTAGTCCTTGTTTTAAATGTATGGTATGATGAAGATGAGAATTATGAGGGTAACTGAAGTGAGAGGATTGTTTATATTCTCAGGCTGTTGCTGTGAATAATTTAGGGAAGTGGAAAACTGCAACACAAATGACCGCTCTTACTATTCTCTTGGCTGCCCGAGACAGCAGGTCTTTTTTTTTTTGCTTCCTTTCAATACTAATATTCTTTCAATACTAATATATGTATACCTTTCAAATCGTCCAACCTTTAGTAATAATCAGCAATGATCAATTCCTGGAGGACCTAGGCAGTGTGTGAAAGAAAAGAGAAGAGGAGAAAAAGGGGGGGTCTGCAGGCTTAGACACCATGACCGTTGGACCCTAGATCTAAAAGTGCTGACTGCCTATTACTCTGCTGAAATAGAACTAGTGGATCTTTAAGATAGAAATTCGCTTTAGTCAACTATAATGTAAACCTGAAGAAGTTGTTCGAGTGATCTCCACCCCCCCCCCCCCCCCGCGCCCGGGATGCCCGAAGAAGTGGAGAACATTTTGTGATCAATGTCAATGTAATTTATTAGCTCCTTAAGCATTGTGGTAAACTGTTATCTTCACGGCATAACTACAACAGCAAGATCACTCAACGTAATCCCTGGCTGGGTAGCTCCTGTGGAGATGAAGATGTATGCAATCTTCACTAATGAGGGCAACCCAAAAAACTTTACCTAAAGACCCCTAAAGCTTCTTGTGCTGACAAGAAATGGGTGCGTAGTAGGTTTATGGGATAAGAATGTTTTCATGGGCTGACTGAATCTGAGAATTTTTGCAGCATTGGCGGTCCAGGTGCTCTAATGACAACTGGTGTTGCTCTGCTCTACACTTCTGCTGGGCTTGCAGTATGGTCACTTGTTGTATATATGAGGAAAATATGGAAGGTGTTACTGAGATAAATGTCATGTTTACTGCGCATACTCCACACACATTCTTGAAACTCTGGATTTCATCTGTGTGCCTCTTAGTACATCTGGGGACATGAGATGATGCATCCGGAAATCCTTCTTGCTTGGAAATGAAGGGGAAGTCTCTTCCCCATTGCGAGGCATTATGCTGGTTGAACACATTGCTTTTGTGAGAATGAACTCGGAAGTGTCACAAAGTGAGACTGGGGTCTGAGAAAATGCTGGAATGGATCTATACAGAGAGGGAAGGCAAAGTTTTTATGTGTTCTTCATTTCATAGGGTTTCAATCTGTTTTTGAGTATTTTTGACTTGCATTCGGCATTAGGAGATGCAACCCTTCTCCACTGGTGGCCTTGGATGAGCCTATCTGTTGCAATTTTCATTTCTGATCATTCTGGCCAAATGAGCTTTGTGGTTTAGCATGATCAACAGGGGCTGCGTCCCCCCTCTCCTTCCCCCCCCCCCCCCCCCCCAAAAAAAAGATCGGCTGAGCAAGTAATTTTTTTTTCTTGTTTTTGTGCGAAGTTTTTTTTTTTGGGGGGGGGGTATGAAGGAGGCATATTGTTCGATGTAGGTAGGTTATAACCTAGGTTTCTCGGCAACAACTGTCAGAGATTTTACCAGTTAAGTTAATTGATATTTATCAAGTATTCATGTTCTGCCCATGTAGCTGTTTCTGCCCACCTGGTGTAGTTCCATTCAATCAGACAGGCATGTCCATTTACCTGCGATTGTTTGCATGCCCAATTGCCCATTGCCCTGTGCAGCTAGGCTTCGCTAACCTTCGGAGTGCAAATTGCTTGCTTTGTCATACCCGTTATCGCCTTAGAATGCTACCCCTGGCTGTACAATTGTGTAAATGACTCGAGAAACATTTGTATTTTCCTGGAGAGGACACCAAGTCTTTAATGGATCAGTCAGAGGGAAGTCGAATTGGATCCTTACTTGTTTTCAATGAAGAAAACCGAGCTGAACTCAAGTTCAGTCGAGAGTTTATGGGCAAGTGTTGTGTTTCTAGTCTGTTAGCCTTTGCGTGTCTAGTGGTGCCGGCAAGTCCTCTAGGCATTGGTTTTTTATTCCTCTTTATTCATGCAACAGTAATTGAAATAGAAATAGTTATCATGTATAACTGTATAAGTGTTGCTGGTGGCAAATGTTGTTCATATTTGAAGACAAATTTAGGGCCTGGTCGTTTTCAGCAAAGTGAACTCATTACCTGCTACAACCTGCTAACCGTTCCCACCCGTTTCAACATACTCGTAACTCACTAATTGCTTCTCCAAAATGCTGAAAACAGACAAGCCCTTGGTCAATGGCTTAATATTCTAGCAAGAAGGGCATAACTTAATTGGTGGCATTTGTGGTTCATATTTCGAAGGACACTTAGTGAGTAACAGTAATTTAATCGGAGAAGTTGAGTGAGCACAACGTAAACAGCTAGACCGCCATTAGTTCAACTTTGGTGAGTTAGCATTTAATATTTATAGTTGTGATGTTTCTTACTTATGAATTATAATTTTAATTTTTCTTATTGCAAATGTGCTTAAAGGGAAGTATTATCCAAAAACTGACATTCTTGATTCTTCATTCGGCTTTAACCCAAGCTTGTCTAGAGATGTTGGAGTTGTGAAAGTGGAATTTGTTCCACATTGATAAAATTAAAGGCTATAAGAATGTATATAAGTTTTTGAGTTATTTCACTTATTGTCAATTAATTTTGGCTGGGAAACTCATTTGAACTTTTATGCATAACTCTTTATTTAAAACCCAGTATAAAATCTATATGAGAAGTGTTTGGGGCTTAGCATCACTCGAAAAAGGCCGTGGGTGGATATGAGACGAATCTGGCAGGGTTGATAGGTGAACGATGAGAATGGCAAGAAACTTAAAAACTTCCAACTGAAGGGGTCCCTTGGACCGCACACAATATTTTATAAGACATATTTTCTTTTGGAGCAATTTTCTCTTCATCAACATAGGCAGGTGTAAGTAGCTTCACACTTATTTTTCTTAAACAAGATCTCATATTCGAGTGTTGTGAATGAAAAGAATCTGTAATAAAAGAAATTTACCTCTGAATAAAATAATAATAATTTAACTCAAATAAAATAGAGACCTAATTACCCTGAGATTAGGAAAAAAACAATTTTGTCTTTTGTGGGTGGAGAGAAGAATACTGTAGCTCATAGTTTAGCAACGATTATACGTTTAGAGCATGGACATGTGTGACTAGTCGGGATGGCATTGAGGGAAGTTGAAACTTATACGACGGACAGATCAGGTACTTCAGTGGACGTCCCACTTCCAACCAAAAAAAAAAAAACTTTTTTAATTTTATTTCTTTTTGGTTTTCTTGGTTACTATCTCTCCAATTAATTAAAGGAAAATTCAAAGGGGTTTGGTTGCAGCAAACATTATCATGATCTCGGCCAAGGCAGTGGCAATTCGATAACTAAATGGGCCCAGCATTTGCCGCTATATTGCCTACTCACTCATCTGCAAGCATGATCATCCAACTTTGACTTTGTACCAGTGTGCATTACGAGCAGGTGTTAAAATTTTATAATCTTATTTTTTTTAAGAGTTTGTGGTTTTATTATTAATTCTAATTAGAAATATTAATATGTTTAATTAATTGGTACTGAAAAATATTTATGTAAGTTATTTTATTTTTGACATATTGTGTAGATTGACAATTATATTTTGAGTTGGACATTATTTTTAGCATGATAAGAGAACAATTCTTATAGTGAATGATTTTAGAGAAAAAAGAACAAAAAGATGGAAAAAAAGGTGAAGATATTAGTGTCAATGTCAATCCGTGTACATATATGATAAGTATATATATAACTTCGAAGAATGTAAATGTATTTATAATTATCATATAATGGGGAATTCAAAATTCAAGGTTTTGTCCTTGAAGGATTGTATGTAATTTAATGTATATATACTAATGCATCAAATTGTATTTAGTTGTTAAAAACATATAGGATCATTTTGAAGATAAGGTAAGTTTGAGTCTCAATTCCTAAATATTACAATTTAGTTAGCGGTTTTTATGGATATATTTGTAAAACAAATCTCACAATTAAATATAAATGTCCAATGATCATATTACATTTGTAAAATAAACATGATTATTTAAAGGTCCTTCCACTGCAAAAAAAGAAATATAGAACATATAAGGAACATTAAATTATGTATGATAAATATATTTACATACTTCAAAGTTATATATACAATAATTAAATATTTGTATCATTCGAACTAACCTATTCACTTTTTTCCCCTCTTTTTTTAGTAAAACAAGAATCTAATATAAATTTTGTTTTTCTGCCTCTTTATATTTTATCTTAGTAAGGGAAATATATTTTTTTTATTTTTGGCATATATTTAATGTCATGTCTCTTCGGTAATGTATATTATAAACCTAGGAGTGTGTGCTCCCGTTTGCCACATATACATTTTTCTTAGCGTGTATTAGTTATATAGATGATTTTTATAATGTGGCGCTGACGTGACCTGTAGGAGTACATACTCCTAAGAGTATGATATAAGCTTTGCTTTGAGAAGAAACCAACAAGATTTTTACTGAAATTTGACTTCATTATTTTCCACATAAGCAACTTGACTATTTTACAGAATACACTCCAATTAGTTTTTTGAAGTCAACTGGAGTTTTCTATGTCAAAACACAAAACACAACCGGGCAGTGGAAAGTGTGAAGTAAAAGGCCCTTGAGTGGGGGAAAAGAGAGAAAATAAAGTTCATAAATTTAGGCGCAAGACTTGCAAAAGGCCAAACCTCTGCTTTATGCCAAAAGCTGCGTAGTTGCATGGCATAGAAATGTGAGTCACAAAAGGATTCTGCAAGCAAGCAATTTGTTTTTGTTTATCCAGCCAGCTTCCATTTTGAATGTGTGAATCGATCAAAATTTTGATACCACATTTCGTGCGTATTCAGATTAATTAATGGTCAGATTCCCGATTTCCGCTTATCCAAGTTATTAACAAACGGTCTCATGCGTTGGGTATTGAACCAAGGAAAGGGGTTTAAAAAGAGCGGAGCCATTTAAGCTAAAGACCTGAGAATTGTGTCATTTGGTTGATTTTTGATCACCAGTCGGGTTATAATCTAATCTCGGGACTAGGTTCAGTTTTATTTTAGATTCGGTTAATATTTGGTCCAATAATATTATCTTGCAAAGAAAAATAAGTTTGGTGAAAATATTCAGGTCGGGTTTAATTTGATTTAGGTAATTTCAAGTTTCGGTCCACTTCAAGTTAGCTATTTCTAGTGCCCATTTAGGTGCAGGCTTTAGTCGTTCAATTTGGGTTGCTTTTGCTAGGTTTAATTTAATTAATTGAACAGTCTTGAATTTAAGTGGCACTGTGGTGGGCATGAGCATTGGGTTTTATGCCTTTTAAAATTAGAAGTTAAGGGAATAAATTCTCGAAATTTTATGGATGAATACATCTTGATTTACTTTAGACCGTAGTTTGTACATGTACTTCCTCCTCCTCGTCTTGCAATACTTTACATAATTAGGCTGGTAATAGGTACAATTTGAACAAAATTGCATGCCATTGCCAACAAACAAAAAAAAAAAGAAACAGAAAAAGAAAAAATCAAAATTTAGTTCTCAAAAGACTTTTTTCCTTTTTGGGATGAGGGTCGATAAATATATAATGAAAGGAAGAATAATTTGAATTACAAAAATAAGCAGTATAATTTTTTTATTTATTTTGAAAAATAATGCCCGTTGGCACTTTGATTGTAATTCTTTGATATCCTATCAAATTGTTAGTGAAATAGTTGAAACTTAAAGACTTTATGGAGCTTTTTTTTTTTTTTTTATAGTGGTGTAGTTAGTAGTTACGCATATTAATCAATTAACTCAAAAGGTTTGGATTGGTGTCTTATATTTTATTCGAAAGAGAGATATGATTTTTTTTAAGATATATAGTTTTGGCAACCTTCAAAAAGGCAAAGGGAAAAAATTTCAGCTCATTAGTCAAGAATATGAAAAATATCATATATATAGTACTCATTAAAAAGAATCTGTATGTAAAAATAATCAACCATACCTAATCTAGACTGTAATTAAACTTGTAATAATGAAAGTGGTTTATATGCTGAAAAATCACGTAGAATCTCATGAATTCAATTGGTCGATGCACAACATCAATGTTGCCATAAACGTAATTGGAGATGTCCTATTGCCATGTATGTGTCTTACCTATTTCCCTGCCAGTTTCCTCCTCGATGCTTTGTTCGATAATTGGTCAAATTCAAAGGTTCTTTCACCTTTTTGTTACTAGTATCTAGACTTAACAAATAGATCATTCGAGTCAGGTACAAGTCGTGTTTTAGTTTGGTTCGGGTTACTTTTGGGTCAACTATGTTTGGGTAGAGTTCAGGTTCGGATCGGATTTGGGTCACTTTCAGGGCAACCATGTTTGGGTCGGGTTCGGTGCGGTTTCGGTGAAATTCGGGTTTGGGTCATTTACGGGTACTATGTTCGGGTTGGTATGGCTTCCGTTCGGGTGAAATTTGGGTCGGGTTTGTTTCGAGTTATCTACAATAGCCCGATTTGGATCGGATATAGATCAAGTATAATTATGGTCGGATGAGATTCAGTTCAATGTTTGGATCAATATCGGGTCAGGTGTAAATCAAATCGGGTATAAATCAAGTCGGATTAATTTCAAATCATTGTATGTTTTCGATGTAGCCATTTTTAGCTCTTTACTCTTAAATTGTATTTAAAAAATAAAAATCGTTTAATTACACAAACCCATTTATTCTATATTCCTCTTTTAATTCATAAGTCACTAATTAATTGATTATGCATTACACACACGCGCGCACGCGCGCACACATACACACACACACACACACATATATATATATATATATATATATATATATATATATATATATATATATATATATATATATATATATATAATTAATGGGAAATTATGGGGTATTGGGGTTAGTTCTAAATTTACTAAGAAAGTTAGTAAATTACAAATACAAGTATACAATTCATCCCTAACCTATATCAAATGCGCCGTCTAATTATCTAAAAGATTATGTGTCGTTAAGCCAAGTTTCAAGCATCTCAATTGAGTTCATGCGATGACAAAATCAGTGGACCAACCTAACACAAATCGTTTGTCAATGGTCTCATTTGTAATCGAATCAATGTTCTACCTCGTTAAGTGATCATACACCAAAATTCAAAAATTTGTCTCTGTGAGATTAATAACTTGCATTTGCTCAATGCGTCAAAACTAAAAAGCAACGACAATATATGAGTATGTGTCAATTAACATTACATTTATGTAATTGTAAATACTCGTTATCGAAACTCAGGACTTGGAATTTAATTGTCCAAAATTCAAATGAGTCACAGATCATATACAACGATACATTCTTGAATATGATTTTGTAAAATTAAATATGTTATGAAGTGATTTAGAATCGTAGATCATTAGTGCGGAATTTTTGACAGTAGTCACAGAATGATATTATAAATTTATAATAATAGTGTGCATTGCATTAAGTCATTAAGTGCATCAAATAGTAAAACAGGATTGCTAGATCATAACAAGTTTAATAAATTGTTAATTGTACTTATCTTTTCTTAATTCCTACTATGACAAAATATTTTTTGTCTTATATTTTTACTGCATATCTATCAAATTAAAAACTTAAAACTATCAACTATTTTATTTTTTCCTCTTAAGTTTTTAATTGATTTCATTTGTAAAAGTTCTCTCCTAAGTTGTTTTTCTTTTCCCATCTAAACTCAACTAATTGAGTTTGAAAATTTTAAAATTCCCCCCAAAAGAGAAACGACTAAAACTCAAAAAAAAGTTACTACTTATTCAAGTAAGATTGAGTCGTTTAAGAATCAGATTAGTTTTAAATTGATTACGGTTCGGTTCAGGTTCAGGTTATCCATTTTTGGTCCATTCGGGTCAGGTCGCTACAGATCGGGTTTGAATTGGATCGGGTCATTTCGAATGTGGGTCATTTCAATTCACGCTACAATTTGGGTTTCGTTCGATTATGGATCGGTTTACTTCGGGTGTATGGATCCAAATTAGTTCATTCCATTTCGGGTGTCGGTTCGGGTATGGATATGGGTCGTTCGGTTCAGGTTTCAGGCTTCGGGTCAGTTTTGCCAGATCTACTATTCTCTCTATCTCGAAATATTTATCACCTTTTTTAAATGAAATTTCCAAAAATAAAGTTCATTTTTACCACTATTAAAAAATAGTGTATTAAATAATATCATTAAAAAATTTCACTGTTCAGGCAAGGTAAAATTTATGAGGCGAAGAGAGTAATACTCATATAGCTATTTTCAACTACTAATCAATCAATTGCAAGTAATTACTCTTTTATTTTTATTTCGAGTAAGATAAGACGTTTATTTACTGGCTTTTCAATAGGACTTAACTTATGGGCTGATAAAAAAGAGGAGAAGAACAAGTATCAAATGAAACCTAACAAAGACCTGACCTTTAAATAACGAGACCCACAAAGCGCCTTGTTTATCACCCATAATTCTCTCTAAGCATGTGAGAATTTTCTTTAATTAACATTAATATCTAAACCCATACGTCGCCTTTCTTAACCGTTATGTAAACAAAAGTACTTTAATTGCTAAGAAATTAGTCATAATATGACCTACATATGTATATTTTCTGGTGTATATCTTACCTAGGGATGTGTTGTAACTCATCAACAACGTCAACAACTTGCAACTTACTTTTTGGGGGGACAATATTCATAATCATTAAAATTAAATAGTTCGCATGGTCCACGCTTGTAGTTATTAGAGACTTAGGTTCGAATCATACTTACATCAACATTTTCGCATCTCTTTAAATCAAAAATATTGGCAACAAGTGTCATGTGGATGTCCAAGTAAAAAGGATATAGAAGTCATTTTTTACTAATTAACGAAGGAAGAATATTGTTGCATTTTTTCCTTTTTTTAAAAATTAATTGATAAAATTTCTTTAATTTATGATAATTTCGGGTTTCAAGAGCTTCCATCTCCTTATCCTCTGTTGGTATTAGGACAAGAATCTCACTTCGAGTACTTATTTACTCAACACACTTTTTGATTGAGGTAGAGAGGGGGAAGGGAGGGGAAGAGAGGAGAAGGTACAGGAGGGGAGGGAATGAAAGGAAAATGATTTCTTCTCACCATATATGAATGTGTTATAAGAAGGGATGAAGGGAAAAGAGGGATGATTATTAAAATTCTTTCCTTCTCATCCGTTCCCCATCATTTTGAGGGTGAAAAAAAAAGAGAAAAATTAGGGGAAAATTAGGGTGAAATATTCCCCTTGCATCTCCCTCAGTTAACATTCTCAACACAAGAAAAATGAGAGTTAATTAACCTTATTCCCTCCCCTCCCCTTCTTCCCCTCAATCTAAACAAACTTTAAGGAGAATTTGCATGATGAGATGGAAATA
Organism: Carnegiea gigantea; assembly: GCA_029747015.1. NCBI lineage: Eukaryota > Viridiplantae > Streptophyta > Magnoliopsida > Caryophyllales > Cactaceae > Carnegiea > Carnegiea gigantea. Next base: position 347,881 of record JAKOGI010000438.1, on the reverse strand, counting down.
ATTAGAGAAAATTTTCCTAATAATTATCAAGTAAGATGATTTTATTTGTTATTGTTGTATACATATACTATAATTCTTTTTATGATCTAATGGCTTTTTATTTGTGTTACACATCTTTATGATAGTCTAGCATGATATAAGTTCGTCTTTTCCTTTTAGGTTGCGACTGCCAAGACAATAACTTGAGAGAGTGCAATTACATTTGACAATGAAATATATAGTTAGAAGGGGACCCTTGTAGCAACGGTAAGGTTGTCTCCATATAATCAAAAGGTAACGGATTCGATCCTTGGAATCAGCCACTCATAAAGTCAGGTTAGGCTGCCTACAATTCACCCATTGGGGTGGGGCCCTCCTTCGAACCCTGTGTGAATGCTAAATGCTTGTGCACCGGGTTGCCCTTAATGAAATGTATAGTTAGATTAAATGCATATAATCAACATGAGAAAAAAAGAAACCTAATCAAGCATTTATCAGCATAATGAACTTTCCATGTTACTCATTGGCATTTGGGATTTTATAGGGTATTTGAATACTTATGAATATTGTTCTTTTACGAAGTACTGAACAACATTAAAATTGACTCATAATCAACTTAAACATACAACATTCATCTTTAAATTAAAATATCTTTTATCAATTAGGCATATGATAATTTTATAATAGATCCTTAAATTTCAAATAATTTGGTACCTCAAACCTAGTAACACATGTCACATTTTTGAATAAAAGAAAACAAAAACTAGTTAACATCAACCAAGGAAGTAAATTCGATGATTGATATTAAAAAAAAAGAAGAAATAAATTCGATGATGGGCAAGACTCTTTGTTTCCCTTTTGGAGCCAAAAAAAGGGGGTGGAATGGAGTAACAATTTATTCCCTGGCTGGCTCCCAAAATGATGAGAAATTGTGAATCATGTCACCGTAAAAAAGCGAGTGCGAAACTGTCCGTTTCTTTAGTGTCACTATTTGGAAAGGCTCATGATCGGCATTTTCACCATCCACCGTCAACTTCCTCATTTTTCCTCCCCCCCAATTGGCCCCCAACCAAACAACCCCCCCCCCCCGCCCCTCTCTCTCTTCGAACTCTGTGCTAAGAAATCATCACATGGTCTCTCTCTCATTCGTACTGAAGCTATCGCCCTCCTGCACTCTCCGCCTTCTTCTCTGTGCATGTGCCCCTCTCTCTCTCTCTCTCTCTCTCTCTCTCTCTCTCTCTTCAGCTGCTGCTCCTGCTCCTGCTACTTCAGCATACCCACTGTTCAATATTCACACAATACACACACACATACGCGCACACTCTCTCTCTATATCTCTCTCTGTAGAGCTAACTCTTGAAATTTCAGTTAGAGAAGATCAAGGAATCAAATCCTCAAAACTCGTGGAAAGATCTTAATTCTTCTCTTATCTGATCATGAAGGTCAAGACCAAGCCCATTAACCCTCTTGAGCATAAGAGGTCACTCTACACTCAAATGCTTTTTTTTTTTTTTTTTTGGCAGTAGTGTCATTCCCCTATTTTCCCGCTACTATTTCTGCTTTTTCTTCCTTTTTTTGGGTATTGGGGAAATGGGATTAGGCCGGGGAATCTGATTTATCAGTTTGAGGTAAGATTGATCGGCCTTGATTTGTTTGTTAGTTTTTTTTTGAGATTTTCTTGCTCCGATAGTTTGTCACTCGACTGTTTTGATTGGATTTTGATCTTAATGATTGAATGAGTCTAGGGTTTGTTTAGTCAATTTAGGGTTAATGCCGTTTAATTTTGGTGTCGGCTATAAAAGTGTGGTTTAGTTTTGGTTGGTATTTGACTTGATTGTATTGGTTCTGGGAAGTACGAAATGTAGTTTGGTTTTGGTGGCATCATGTGAGGGATATGGGCATTAGATTTGGGACGTAATTTGAACGGATGTTGTTGTCTGATTCGAGCCCAGAATCATCGGAGGTCAATTTGAGGTAAAATAGAGCAATGCTCTGTTGTAAAATCAATATTTGGTTTCATTATCATGGTCTGTCTTCAATGCAGCCTTGTATTTTTATTTTATGACGTTAATTTGAAATAGAATCTTTGCAGGGATGCCTATGGATTTGCTGTCAGGCCTCAGCATGTACAAAGATACCGGGAGTATGCTAACATCTATCAGGTACGATATGGCAGTTTTTCTGTGATTTTTGAGTCTTCACGAATCATAAACTCATAGAGATATTCGGATTTGGGAAAGGGTTGAAATATTTTCAACTGCAATAGTTTTAAATGCCCTCTAAGCCAAATCAATACTTGAAGTCCGGCCTCAGATGATTTTTATTTTTTTGAGGGGGGGGGTGTGGAGGGGGAAGTTTAAATGCATGCATCCTTACCCTTACAATCTAATTGCATAGAGACAATTTCCATTGGACCCTGGATAAGCGAATGCCCCCAAAGTCATAATTGTGGAAGGGGCATGAAAGCTGTTCCAGATAGGGGAAAGGCTTGTAGAGGTTTGCTAATGGTGCTGCTAATGGTGTATAATGGAGAAGAAATCTTAAAACATGAACTGAGTATCCTTTGGCTGCTGATAAGCCTTATGTTGGCTTCTTTCATTCCTTATTGTTTCTGAAGCTGCAATGTTGTGTATTGGTATTGGAATGCTGACTATGCTCCTAGTGCCATTTAATGTCAGCAAAATAAAAGGATCTTGTTTTACATTCTAGAATTGGGGACTGATTTCTCCATGTTGAATGGATAATGTCCACGAGGACTGCAGGGTTTTCTGGTTTTCTGTTGTTGAGTGCCTAGAGTTAGACTCAACTATTCGTCCTTTTTGCCATCCTTTCACAGCAGTGGAAGACAAGTGTACCCAGAGCTGGAGACTCTGAGCACACACAAGATTGTTTCAAATGCCTTTGTTAATTTGAGGTTTTTCCAATTGTTTTTCAGGAAGAAGAAGAGGAAAGGTCTGATAGATGGAAAAGTTTTCTAGAGCGGATCTCTGAATCTGCTCAATCTCATGATGATTTTTCTCTAGATGCGATTGATGAGAAAGAAGGTAATAGGAAGTCTGAAGCTGATGGTAACTATCGAGCAGCAGGTACCAATTCCGAGGAGAGTGTTGATGGAATTGATCCACTTACCAGTAAAGGGTCAATTGAAAATGGCTTGGATGCAGCGGCAGAAGAGGGGAAGAAAACTCATAAAGTTCAAATATGGTCTGAGATAAGGCCATCTCTACGAAAAATAGAGAATGTAATGAGTGTTCGGGTGAAAAAGAGAAGCAATGCATCATGGAAAGGGCTAGACGCTAATCCCCAAAAGGCCCCTCAGTCTATGGAGGAAGCTAAAGCTGTCAAAGGATCAGATGAAGATTCTGAAGAAGAATTCTATGATGTGGAGAAATCAGATCCTGTTCAGGATGCCCAACCTGCTGATGGTGCTGCCTCACCTGCAATTGATAGCATTTCTGATGGAATGAACCTGGAATCTACTTCTCCATGGAAAGAAGAGTTGGAAGTCCTTGTTCGAGGGGGGCTACCAATGGCCTTGCGGGGAGAGGTATCATGTTCAATTTGATAAATTCTTTTAGCCATTTTAGATTCTTTATAACGGTTATGATTGCTGAATAGTTGATGTGCCATTGCTATTTCAGCTTTGGCAAGCCTTTGTGGGCGTAAAGGCACGACGAATAGAGAAGTACTATCAGGAGTTGTTATCTCCGGAAATTAATCATGGTGACACTGTGAAGCAGGAAGATGCAAATGGTAAGGAGCTGTGTGAAGAAAGTGTGGGATTGCCTGAGAAATGGAAGGGACAAATTGAAAAAGTAAGTTGATGCCTGCAATTCTGCCTTCATTCTTTGTATTTTGACCTCTAATTTTTCAGATGGTTCCTTATAGCTGTATAAACACAGGATCTTCCTCGTACTTTCCCAGGCCACCCTGCTTTGGATGAGAATGGTAGAAATGCTTTAAGGCGCTTACTTATAGCTTATGCTCGGCATAACCCCTCAGTCGGCTACTGTCAGGTAATTGGTTTGCGGATGAGAAATCATGCATGAATAACTGAATAACTTCCATTTAAACTTGCACGATGTAGTGTGTTCAAGTTAATGGATGACAACAGAGATATATGAATTGATATTCAATGCAGAACCCATAAACGTCGCTTTAGTGTCTGTCAGGTCCAACGAATCAGGGGAGCTTTTCCCAGGTTTCTTCCAGTTCTAAGGACTCTCTAGAGAATAATTTACAGGAGCATAAAGAGATCTGTCTATTATCTATTTGAGAAGCCAAAACACAATGGACTGCCTTGTAATTTGAGGGTCTCTTTTTATAGGCCTGGAGTTCTTGTAGATGATCAAATAATGCACTTTGCCTCGGCTACTTTTCCATTCAAGAAGTGAATCCAGAGCGATGTACTAACCATAAATCTCAACAATGTGGCATTTCCATTAGCCTTGAAGTTGACAATATACAAATGAACCGATAAAGTTGACTGACTGAATGAGTGACAATGTTAATGACAATTATGTGCAGCCTGAAATATGAGACTTTGTATGAGCCCCTGTTTCCTGATATGACTTAGCTTGGCTAGCCAAAGTATGCTTATGATAAATAGTTTTGTACACTGGTAACAGTTTCAAATTTGGAAGATAGAAACATAGTTGAGTCTTTGAGTTACACATGCCAGTGTACAATGTTATCATACTTTTTGGTCTCTGTGTTCATGCTCTTGTGCTAGTCAACCCCTCTCCCTCCCCCCCCTTCCCCATTGGAAGAAATGGTAAAGAAAAATGGTGAACTTTTTGGGGGGGGGGGGGTTGTTTTCAACCCCATAGTGGGGACATGGTAGGTGAGACCATAGTTGCCTGGAATGTGGTACGCTCCGGTACGGGGGACGGATTCGCGTATGTGATTCGTCACCTAGTGGAGAATCCAGTACGCGAGGGTTGTTACCAGTACATCTATTCCCCCAATTGAAAACTTCACATATTGTAGACATCCACAAAATGATCTAATTATGAGGGTTCTCTCTCTCCCCCCATATGGGCATCATTTTCAGATTAATCCCTATTTCTTTCTCGCACACACTCTCTCTCTCGCCTTCTCGGTTTTGCTCTGTAAAAAGCTTGCCCATTCATGGCAACCTCAAAAATCCTTCCATTTTCTTCAAAATTTGGCTTGTGAATCACGAAAATATGCAATACCATTGTGATAGAAGATGGCTTCACTGAATTTGCCATATTTGGGGAATTGGTACGCTAAAGCATTGTGTTCTGGTTTGCGATATGCTGGTGGGGGCTGAGAGAATCCGGTAAGTCGGTAACTATGGGTGAGACAGACTTGGAATTGGGCTAGCAAAAGCACAGAGCTGCCTGGTGTTAAGTTTCATTGAACCTGCTTGTAAGGGCACATCTGTCACTTCTTGAAGGAATATCATTTATAATATCAAAAGGCTGTCTACAAGCAATCACATCTGTTGCAGATCAATCTTTCAACCGCTAGTCATGGGATTTAAAATTTTAAATGCTTCCTGAAGTGCACCACTTTGATAAGTGGTAAGTGCTCCCCCCTCCATATCAGAGGTTGGGGGTCTGAACTCGCCAACAAGCAGAATTCCCCTCTTCTCATGGGGTTTGGCTTCTCCTTACCGTACAACAGCTGTTGGGGCTTAGAATCCTCCCTCAGTCCAGGGAACTGATAACCAAACTGAAGTCCTATTTTTCCCATGTACATCTAGATAGCGCATCATATGGATCAGGTTAAACATTTTCTTGCAGAACTAAGTCTCGTTTAGTTCTCTGGGGCTGCATATGTTGTTATATATCCCTAGGGGGTGGTTTTAAATGAACTAAGGTTGTACTCTTTATGTAACTTGAGGATCTATTTGTTGGTGAATCTACATGAAGCTTACCTACCCTAATTATGTGAATCATAGCTGATAGCTAGTCATTGTTATAATTATATGTGCTTGTTTCACAATCCCATAGGACAATTTCTTCAGCATGTAGGGCATATCATTGAAAGGAGGATGCTGTTATCACATTTTGATAAGTTTTAAGGACAAAGTTTTATGTTAAAAAATTGAATTTCTTTTCAGGATCATCTGAAATAAAAATATTATAATGCTGGAAGATTTATCAATCCTAACTGGGATATTCCTGCTGGCTTGATACAAAGGAGAGTTGAGAATATCTGATTAAATTCTCAGGGGGGCACCCTTGGTTTTGTTGTGAATATGTGATGATCTCTCTCAGTTCAGTGGACCACATGGAACAATATGGGTCTTCTTCCCTGCTAGGCCTGTGTGTTATTTTATGCCTTGTAGAAAAGTGGGGATACCTCTCAAACAGTGGTTTTACTGACTAGGTTTATTGCCTCTTACTTTAATGTATGCACAGGCTATGAATTTTTTTGCTGGTTTACTATTGCTTCTAATGCCTGAGGAGAATGCGTTTTGGTAGGTCTAAGAATCTCCTTTCTGGTCATTTTTCTGTTTTAGTTGCTGAATCTTCATGCTGTGGTGTCTGGACACTTTTAGCATTTTAAATTAGTTACATGACTCTCATAACTGGTTGTACAGGACCCTGATGGGCATCATGGACGACTACTTCGATGGTTATTACTCAGAAGAGATGATTGAGTGCCAGGTGGTAATGGGTCTCTGTTTTGGGACTTTTGCTCTTCTTTAGAAGTTGTAGAGTTTGTTTAGAGTCTTTTGTAGCTGTTGTAATTAGTTTCTGTGCAGGATACTGCTTCCACCCCTTTTTATCTCTTATGAAAATTTTCCTCCGTCCAAAAGAGGGGTCTGTGTGTCACTTCAGAATGTAGCTTACTTTTAACCAGTTTTGTCTTGGATCCTGCATGATCTGTGGTTAACCTTACATTCTTTTAGGTGGACCAACTTGTTTTTGAGGAATTGGTGCGTGAAAGGTTCCCAAAATTGGGTTTGTATCTTATTGCTATCATAATTTCTTAACCGGGTTTTCTCCTGTGTTCCATTCTGATTTACATCACTTTATCGCAGTTAATCATCTGGATTATTTGGGAGTTCAAGTGGCATGGGTGACTGGACCATGGTTCCTTTCTATATTCATGAATATGCTTCCATGGGAAAGTGGTCAGGTTCTATATTCTCTTAATGATTTGATCCAGACTAATCCATAATCTAAATTAAAATCCATACCCTGAAGGCCTACGGTCCTACCCTTTTTTTTGGGGGGGGGGGGTCAGATGTAGCAGCCATACTGCTGTAATAAATTATAGAGAGGCTACTTCTGCTTGACCCTTTTGATTGTCCTCTATTTCACCAAAAAGTTGTCGACAGCTTCGTGAGGCATTTTGCTAAGTCCATATTCAAGCCAAAAGAGTTGCGACTAGTGACCTTTTGGCCGTCCAAAAAGGTGGACAAATAATATTTGGAAATCCATGACTGACAATAGTTTTTGATAGTGTGGGTCACATTTACTAGCAATTGTTTCCTTTGATTCCCCTTCCCTAAGGGGACCCCCTTTTTTTAACTAGGGCTTTAATTTTTTATTATTATTTTTTTAACAATTCTGGATTTTGAGTTAAGATGTGCTAATTATATGGTGATTTTTTTTTTTTTGATACCAGTTCTTCGAGTTTGGGACGTGCTTTTGTTCGAGGGTAATCGTGTTATGCTGTTCCGAACAGCATTGGCTCTGATGGAATTATACGGTACTTTTTTAAAGTAGAAATCTACTTATAAATTTGGGAGGAGGGAGGTTCTGCATAAATAATTAGATACGAGGGCCTAAAGTCTACATTGCTGATATTTTGAGAGAGATCTACTGGCATCTGATCCTCTTGGATGCCATCAAAATCTCTTAAGTTCCATTAATGATCCTTCCTCAAATTTGATACAGGCCCAGCTTTGGTGACAACAAAAGATGCTGGAGATGCAATCACTTTGCTTCAGTCTCTGGCTGGATCGACTTTTGACAGCAGTCAACTAGTGCTGACTGCTTGCATGGGATACCAGAGTGTTGATGAGGTCAGGCTACAGAAATTAAGAGATAAACACCGACCTGGAGTCATAGTTGCCATTGAAGAAAGATTCAAAGGCCTGAAGGCTTTGAAAAATTCCCAGGGTCTTGCGACTAAGCTGTACGGTTTCAAGCATGATTCTGAATCTGTCACAACAAACCAACCAGATGTTGCTGATGAACAAATAAATGGTGATACTGCTGGCTTGGAATCTGGTTCAGGAGCATCAGATGACTACTTTATTGGCATGAACAGAAGTGTGGATATTGATCCTGGTCTAGATCTTCAAGAGCAGGTCCTTTTAATCCTTTCTCAGTTCTTTTACGTGATGTGAGGTGTCTTGTCATTAGGGATTGGATTTGCGATTTGCTGGATGAGAACTACTTGGTGCTCTGTTACCCAGATAACTAGATACTCTGCTTGACTCTGATTTTTCTGTCGTTGTCGGTAGTGTTTTTTCTTCATTGTGCACCCGCTGGCTTGGGGCGAGGGGTGGGTGTTATTTGCTGATCTTTAATCAGAATACATGAGCAGTATGACCATCTAAAGTGCAAATAGTTCTTTCAATCAACAAGCACTTACATGGTGCTGTGGAGTTGGAATATTTCAGCCCTTCACTTGCAAGAATTGCATCATCCTTTGTTTCTGTGGACGTCATAGTCAATGTGCATCAATTATATTAAACCGTGCAGTGATCATATGTTCAGATACTTAGTGCTAGTTTGTCTTCTGTTTTTCCAGCAGAACCCAAAAACTAAAATCAGTTGATTGGTTAATGTAATCTTAGATTCATAATTGTGCAAGAGTTAATTATTCCCAATGCATATTTGATCCGTGCAGACCTGGTATTTTGGTCTTTAGAACCAAAAACCCCAAGTAATCTAAACTCCTTTGATACAACAAAGGCACAAACATAAGCTGATTGCATACCAGATGGGGAAGAAACATTATACTCCCTCCGTCCTTAAAAAGTTGTCAAAACTTCGAAAAACCGAAAAAATAAAGGGACATCTTTGATTGCTCAACTCTTTCAAATGAAAAGTTATTTTTTGTACTCAATGAAGAAATTCTGATGATATTTTTGGGACATTGATAAATGAAGTTTTTGTCAACGTTTGTGGGATGGAGGGAGATATGACATTCAGGGCTGTTAGCCAATGAAAAGAAGGCATATGCATCCTATAGAAAATATGAAAAATGCAGTGTAACCTTAGAGGTGCTGGCACTTGGAGTTGAGATGGTCGGGGGGGGGGGGGGGTGGGGTTAAGGGGGCTGCAAACAACAGGGAGAAAGAAAAAGCTGGCTGGCCTGGCCCTTTGAGACATGTTGGGGGGTCCTGGTGGTCTTGCCATCAGTGTGGGTGGGCAACTGAAGGTGGTTATCTGCTGATATTGCTGTTATAGTTTCTTGGGGAATAAAAGGGATCTGTGATTCAGAGAGGGGAGCAGAGAGAGAGAGAGTTGGAGTTGAGTTTATGAGTCTGCTTAATTGTTAGAGTGGTCACTTATCAGTGTGGAGGCAACTTCAAGTTTCTATTATGTGTGTTGAAAATTTCCTGCATGGGTGCCATTTAAATTAAACTTCTAACATTAATGCCATTAAACTTACTAATTGGCACCTGGGCAAGACCATTTAACCAATGCTGTTTTCTGAAATTTAAAGATTCTAATTTTATGGGCTGCAAGCTTCAACACAACTAAAAGAGTCACTTCTGGAAAATCTTTCCAGCTTTTGATTATCTTACTTGACATAGTGAAATTTCTCCCCTCTTGTCCCCTGGTTCTTCTTTGTTGAGGAGTAGCAAGTAGTCAAGCGCCTTTCTGTATCCAAATTGTAATAGAAAAGCCTTTTCCCAATTGTATGGAGAAAAGCACTACTTCTAAACTCCATGTAGTGGGAGCCTAATGAGGCGCATTTTGGTAATGGTGTTGTATGTTTGTTTGGCTAACTAGTTATATGCACATGTCAAAAAGAAACTGAACTGATCCCCCCCCCTCTCTTTCTTCCCTTGGTCACCAATTTTTTTCAGTTTAATTTCTGATAATTTTTATGAGCACTACATATTGTGAAATGATTAGAGCAATTTGAGGTCTTAGCCTTGCAGGTTGTATGGTTGAAGGTTGAGTTGTGCAAGTTGCTCGAGGAGAAAAGATCTGCTGAGCTTAGGTAAGAATTTAAGATTATGGCTCATTATGTTGCCACATATTTTGCATACGAACTAGAATAACTATGATCTTTGCTAGATAAACTAGGAGTTCTGTACTGTGTAGAATTTGTGTTGCATTATATGTTCCTTGATCATGTATCATCCTTTTGCATATAGTTGCAACTCGCTCACATGCATTTGGTGTATAGTGTTGGAAGAAAAATGGGACTTTGAGTTGATTGAGATTCCATTAACTGATTATGAGATATTTTTCGTTTTTGATCGAAAAGAAGGGGGGGGGGGGATCACTCTATATTAGAATTGATAAACTCGTACAAGTCAGCAGAAGCCCTGTCAATAATGCAATCCGGGAGTTCCATTTCTAAATTCTACGACAAAAGCTATATGGTTGCAGATGAGCTAAATCATGTGCAACCGTATTCCCCCTCTTTTAACAAAGGACTAAGAACAAAAACTTAAAGAGCTAACAAGAGGTAAAATATCTTGAACAATGAAACCCACAAAAGAGTCTTGGACTTTATTCATCCTAAGCAACTGTATGAGGGACAAGCAATCATGACATTGTCGGATCCCGCTTTGCGAGCACAGTGTAATCCCAGCAAACAGGCTAGTGCCTCTTCCACCGTTGGCCCTGGAAAACCACTTCCTTGTTCAGCTCCAGCCAGCACATCCCCAAGATGATTCCTAATAACAAATCCCCTATCCTAGCAAGAATCACCATTTCTCCCCCATCAAAATTAATCTTAAACAAACCAGCCTTGGGGACACTAATGAGAAGGATGGGAAACCTGAGTAGCCACCTCACCCACTTGCAGAGCTCTTAACATAGGAAATAGCCTTGTTGCTCAAAGCTTCCAGGTTTTGGTCTGGTTTATGGAAGATAAAGTGGTTCCTTGTGTTCCAAATTTCCCATAAAGTATCAATGAAATCCCCCACCACCTCCAAGTTTGCCATCCTCAAGGCCCTCACGACACAGTCCTCGATGTTCTGAACCCTTGTCGCCCACAACCTTCTGTCCAAGCCGCCACCCTCCAAAACCTGAAGCGCCAAGGGGTACTTCAACAGCGCATGTGTACCGTTTTCCAGGTGGTTGCCACAGATCGAACAGTCAATGTTTCGTGAAGGCAAGGGAGGAGCAATATTGCAACCGGTTGGGAGGATCCCCTTCCAAATCCTCCAAGCAAAGAGTTTAATACAAGGCGGCAAACAAAGACTCCGCACTGATCTCCAAACATTCTGCTGAGGGCAAGACGAGCTCCCGTCAACCACAAGGCTATCCTCGACAATCATATGATAGGCCGAATGAACGGAGAAAGAACTATCTTGACAATAATGCCAAATTAATTTATCCCGAGGCCATAAAGCACACTGGGGTAAATTAAGAATTACATCAGCATCAATGGGAAGGGAATATTCCCTCACGGGATCCTTCTGCCAATAGACATTAACTGAATCAATGAGATCACAAATCAACAATCTGGAAGAAGAATTAGGTCTAGGTGTAATTACCTTAAACGTAGTGGGTCTAGGAAGCCAACGACTCTCCCAAACATCAAGGGAATACCCATTCCCAACTAACCATCAAGGCCCTCTTGTCACAATGTTCCTCCCGCCCATGATGCTTCTCCATGTGTAACTTGGTCTGGTACCAAGAGTGTCCTTAAAAATATCACCTTCAGCATAGTACTTTGCTTGTAGTAGCTATGCCACTGGTGAGGATGGGTTCTTTACCAGCCTCCAAAACTGTTTAGCAAGTAATGCTTCATTAAAAACTTCCACATCATGAAAGCCTAAGCCACCATCCTTCTTCCTCCAGCAAAGCCTCAATGCATTTAGCCAATGAAATGAATTTTCCTTTCTTCTTGCCTATGCCATCACCAGAACTAGTTTATAGCTTCTTGTATGGAATGACAAAGTTCTTTCAGGAACTTGAAAACACACTTGGAATAAGTCGAGATTGTTTGAGCCATAACTTTGATCAACACTTCCCTCCCCGTCCAAATAGAAAGCCGATTCTTAATATGGTCCATAATAAGAAGGAAAGGTTTCTTTTTCGATCTTTCCCACAACCGTTGGAAGCTCTAGGTATTTATCATGCGAGAGAACCTCCCTAATGTCGAGAGTCAAGGTAATAGGTGCACGCTTGCCTGAGGGAACACCCTTGCTAAAGGAAACATCATTTTTATCAAAATTAACCCGTTGTCCTGAAGTCGCCGCATATTTATCAGGAATTTCCTTCACCATCTTGGCTTGTTTAGATCAGCCCCACAAAAATGACGGTATCATTTGCAAACATTAAATGAGAAATAGCTGGAGCATTATTGCAAATGCGATACCCATGCAATGTAGCGCTTACCGCTGCTTTCTTGAGTAACCCCGAAAGGTCTTCCGAGCAGAAGAGGAATAGAAACAGAAAAATGGGTCCTCTTGCCGCAAACCCCCACTCGGAATGATCTTACACTGAGGCGTCCCATTCACTAAGAAAGAGAAGGACGCCGACCAAACACACTACATCATAGTTTCCACCCATTGGTGCCTGAATCCTAATCTTAGCATAACTTCTGATAAGAAAGGCCACTCCACTCTATCATATGCCTTGGACATGTCGAGTTTGATTACCATAGCCCCATTGGCACTTCCATCACCTTTCACAGCATTAAAAATCTCAATTCTCAAAGGCTATTAAGGTATTATCCTTAATCTGCATGCCTTGTATAAAAGCACCTGGAGTATCCGAGATGATATGAGGTAATAAGGGCTTAAGTCTATTTGAAATAACCTTGGTCACCAACTTGTAAGCAACATTACAAACGCTAATCGGACAGTATTCAGTAATTGAGTCCGGCGAAGGCTTCTTTGGGATTAAGGCCACAAAAGTATGATTTAGCCCTGGGGAGATTGCATGACGAGTCAAAATAGCAAGAACAGCCCCTGAAACACCGTCACCAATAACGTCCCAAAATTTCTGGAAAAAAAATGGGTTCATAGCATCAGGGGAGCTTTGCATGGATGCATGGGAGCTTTGTGTCGATGCATGGGAGCGTTGTGTCGATGCATCTGCTTGACTGCCACTTCAATTTCAATTTCCACCTAGTATATGGCTTACACAGGGCATCGTTTATATCATCGGAAACGCAAGGCTCCGCACAATCTAACACAGTCAGCATAGTTAAGGAAGAGCATGCTGAAAATACCTCAACAAATTACTTCACAACAATACCCTCAATGTCCCCTTCATCCGTATGCCTGACTCCTTGATCATCAACGAGATGAGCAATATAATTCCGAGCCTTACGCATATTTGCTCTTGAATGAAACCACCGGGTATTCGAATCTCTGTACTTGAGATAGTTCGATCTAGCCCATTGCCACCGAAGGATCTCCTCCTTTATGCACTCGCGTATCTGCTGCAGTAATTGCCTTCGACTCAAGGCATCAGTCTTAGCTTGCAATTGTTGCACCAAATGAGATATTTTACGGCCCACATGACCAAATTACTCCCTATTCCATTGTTAAAGCTCCCGAGCACAAGCACCTAACTGCCCTATAAAACTGTCCATAATATCAGCCTTCATTATGGGAGACCATGCTGCAGAAACCACGTCCAGGCAGGAAGGTTCTGTAACCCACATGTTCTCGAAATGAAAACAACATTTCCTGCTGCATCCTAGAATCCTGGGGCTTGTATTTTAGGAGGATCGGCAAATGATCTGAAAAATCAAAATCAACGTGAGACTTGGCCGTCTGGAAAGATGAAGGACCATTATGTGTCAGCGCAAAGCCGATCTAGTTGTTCCTGTACAACAACATTATTCTCCCTATAGTTGCACAAAGTGAACTCATAACTAAAAAATCCCAGTCATAAAGTTCATTATCAATGAAGGCATTTCTGAATGCATCCAGCTTCGACAAAGATTTAGGAGGGCCATCTTTTTTCTCCGAAGTATAAAATATTTCATTTAAGTCACCCCCAACAAGCCAGAGAAGAGTAGAGTGAGAATGAGAATGAAGATCAAAAATCATCTGACTTGTTTTCCATAAATTTTGAGCCTCAGGCCACACATAAATACCAGTAAAACGCCAAGCAAGTTCCTTACCCTTCCATTGGATAGTGGAGTCAATGTGATTAAAGGAGGAGGAAAGAAACTGAACAAGAACACTTCGGTCCCATAAGAGAGCAAGATCCCCCAGCCCTACCCCTAGCATTAACAAACACACCAACAAAATCCCTCAACTGAGACAAAATAGCCTTTATTTCCTATTTACTATGTTTGGTCTCCGATAAGAAAACCACCTTGGGTGAGACTCTCCGAAAAAATCCTAGGAGATCAGTAACTGCCTGAGGCTCGCCCAAGCCCCGACAGTTCAGGCACATGACACTCATTGCACCTGGCAGAGTTGCACCATAACCTCCGCCAGAGCAGAATCATCAATCAATGCAGTATCTAGCACTTATATTTTTCCCCCGTTATTCTCCTCCAAGTTCACATCCCCAACCTTCCTCTTCGAAATTTCATTACTAGCCAGGACAATGGAATCACATAAACAATCATGTGTGAGGTACACTCTAAATTACAGTCTAGTTTCAACTCATAATTCTGGCTCGAGTCAGGAACAGGACCATCAAAATTCAATTTTATCCTCGCTTTGCTCCCAGTCTTGCTGTGTTTAAACACCAGAAACAGCTTCTTCTCTTCCTTGATATCAGCTTCAACAGACCTCGTTCGGGGCTTCAAAGGAGAGGGCCGGAGCCACTCCCCATATTGTAGCTTTGTTTCGTCACATTGGGGATTGTAGAGGTCACACCCAAGATAAACATGATCCAGTTTGCCACAGCCATAACAGAAATCTTGTAGTTTGACATACCCAATCTTAATCCAAATGGGTTCTTATCAACAAGAATTCTGACACCCTGAATCAATGGTTTCACAACATCAATGTCCACCTGAAAGCATAGGGATTTGTCGACACTGAACATTGTAGCCTCATCACACCCCACAAACTTAACCAATCTTCGAGGTGATCATCCGGGCAACAGCTATGGTATGTTTTTTTTTTCCTTCCAGGAATATCATAGGCTTTAACCCAAAAGTGTGCCATAGGGAATCGAATTTTTGAGGGTTGTTCAAGCCCAGACACCTCTGTCAACAGAAGAATCTTGCCATCAAACGACCAAGGACCTTCATTGATAATGAAGTCCTTGCCAGGCAAGCAGAAGAACTAGAAGGCAAAGAGATCGGTATCTAGGTCTCGGATTCCGAACCCTCTTTCTTGCTTCCAAATATTCTTCAAAATCGACTACATAGCGCTAGGATTAAAAGATTCCTGTTAACAGCCTCCCGTAAAGTCACAACCAATATGCTCAGAACCTCTTCTGAATCAACATCCGTTGCATCAATAATCTCCTCTTCTTCTTCAGTCAATTTCGGTTGCAGCAACTCTTGTTCTAGACCAGATGCCATGAACTTGTGAAACAAGCAATACTAGTGAGGACCCTACTCTTGCTTGCAGCACGGAACACTCGACCCAGGAGTAGGTAAAACCACAAAGATCAACCGCACACACCTATAAAGAGGGAACAACCGAACAACCAGCAAGCCAAGCAACACCAGTCAACCCTAATCGGGCGTGTAGCAAGAAGCAGTTGACCCAGGGGTAGATAAAACCACAAAGATCAACCGCACACACCTACAAAGTGGGAACAAACGAACAACCAGCAAGCCTACGGAGAACCGAGGGCAAAGACTCCCATGTCTAGGGTTTGGACACCCTGAGGCGGAGAGAAAAGGCTATTGTTTGCAAATTTCTGAAACTCAAGTGCAACTGTAGTTTCTAAAAGTTACTTTCACGTATATTTCTTATGAAGTTTGATTAAATTTAGGCTTCTTATTCCAGTTTATTGAAATTTGGATTACGAGATATTAATAAAAAAGGACTTCTCTGTTAATATAATTTCATTGATATGGCCCTCGTCTTCTCATCTACCTTCTACCGAGAAGAGCAAAAGAAGGTTGAGATTGAGAATAAAGATTTCCTGCTTTTCATATTTGTCATTTCAATTTGCAGTCAAACATGATTGTGAAATTTTTGTGTTATAATGTGTTTGACTTTGTGTTGTTATACTTGAATTTGATTAACGGTTTGTTTGTCATGGATGACCGAACCCCCTCCCCCCCCTCCGGAAAAATGTTTTTCAGTGCCTATAGCCGAAGCAGTGATCCCGTCTAATTTTGTTATATTGTCAGTTCCACATACTGCGAACCTCCTGAAGAAGACTGTTTCTAGAAATAAGCACTTCAGAGATTTCATAGTTTATAGTCACCTTTGTAATAGTACTTCAATATCTCTTGCTCTTCTTGTTTGGAGATCTCAAAATGTGAGGGAGACTTCGCCTTTATAGTCACGGGGAACACTGCATACCCCCCATGATCTGCGTTCCGAACAAGGTTTCAAAAGGTGCGAGGCACACTGAGGTGCATAGGGCCCGGGGTGCAAGGCGCAAGATCCAAGGCATGAGGTGAAGGCACACGCCTCACAGATGCGAGGCGGTCATCTATGCAAAACTATGTAAAAGTCACGCATTTCACAAGGATATTTTGTAGAAACAAGTTAGATAAGTGCATAAAAAAATATTGCAAATAGCTTTAATATATGTTATATTATCACTGTAGTTTTCCAAAACACACATGGTACAAGAATAGCTGATGTTTTAGCTTCCAAGTAAAGAAAAGAAGAAAAAGGGAAAAGATAAGGCGATGAAAAGAAGAAAAAGGGTGAAGATATAGCCTTGCATCCTTGAGGCGTACGTCGCACACCTCATCCCCTCTAAGGCATTGACTTGATTGCCTCACTACAAGGTGCATCTAGGTGTGCCTCAGGCGTGCTTTTTTCAAAACTGAGGTTAAATTAGACTATATTTGAGTAATCAGTAGTGATCCACATTTGAGCATTGAGTGATCCAGGGGGCATCTCTGGCAACTACGGTCACCCTTATGTACCTTTCAATGTTGATTCTAAATTTTTCTTGAATGGAAGTTAGTGTCGATGGTCAGTATTTCTTTTTTATTTTATTTTTGATGAATAATTGTTATACTAATTTTTTCTTGGCCAGCTTTACCATTTATTCGCTTGAATAATTTGTAATGATCGACATAGAATGGATTATTGAAATGAAGCATCTTAATTTTAAGAACAATTCGATCATTGGGCTTCAAGGGACAATCTCTTTGCTGTAGTTGAGTTATGCCCTGTTGGCATAACTGCGCATGTTTGACTGTTTGAGAATATGTTTCAGTGAGTAGTCTCGTACACTATACAGTGGTTGTTTTCTAAAATCTGAACGTGTAGTTTTGTCACTTAGGTGGCAAACATCTTGACATATTATAGATCAGGTGAATCACAGATGAGGTGAATGGTAATGCTGAGAGATAAGTATCCTCTTGGCATTTCAGATGCTAATCCAAATCCATTCTTAAACAGTTAAATGTGGGAAGGAAATTTGCAGCTCTAGCATGTTGTTCCTTTGTTCAACCTGTTATTGTCTTATTGTCTACTTCCCCTTGTTTTTCACTGGTGTTCTTGCCCATCGTGATTTGCTGTTCCTTTGTTCCTACTGTGCTGTCAGGGCCGAAGAGTTGGAGTTCGCATTAATGGAGATGGTTAAACAAGACAACCGTCGACAATTAAGTGCAAGGGTATCTTATCTATATCTTTTAGGCTAGAACAAGCTTACAG
>JAKOGI010000438.1:0-325000 GCA_029747015.1 Carnegiea gigantea | reverse complement strand
AGATGTAAGTTCCTTGAAGACAGTGGGCAAGTTATGTTCCGGTTCATATTAGTTGGTCTATGACATGTTTAAATCTTGGAAGGAAATCGTTACAAATTTAGAGCGGAGTGACGTCAACTTTTGGGAACGCTAGGGTCTGATGCCTCTTTCCTCTTTATTATTCAGTCTGTTTTAACAGAAATTCTGATACTTGAGTGGCACAATAGCTGAGTTTTTTTTATGTATAATATCTGAAATTAAGATAATTGACATGTAAAGATCCGAAAAATGTCCTCGTTAGTTACTTACAATTTACATTGGCAAGTTATTATAAAGGTTAATTTTTTTTCCCTTAACACTTTAAAGGACTAGTACAACTAATATATAGTAAAACCGCTAGCAACTCGTCAACAACTAATTATTACTGAATCAACTAATTTCGTCAAATACACCTTTTGAGAAAGCCATAACATTTATATATCAGTACCCTGACCTTCAATAACTACCTGAATCATCAAGTCGCTAAAATTCCTAAAATTCTAAGGGCAATAGTGGTTTAGTGCAATTATAAAATGCTAATCACCACCTTAAATACTGTTGTTGAAGGTAACCTAAATTATTGGGCCCTCTAATATTGATGCCATTTATGAAATAGTGTCAAGGTATTACACTATTGAGTTTCTTTTTCTTTATTATTATTATCATTATTTGAAAGTTGAGAACGAGCCACCAGTTACAAAAGCAAAAGAATTGCTTTACATTAGTAAATTCTGACTTAATGAATATTTCATGTTTAACCATTACTTTAATGACTATGCGAGACTCACTTCAATCCCAAAAAAGAAAATTACCTCTAAAGTTCACTATGCCAGACACTAAGTTCCAAGGAACTGAAAATCATCACCATCACGTGAGGAATTTTCTTAGTGCAATGGCTTTAAAAGGGATTGGTAAGAATATCTTTCACATCATATTTCCTTGGACCCTCGACAGGGATGTGATGAGATGGCATAAAGCTACTCAGGAAAGGTCATGAATTGGGATGATCTGTGCAGGGAATTCATATGATAGTATTGGTATAATGCTAACCTCTCAATCACAGTCAGAACCTAGAGTTGTTCAAGCAAGAAGGAAACAAAGGGTTTTCTGACTATCTTGCTAGATGGAGGGCGAAGGCTGCTCACATGGTGGACTGACCTTCAAAAGCCAACCAAGTGAGGCTATTCATCAGGAATCTCCAACCTCTATATAAGCAACACCTGTGGTTCACGCTATTTGAAAATTTTACTAAATTAAGGAATGTAGGCATGCTTGTAGAGGAAGAATTAGCTGGGGAGGCATCTGCCAAGACTACTGGCAATTGGAAGGGCAACTATCATAATATGAACAAGAAAAATAATCGCTCTACAAACAAAGAGGTGCATGCTCCAGATCGCTACATTGAATACACCCCTATTGGAACCACGTATACTCAAACACTAGAACACTAGCTTTCTAAAGGTAGCATCAACCTCTCGCCAATCAAACCAAGGATAGAAAACACATGGAAGCCCAAGAACTAGGGTTGGCACAAGTATTGCGAATATCATCGAGCAAGAGGCCATGATAATGAGGATTATTGGGGCTTTAAGAATAAGTTAGAAAGCATGTTCAAGTCAGGGCAGCTTCCTCTACCTAAAGTTGCTCACACACTCAACATTGACATCAACTTGTTTGAATTCACATGATAGCATTTTGACCATTTCAGGCTGCCAAAGAGAAGAGTGGGATTCATCTATCTACATAGTAAGTATAGATGGATCCAAATCTAAGATCCATATACCTTGTACACCTATGAGGCAATTATAAAGGAAAGCCTCCACACAAGAGGCCTTGGAGTTGTATCCAATTTAGAAGATGTGATGTGTCCTAAACTCATAGTCATGTGTTAAGTCATAGAGTCAATCACTTTCTTTTCCGTCCTAAGTCCAAGTTTGATGTACCCTTGATCACTAATAAAACGTCTTCTTTTGCTAGTTCTATACACTCCTTTTTCTAGAATACTTTTGTCCTATGATGAATCCAAGGATTGGGAAAAAAATATAGAAAGATAAAAAAGGATAGCTTAAAAACCTCACAAAGTGAGCTAGGCAAAAGGAGAGGGAGAGAAATAAAATAAAAAAGACTAAGGATTACATTCCATCATCTCAAGAAGGAGAAGATCATAAATTTATTTGCAATAAGTCGTGCGACTTTAAAGGACATGCCTAAAATAGGAGGCCTCCTTAGATAACATGCATTAATACTAATAAATTATGACTTGGAACCCTTTTGAGCCTTCAGATAAGCTTGTTTCTTTCATAGCCACAATTGAGCTAGCCAAGGAGTGGAAATGTATCATGGGTGACATCAATATCAAAATTAGCAATCAAAAAAAAAAAAGTCCTATCCTGCCCAAAGAGAAAAAAGAAAAAAGAAGAAGAAAAAAACTTAAAAATGAGAAGAATAAACAATGGAAAAATTGCTGATTCAGGCTAACCTTATCACTCACGCACAATTGGGGATTTCATAGAGGTTGTTTGAGCCTTCATGCCGATCCCCTTCCTTTGGTACCCTAACCGAGAATTCTGCCTTAAAAAGTCCTCCTGGAGGCTTCCCTCCTTTAAGTTGCATGTTCTTATTCTTGAACTACAATTGGCTTGATTCCACATTGAATACGTACGTAACCTCAAAAGAAGCTTGGCCGTAAAGATTCATTCCCGTTAAATCCTTTGACTCCCCCAGCGAGAGAGAAAAAGAAAGAGAGAGAACAAAGAATGACTGGCCCGAAAACCTGAAAAGGCAGACCAGGCAAAAGGAAAGTCGAAATAAAACCTTGGCTTTTAAGGAGAAGAAGCATTCTATTGCATACTCTCATCAAATTAGACTTGGACAAATTATTCATCCACTTTACCACTACTTCTCAATTATCATAGCATCTAATCTCATCCCCAATCTTAAATTCAGGATTCTTTGTCACAACTCTGACTAAAGTCAAGAGTGGATACTCACTCCATATTCTCAACCTTTCTACTTGGCCACTCACCCCTTATGGAAGATAGGGGGCTCCCCTATATTTCTCTAGACAATTAGGGCTTCCATTACGGTGAACATTTCCCGCTAAGAAGATAACCGTATTCTTTACACTAAGATAGACGCTACTCAGGTAGCATCAGCAAAAACATCTTCATCTGCCACACCCCTTCATGTGTAGAGCTTCTATTATAACAAACAAAAATTGGGAGCTTTTTCAGAATAGGTATATTTTAATGCAAAATTAAAGGTTACTCTTCCATTAACAAAAAAAGTTCATATCCTGGGTAATTCATACCCCATGATCGAGCCTAACCCAATAATCACTCAGCTTTTTACTCCTCGTACTATAATATGTTGTACCTTAAGCCATAGAGCATCACAGGGCCTAGTTCATTAGTCTCTTGCACCTTAATTGGACCTTATCTAATAGACCCCAAATTTAGTATGAGATCTTTACCTATACACATACGAGGTTAGGTCATCAATGTCTGTATAGTCAGTATAATTCAGTTTGCATAGTCTTTACGCATGCATAGTCTCACTTAGATTAGTAAATGCAGTTGCAATAATGCATGGGTCTTAAGCCTACATACTATCCCATCCTCAGCCTTGATCACTTGGGAACCCTGGATTGAAGGAGTGCGCACACAAGCATGACAACAATCTTATAAGAAGGGCACACAACCCCTTTCAACCATGAACCTACGTTAAAGGTTTTTAAGATCGCATCAATAACCATCATAGAAGACATCTATACTTTGACTCTCGCCTTAAGCAGACTCAGTCAAAGTGGGGGCTCCATCATCAAAGCGGGCTTTACGCAAGCATCATCGCCCCAGACGTCAACCCAACTTCAAGCTCTCAAATCACCAAGTTCACAGAGATTTGGCTACAGGTCTTCCGACCCTCACGCCATGAAGCTAACAAGAATCTTGCTACAGGTCTTCAAGCCCTCACAAGTTCTCAGGGATCTGGCCATAGATCTTCAAGCATCCACACCACTAAGGTCTCACTACTGCTTATCGGCACAATGCGACGTTTGGACACTGTTGGCTCCCTATACAATGGGACATTTCGACATTGTTGGGTCCCAGCACAATGAGATAACCGCTGGCTCTTGTCACAATAGGACATTTTGCCATCATTTGCTTCTAGCACAATGGGATATCATCGGTCGCCATCACCATGAAAGTTGGCGCACACCAAATCTCGAGGCTCTCAGCGGCCAGGTTAGATTTCATGTCATCGGCCACCATTACGGCGAAAGTTGGTAGACGCCAAATCTCATAATCCTCAGCGATTAGGTTTGGATTTCATATCATCGACCACCATCGCATGAAAGTTAGTAGATGTGAAATCTCAGGACTCTCAGCGGTCATGTTTATATTTCACACCATTAGGCCACAACCACGATGAAAGTTGGCATATGCTGAATCTTAGGACCCACAGAGGCCAAGTTCGGGCATCACATCATCACTGACAAATAAGCAACTATAGGTGAAGACCTTTACTTTGACCTTCGCCTGTACTCTGACTCGACCAAAGTGGGCTAACTGTAGACGCCTAAAAATGGGATCTTATATTTAATTGCCCAATGATGAAAATAATATCCCACCTTAGGCACTTGGGGCCTAGCAAATTGATTAATAAAAACAAGACTCTAATTTGTGAAATAAAGTTCGAGGATAACGTGCGAGTAAGTAGGCCTAATGTGCCAGTTCACCAACAGGAAGCCCGGGCCTCGTGTGTTTTTTCTCACTTAGAAATGGAGTATGCTTAATTAATCCAAGTTACAGTATGAAGCTTATTAGTTTGTTACACCTGTCAGTCAAACTCCTAGGTAATTAGCACACCTATTAAGATTAAGCCCAATAAGAGTAGGGTCGGTCTCATTTCACAGATTAAATCGGTCTATTCACATGCTATAAAAAGGAGGGTTTCCCTAAAGGGTTGTGATCATTAGGAAAATGGCATCAATTAGGCATTGAGAAATTGACATTGTATAGAGAGAGATTTTTGGTAAAATAATTCCATAAATTAGAGAAACACCACCATGAGTTACATATGGAGAATATTGAGAGAGAGATTCGGATTAAGCACGAGGCATCATTTTGTCGAGTTCCCAGGTAAATCAGATGGGTTATCCTGCGGGCATAATCTCTATCCTCCCTCTTTCCTTTTACCTTATTTTCTTTATGATTCTGATCTCAATTTGCCAAAGATGTAATCTTTAAGTAATTTCCTGGCCGTTAAATTATTTACCTTATTTTGGACTATAAGTTGTACATTTTTGCATTATTTAATATGATTTACACTAATCACCTTCGTGATTGTGTGGTAGTCTAATTAAGATTTGATTTCCTACACTGAATAGCCATCACTGATGATAAGTGATGGCGTGATGCGCACCATGATGTCACCATATTATCGCCCCAGAATCTAGATCCTCAATTCGAGCCTATCGAGTTAAGATAGTCCCCACACTATGGATTACTTAAGTGGCTTTTGAAAACCTTTTTTGAAGCGAATCAATTGGCTCGTTCAGTGTCCGATGGCTAATGGGTTGTCCATATCAATTTAGGGTTCGCTTTGCAAAGTAATCTTAGTTTGTAAGTTTTTCCTAGAACTTATTGACAATTCTACTGATTAATTTTACTAATTTCATCTTTTTATGTTTATTTTATTTTTATTTTTCTAAGCAAAAGAGTTTGATCCGAGACAGTATCACTGTTTGGACCAAGATTTTGGCCCTGCACTAGCCCAAGAACCCGACTGGGTTCTTGGATTAGACTAGTTGCTTTGCTCTTGGATCAGGGATCGAACTAGGAAACTGGGCCTGATTCTGGCCCAAGAACCCAACCGGGTTTCTGTATCAAAATCTTAGTCCAGTCCCTTGGCCAAGTTTCTATTGATATGCCACGAATATGATTGCGAAAAAAAGAAAAAAAATATTGATAATTAGTTTCAAAATAAAAAAATAAATATGCAACACACAAGTCGAATCATTCATGGGGGTTGGTGACTCGGGATAGGTCCCCTGTGGTTGTTGGTTTATATACATACATTCATGCATACATATGTGTATTTATGTGTGTATACACACACACACACAACACACATACACACACACACACACACACACGCACTACTATTATATCCTTGCAATGCAAGAACGTTAGTCAATATTTGTTTTAATATTATTACTATAAATAATTAATAAAAATATATTATTTTTAAAGAATATTAAAAATTTTATAGCAACATAATTATTGTTTTCTTTCGTTTTTTATTTAAAATCACTCTAAATTGCTTTTATTTTTATATGATGATGATTTGCCATCTACCTTTGTTTTCATGATTCTCGAACATGTAACACATCTAATTAATTTGTCGTGGGCATATTTTAGTAATTAAATGAAAAATATTTTAATTTATCTTAATTTCATAAAAATTATATTGCATCTTACTTATTACTATATAAGATATATAAAAAGTCACTTTTCAAACCTAGATGAATATTTATGTAGCCAAGTAAACTACACAATGTTTACACATTATATATCATTCATATATTGTCCTATGTGATTAAATTGTTATATGGCAATAAGGTCTTACTCATTTGCAACCTTAAAAACAATTCGATTAAAATTAAGGTAAAATTTGATTCTCTTATTGAATTCCTATTCTATTAATATTAAAAAATAAAATAAATTATTTCAAAAGAAATCAGTCATCACAAACCAAGTCAACCGTATGAGAATTTAGTCAAAAACAAAATAAATTAGGACTATAAACCATGCAATAAATGATTAAGTTAATAAAATGTAATAAATCCTAATTAATAGCATTAACATTGATTAACATCTCTCAACTAACATCCACCAATCACAATTTGTTAATTTATCATTTTGTACTACATGAAATGCCATATGTCATTCACATATTGTTAGTATCCAACTTTTAATATATACATATACATACATATATACATACATATATATATATATATATATATATATATATATATATATATATATATATATATATATATATATATATATATATATATATATATATATATATATATATATATATATATACTATACACACATATATATATATATATATATATATATATATATATATATATATATATATATATATATATATTGTGGCGTTGGACTGGCCTGGAATGTTGAGCTCATAAAATGATTAGAGTTTGTGGATAGATTAAGGGTATAATTTAGCGGCTAATTTAAGCCAATCCTAGCCAAATTAACATTTTTTTCTCTGTTCTTTTTACCAAAAATTTTAGAAAATTTAAGTATAATTATTTTTATGGAATCTTCCCAGCCGTGGTGCGTGAACCCCCAAAAAAAAAAAAAACTCTTTCCTTTTCCTCCTCTTCCTCCAACCCTTTTCCCTCCTCTCGTGGCTAAGACCCTAACTCTAAATTGTTCCTCCCATCTACCTCTCTTAGGCAGCTAATTCCATCTCTATCCCTCTCACTCCCTCCCTCGCACTCCCCCCCTCTCTCTGTCTCTCATTCTCTCCTCTCCGTCGCTAGCGACCCTCAGTTGCGGTCGGGTAGCAGAGCATAGCTCTCTCTCTGTCCCTCTCTCCCTCTCTCTCTCTGTCTCTCTGTCTCTCTCTCTCTTTCTTTCTTGCATTCTCTCCTCTCCTTCGCTGGTGACCCTCAGCCGTAGCTGGGTAGCAGAGCATAGGTTTACGGACCTAATAGCTTGCTTGAGAATATGGTATTCTAAAAATAAAGGTTTAAAATTTACAAACTTAGGGTCTACGTGGAGAGTGAGTGTAGGAACGGGTAAAGGGTTGCATGCATTTACTTGGAGCATAGTAGGACTGTATATCTTATTTGTGATCATTTATGTATATGATCGATGGTATGCAACATTGCCCTTGCATAGGGGTCGTTGTCTCCACGAAAGAATAGCCAAGAAATCTAGGGTTGACATGGTTGAACATGTCCATGAAGTTGAGGTGGTCATTAGATAGGTATCTAAATGATGTGCCTAATAGTTTCTTTAGACTTCGAGAAAATTAGACACTTTTCCTATTTTTGATTTGAGGTGCCCTAAATGGCATTATCAAGTCAATAAGTTACACCATAAGGTTCAAGTATTTTGTGTTTAGAGGAGGTATTTTGTTGTGACTGGCAACCCCATTGGTAGAATTTTGCAGAGTTAGTTGAGCGTTCAATGGATGAGGGCCTGTATGACCAACCCCCTATGCCTACAAGTCAAGAAGAGAGCCCACCATTCCTTGATAGGGACCGCAAGGAGGAACCTATGGAAATGAGGACCCTGCGGAAGAACCTATGGAGCATGAAGTTCCCGAGGAAGAACATATTGAGGATGAGAACCCCAAGGAGGAACCTCTTAAGGACGAGGACCCTGAGGAGAAACCTATGGAGGATGAGGACTCTGAGGAAGATCATATGTAGGATGAAGACCCTGAAGAAGAACCAATTGAAGATGAGCACCCTGAAGAAGAACCAATGGAAAAGAAGGAGCCCAAGGAAGAGCCAATAGAAGATGAGAACATTGAGGAAGAGCCCATAGAAGATGAAGATCCTAAAGAAGACCCACATGAAGAGCCTGGGGAAGAACCTATACAAGAATTAGAACCTGAACCTGTGACCTCTCTATGCAAGTGGGAAAAGTGTGGTAGGATGTGCCAGGGGATGTGCCCAATAGATGCTCCTAATCAGTAGAGGTTGGAAATCATGTTGGTTACTAATGTTATATTCCTATGGTTTACACCTTTCTTTCTTAGTTGAATCTAAGGCTTAGGTAATTATTGGAATGCTTATGTAATGGAAATAATGATGCAATACACATTTACTATTTTTGCATACATGTATTTGACGTGCCTATTAAGTTGTATGATTGTGCTTGCTTATGTAACTTTTTAGGAATGGTGTGTTTGGTTCAAGAATAAAAAGTGGGGACAGTAGTGAAATATGAATAGGACATGTGCTCTTGTATGATGAGAACTCAAACTTATACGTGGTTATGCTAACTTGTCTATTATAAAAGATCCTAACTTATATGATCTTGTGTTTTATTATGTTTATGTGAGCTAAAAAGGCTGCTAATGTGTGGTAAAACATTTCATGAGAACTATTAGGATTAAAATTAAAACCAAATTCTTATAGTCAGGATGTCGAGAAACAATGTAGAGTCCCAAATTGGGCCCCCAGCTCAATCCAGGGGCCCAAGTTCGTCCTAAGAATGGGGGAGGAACTGCGAGCAATGTGGGTGAGACAAGTCCACCAACAAGCACGGACCTCAGCAACCTGCTAATTCTGGAGTTTTCGGAAAAACAAGGGGACCAAATGCAACGATGAAACGAGCATCTCCAAAAAATGGTCGAGGTTAAAGAAAAAAGACAAGGAGGGTAACTTCTACATATTTAAGAAGCTTGCTAGCCATAATCCACCCACATATGATAGCACCCCTGATCCTAAAGCGATCAAAGATTGGATTTGAGGCATGGAGAAGCTATTTGATACTTTGCAGTGCCCTGAAGAATGGAGAGTAGGATTTGCTGCATTCTACCTAAGGGACAAGGCTGACTTCTAGTGAGCTACTATTGGAGAAAGGTAGTACAAGCCTGGGTTTTGGTGGAATAGATTTAAGAAGTTCCTTAAAAATTGCTTTTACCCTATATCCCTGCAGAAAGTCAAGGAGAACGAATTTATGCCACTACAACAAGAGAAGATGAGTGTGCTCGAATATGCTTCGAAGTTCATAAAACTCTACCGATTCGCCTTTACCTATGTGGCATATGAAAAGTTGAAGATGAACCATTTTGAGGTAGGACTTAACCCAAATAAGAAAGAATGTCAGTATACCTCCTATAAGGATATGTATGACACAGCTGCCAATGTAGAGAGGGCGATGAAGGAGAAAAATAAGTTCTACAACTAGCAAGGAGGGAATAAGAGGAATGGGGACCAACGAGAAAATCACCACTTCCAGAATCCATACAGGAAGCCTTGGGAGGATTATCACAATAGCAACAGTCTGCATAGTAGGTAGCATGCTTGCAATTGGTCTAAAATGACTTGCAATGCTTGTGAGAGGCCCAGACACTATGCAGGTGTCGTACCAATAAGAGATGTTACCGCCGTGGAAGCCCTCAGCATTAGGTGAAGGATTTCTCACACCCATCAATCCCTACTGATCAGAGGCATGGAGGATAGCAGCCACAAAAATACTCCCATACAAGGGTAGGCAACCAGTAAATCTAAACAACCAAGCTCGAGCTCCTCAGCAGAACCAGTCAAGGCCATCCAACCTACTGCCTTGGAACACTAGAGTTAGAGCCTCTATGATGCGGAGGGAAGAAATTGAAGATGGTCCTAATGTGGTGACTTGTATCTTCTCTATCAAAACTCAGCCTGTTCATGTCCTGCTTGACTGTGGTGCAACCAATTCTTTCATTTCTACTAAGTTAGTTGAGACCTTAGTGCTAATCTTGACATCTAAACACTCTCTATTACTTATAGTCCTCTATGATGGAAAGATAGTGAGGTGTGATGAGTTATATACGGATTACCCTATTCAGATTAATAGGCATGAGTTTGTAGCTGACCGCTACAAACTTGGGTTGACTGATTTGATATAATCTTGGGTATGAACTAGTTATCAAAATATCAAGCATAATTAAATTTTCCTAAATAGAAGATTACTCTAAGAGGACCTAAAGGAGATAAGGTAGTTCACAAAGGGAAGGTTCAGAAATGTGGAGTGAGACTTATCACAGCAATAGAAGCCCAAAGGCTATTAGGGGAGGTTGCGAGGGGTTCCTACTAATGTAATAGATACTAAACCCCCTGAGCCATCTGTTAGAGACATCCAATAGTTTAGAAATTTCCTGATATTTTTCCTGAGGAAACCCCAAGCATGCCACCATCTTTTGCATTGACTTGGTGCCAGGAGCAATTGTTATCTCCAAGACCCCTTATAGGATAGCCCTAGCAGAATAAAAGAATTAAAAGTCCATCTTGACGAGTTATTGAAAAAGGGTTAAATTAGGCCAAGTACATCTTCATGGAGAGCTCCTTGAAATAAAAGGATGGAACCTTACGGCTACAAGGATTATAGAGAGCTTAACAAGATAACCATCACGAATTGCTATCCTCTTCCCCAGATAGATGACCTCTTTGACTAGCTAAAAGGAGTTGGGACCTTTTCCTAAGTAAACCTTCGATCTGGGCACCATCAACTCCGTATCAAATAGGATGGCATACCAAACACGACATTTTGCACTCGATACAAGCACTATGAGTAGGTACTAATGCCTTTTAGACTTACCAGTGCTCTAACCGCATTCATGGTATTTAAAGCTTACTTGGATCAATTTATGGTAGTGTTTATAGATGATATGTTGGTCTACTTGAGGACACTAGAGGAATATAATCATCAGTTGAGAACAGCCTTAGACGTGATAAGGAAAAATGAATTGTATGCGAAGTTGAAGAAGTGTGAGTTTTGGTTGGAAAAAGCAGCATTTTTGGGGCATGTAGTACCAAGAGAAGGAATCTCTCTGGATCCTCAAAAGATAGAAGATGTAACACAGTAGCCTAGGCCTAAGAATGCAACTAAAGCAATAAGTTTTTTGAGTTTGGTAGGATACTATCGCAGATTTATTCAAAACTTCTCTAAAATCACAACATCTCTCACTAACTTGAGAAAGGAGACCACTAAGTATGAGTGGATCGACAGGTGTGAGGAAGCCTTTCAAGAGCTTAAAAGGAGATTAACTGGTGCACCTATGTTGACATTACCCACCAAAGATGAGGATTTTGTAGTATATAGTGATACATCTAACAATGGGTTAGGTTGTGTGCTAATACAAAATAATTGTGTCATAGCTTATGCTTCTAGACAACTAAAACCCCATAAGCAGAATTATCCAACCCGCAACTTAGAACTGGCAGCTATGGTATTCGCACTAAAATTTTAGGAACATTATTTGTATGGGGTACACTGTAAGATCTTTATTGACCATCAAAGCCTAAAGTATTTGTTTTCACAAAAAGACTTGAACCTGAGCAGAAAAAGTAGTTGGAATTTCTTAAGGACTATGACATAAACTTCCAATACCACTCAGGAAAAGTAAGTGTAGTAGCCGATGTGTTAAGTCACAGGCCATACTCGACACTTAGCTACCTATTGGCATTACCGAGGGACTTATGTAAAGATTTTAAGAAGTTAGAGATTAACATAGAGGTAAGGAGGGACAAACCCATGGTCTGTGCTATAGAAGTGCAACCCACCCTTATCGAGGAGATTTGGGCAGCACAAGACATTGACCCCCAACTAGAAAGGGTCAAGGTTGAAGCGTTAGCAAGAATGGCACCTGGATTCATAATTCACGAGGATGGAACCTTAAGATTTCTTAACCGGGTGTGTGTTTCGGCTATAGGGGAGCTTAAGAAGAAGGTTGTAGATAAGGGACACAACACCCCACACTTTGTGCATCTTGGGGGAAACAAATTGTATAAGGGTCTGAAACAGACATTCTGGTATACTAATATAAAGTAAGAAGTGGCCAACTATGTGGCCAAGTATTTAACTTGTTAGCGGGTGAAAATGGAACACTAAAGGCCTGCGGGACTCTTACAGTCGTTAGACCTCCTCCCTATTAAGTCTATGCCCATTCATTTTGACATTCTTACAGAAGCCTATGATTCTGAGTTATCAGTGTTCATCTGAAATTTGTTCTTGCATATACTGAAATATATTAGTACTAATTAGTGTTAAATCTCTGGAACAAAAAACTTCTTTTTATGAGTTGGCTAAAGGATATTACCAAGCATTTGTTCTCATGGATTGGATAACCTTCTTCGATGTTGATATTAGCTGATTCTATGAGACTTGTTTCACATGTGAAGACTAAGCATTCTTTTATGTTTTGTTAGGTTCTATGGAACTTTTACGTGGTGATATTAGATGGTGGCCTATTATATGTTTGGGTCTGGCTTGAAAACTGAAAAAGCCTCTTTACTGATATTTTGATTATATGTAAAGACACTTTTGCAATGTGTGTATACTTTATAACAAATGTAAGATAGGTTGGAAAATGTCCAAATCAACAATTCATTTTATGTAAATTTGTATAATTTGCAACTCTAGGGTATCATAGAATTTATGAAAATAATTTTTAAGAGATAACTTTTGGAGTATATTTTGCAGTACCTACCATTTTAGATAAACTATTTGCAAGGGTTAATATTTTACAAATTAGTTATTTTTAGGAGTTTGTTTCTTTCAAATTCGACCCACAACTTTTTGAACTTTCTATTTTTTGGCCAAATAGGGTTCAAAGTACAAATACTCAAACTTTTGGGCTTTTTTAGAAAGCTAAGCTTATGTTAATGTTTGGACTTCTTATAATGACTTTAATAGTATTAGTTATCACAATCTACTACTTTTATCATAAATATTATATTTTTCGTGATTAGAGGTCCACCATACTTAGCAAAATAATTAAAGCTTAATTAGAGAGTTTCAACCATTACCTGAACTTAGTCGGCGTTGGGCGCTGATTTAGTCGGTGTTGGACGCTGGCGTTCCTCTAACTTCTAGTTTACAGATATTGCTAATCTCACCCACACCTTACTTAGATCAAGCACAACACATATTCGTTTCGTTTCCTGCATCGGAGCGCAATCACTAATCAAGTTTTCTACGTTTTAAGGATAGTGAGACTTTAATCAAGAAATCATAATATTTAAGACATATGTTTGATTGAATAATGTTCCCTACTAGGAAGCTTCTTTTATTAAAAACTTGAAAGTGGAAATATTACAATGGAAAGATTGAAGAGGGACTTAATCTACTAAGATCATTAGAGATACTTGCTTATAGAGAAATGGAGAATCCTGACTTGTCTTTTGCTAGTTATCCTCAAATGATCGTGTCCACTCTTCAGCACTCAATCTCTCCTTTCATAGAGGAGATGGACTATATAAGATGCCCTTATGGCTACAGAACATACACTGATATTTTTACTTGACTACAATGGACTGTATTATTTTACTGACTTATCACTTGACCAAATAGTACAATAATGGTGCAACAGCTTTTTAGATCCTTTAATGATGATAAGACTAGTTGTCCATATTGAGATTCTGCATGCCTTCATCTCCAATAATATCTTCCAGTCCATCATTATCCAGATAATCATCAAAATCTTCCTTATACTTTCATATATTTACTGAAATCATTATGATAGATGAAAGCTGTGTTCCCTAATGCATTAATGTTCTTCCTTGTTCAATTAATGCCCACATTTGATGATAAATGTTATAAAAATCGATAGCTCTTGCTAAAGCATAATCACTAATTAATTTTTGTCGTTCTAGAAACCATTCTTATTGTTGATCATTGGGATCGTCTAAATCAACTAATTGAATAAGATAATAGGATGGTTTGGCTTTTCTATTTTCATACTCAGTTATTGCGTAATGTACTTCTACATACGTGTTCTATTATATGAAATTTTTGTTGGGTCATTAGGAGATGTGAAAATCTAATAGATCCTTTTAAACATGTATTGTTGAAACTTAGTTAGTCTTGAGAAGAATGGGAACTCCAAATCTGGGATTTTCATGAAGTAAACTACCATTCAAGATTCCCAGGCTTTCGTGATGGGGTCATCCGGAGAGATTGAGTTTGCTGAGGGACTAACACCACCAACTCTAAATTTATCAGGAAAGAAGATCGTAGTGCTCCATGACTCCCAAATATCATAAGAATAATTATGATAATAGTTGATGCAGACTACATACCATTCATTGAACTATTTTTCTTAAACATAGGAACTTATTTTTTCTTAAATATCATAAGGACACCGTAGGTAATTCATTTGTAACTCTAAAAGGCTAAATCTTTGCACTATCAGGTAGGCAAAAGATAGCAGACCAAAGCCTGACCTACTTTTTGTATGAAATTCTAAAATATCCATAAGAATTCTACCAAAAGGAGAAACCCATTCTAATAGCAATAACAGTTCATTTTGAATCTCCTCCTTTCCGACATAAGTTCTGCTCTGATGATCACAATTGACAAGTTTACGAGTTAAACTATCTGCCAGAAAATTCTTCGATTCCTGTATATGTCTTTAATTGTCAATGCAAGAATCGCCCTTGCGCATGTGTATTTAATAAATTCTTTTGCACAAAACCAAGTATCCCTTTGTAATCAGTTCAAATAAG
This sequence comes from Carnegiea gigantea, assembly GCA_029747015.1. Classification (NCBI taxonomy): domain Eukaryota; kingdom Viridiplantae; phylum Streptophyta; class Magnoliopsida; order Caryophyllales; family Cactaceae; genus Carnegiea; species Carnegiea gigantea. Next base: position 309,717 of record JAKOGI010000438.1, on the reverse strand, counting down.
AAAAGGTTTTGGGACTAAAAAGATTAAAAACATTTCAATTCTCCTTATTATTGCAAGGATTTCTTTTTTCATTGTGGGATAGTTGCACTATACTTCATTAAAACTTCTATTGCAGTATTTGCAGAGTTTTTCTCCTTCTTTGGTTTGGAGTCCTGCACTCCAGTGCTCGTTGCTCACATCTGTTTCAAGTAGGAATGGCAACGGGGCGGGTCGGGGATGGGGGGCATATTCTCCGTCCCCGTCCCCGTCCCCGCCCCCGCTAGGATCCCCGCTCCCCGTCCCCGCCCCGTTCCCCGTAGTGGGGGAAAGAATTCCCCTCCATCCCCATCCCCATCCCCAGCGGGGATTTAATCCCCGACGGGGCCCGGACGGGGATTTTTCCCCGCTGTTTTTTCCTCCCTTGTAATAGCTATATTACAACTTCGGGATGAAAACTCAATTTATCATTCCTATACCCTACTCCCTAGCCCAATTAACTGTACAACAAGCTCTTCTAAACTCCATGCAATATAAGTATAATAAAATTCATCAAATTTTACAATCCAAATTCCAAACCAAATTAAAGTTTAACAAGTTATGCAACATAAGTCTAACAATGCACAAATTACACAAAACAATTCAACCAAAGTCTAAGTAAGTCAAATATAACCATAATTCAAAAACTAAAAGCCTAAAACACAACCAAAGTTCAATAATCCTTCACCACGAAATACAACAATGACTATAATTTTAGTTAATAGTGGGGACGGGGATGGAGATGGGGATGGGGATTTTTCCCCAATCGGGGTATCGGGGACGGGGATAGGAACGGGGATAAATCCCCGATGGGGAAGCGGGGACGGGGACGGGGTGGACTATGTCCCCGTCCCCGTCCCCATCCCCGCGCGGGGATAAATTTTTCGCCCTGTCCCCGTCCCCATTCCCGTTGGGGACAGGGATTTTTCCCTACTTCGGAGCGAGGCCCCGGCGGGGGCAGGTTTTCCCCAACCTTTTGCCATCCCTAGTCTCAAGAATTAAATCATCCCCTTCATTAGGCAAATTAAGAATATGAACATTTTTACGCATCTTTTTGAAGTTTTAAACAATTTTTGAATCGCTAGTGGTGTATGAAACTTACATTGTTCTTGAGTTTTTGCCGCAATGGTTTTCTCAATTTAGCTAGATCTTTAATGAAATCTGAAGTATAGGTTAGGCATCTAAGAAACCTTTCTAATGGCTTCCTATCTTCAATCTTTACAAGGAAATTTTCTATTTTTTTTCTAGAACAGGCTTTTGTAAGATGATTTGTCTAACATTTATCTCTAGACCTAAAAACTTGATTTCTTGTTCGGTATAAATGTACTTATTCTTACCAAGAATAACACCATGATCAATACATATTTGAGTGACAACCAAGACATCATCTTTGTGTTGTTCTATGGTTTGAAAAAGGTAAGGATATCATCAATGTAAACTAGACTGCAGTGATTGAGATCTTTAAAGATCTTATTCATTCTTCTTTGGAATATTTGAGGTGCATTTTTTGGACCAAATGACATTACTATCAACTCATAATGTCCTTAAGGGCTACTGCATGCAATTAAATGAATGTTTTCCTCATCCATTTTTATCTGTCAGTATCCACTTTTGAAATCCATTTTCAAGAACCAAGAGGCTCATTGAATTCTACTGAAAAGGATCATTTTGTTAGGAATATAATAACCATCAAAGACAATATTATCATTAATCTTTTCTTAATTAATTATCATTTTTACTTTTTCTCTTTTTCTTCAGTATTATTTCTTACCATGAAAGCGGAACTGGTGTGAGAACTCTTGTTATTTCTAATTAATCCTTTATCCACAAGTTCTTTGATCTGTTTATCAAATTCTTGGATATCCTGGTGTGCATACACAATTTGTTTGACTCAAATAATAGTGTTGGGATTTAACAAAGTAATCTTTGCAAATGTCTTATCTTTATCCCAAAATTTTAGAGGATTATTACAGTACAGTTCTTTGCATGATTATTCTTATTGTTCAACAATCTGCTCTGTAATAGATAACTCAAGTATTGAGATTGTTGGTGCTATATCATGTTGTGCAGATATTACCTTTCACCGTGCTAGCTACGCGTGAACTCAATCTTCTGATGAGTGTAAGCTTTGTTTAACTTACCAATAGGGACTGAGTGACCATTTATTGTGAATATTATTTAGTTTATGGTCTGTGTGTATGAAAAATATAGTCTCTGAAAATTATTTCTAATGATCATATCATGGGAGGGTTGATCAGTAGTCCATAGAATTGATATAATGCATTGGACTCCTCCTATTTTTATTGATAACTCTTCTATGGCCTCATTGTGGCTCATTACGCTATTGTTAGCTATTCTTACTTACAAAGGATTCTTGGCTTTCTTCCACATAAATTCTAAAAATAAAGTTTTTTTAAGAATATATAAAACAACAATTATCTATGTAGGCACACAATTCATATTTGCTATATTCCTCCAAGCATACATTTATTGGGATATGAATACTATCAGGATTTGTGTTGGTGACTTCATAACATATATCCATAGTCATACTTTTGAGTAACTCATCCTCATAAATTAGCTCACTAATAGTTCATGTGTTGTACCCAATGACTTTTCTATCTCAACTCATACTTCGGTTTAAACTGTGTCTTGTGGATTCAAAACTCATTCTACTCATTTAACTAGGCATACGAATTGTATCATCTTCTTTAGGCTCTTCTTTAGCTAATGAAGACCCTTTCCCCCATTTTGATCTTGCACTCTTGCTTCTTAATAATTGAGATTTAACGGTAATTTTACCACTTTCATCTATTTTTATTACGTTCATCTTATTGATATTTTAAGTATTGGCACAGTTAAATATCCATGACCTATTAATTTTTATCTCCTGCGGGTTGGACTTTATCCTTTGACTTGTTTGCATAGGAGTAGAACTTTTAAAATTTTCTCCCTCTAGCATTGTACTATATAATTTGTATATTATTTTCCAAAATATCCTCAGTGGATAATCTTCTCTGTTCGTATCTATCCCAACTGTTTTTATCTTAAGGGATAGGAAGTTTTTAGCAAATTCATCTTTCAGAGTCACATAATATCTAGGTCGATAATTGAATCCTACTTATCCATTACACAAATTAGTCTTAACTCCTGTGATAATTTGATTATTATATTCGGTATGTCTGATATCACAGAGCAGAGCATAAAGGTCAATATCTTTGCCATAATATTGTAATGGAGAAATTTGAACTTAGACGCTTCCAACATAGGTGCATATACTTTCTATCTTTGTTATACTTAAGGATATTTTCTCAATTAATATGATTAACTTCTCCCACATCATACTTACAGTCTTTTATTTCCAGATCTCCTTCCATCATTTTGCAGACGTACTTACTCTTCAATTGAAAGATGTATTTTTTATAGATCATGTCTTTTTGAATTATAGGAAGGACTCAATCTCATTTGACATCTTCATTTTCATCATCTATCATAAATTGTTCTTCTTGAAGATCACCCAGACTAATTGAACTACTCTTCATCATACGACTAGTTTCTAGTATAATCTCAACAATTCCCTTATTGTTTTTCAAGGCTAGATCTAGTATTTTTTCCTTGCTAAGCTCAAAATAATCCAGACTACCCAAAGTTTCAATAAGCTTGTTATGCTTCCTATTTTTGCATTCGTTTGTATAATGGTTACTTCTTCGCATGCCCAACACCTACAATTGTTTTCCTAGCAAGACAATGAGAGGGTTTTCTAAAAAATCTTCCTTTTTTAGGACTTGGTTTGCTATAATATTTTCTTTTATATTTCTCTTCTCTTTGCTTATTGAAGCTCTTTTTCTTACAAAATTTTCTTTTTCTTCTACTTTCAGGTTCTTCTCCCCATTGGTGAGGATTATCCCAATATGTTAGAAATTGTTTCTTCATTTTCATTTACTTCTAGAGATTAAAACATTGATCATTGACCTATTTTCTTGAACAAGAAATTCTTGTACTAAGGGTATCAATGACATCTACTTTCTTAAGCCATGCATTATATTTTTCATTGATTATATAACTAATCGGATATGATAATTTATCGTAGAATATACCAAAGTTGGTTTCATTATGCCTAATTTTGTATAATATTGACTAAATTCAGTAATATCATTTTTCAGACATCTCATATCCCAAAGTTCTGTGGTATTAATTTTTCTTTGCCATTCTATAGCTTTTTCTTTGGAATCAAGCTTAGCTCTGATAACCTCAGTTTCGATTTCCTTACATAAATTTTTGAACATTACAACTGGTGTTTGATATCATTTCTATCATTCTTAATGCGTTGTTACCATCCTTATTTAATGAATCATACCAGTCAGCTATACTACTAGAAAAACTATATTTGATATAGTTTAGGAAATTTCCAGTAGTTCATGGAGTATTTAAGTTTCGGATACTATTCATACCTCTTTTCCCATCCACAAGTATTTCTTCTCTATTACTAACTCTATCGATGTTTAAGATGTATCAGGTGTGGCCAATTGGGGTAATATCAATTCCTTGAAAGGTCATGGTTTTCCTTGGGATAAATTCAAAGGAAAAGTTAGTTGTACACCCTGTTGGAACGTACCTAGGTTTCATAAAATGGGTATTTAATTTAGAAGGTTCACCAAATTCTATATGTTTAGGAACAACATTGTTAATTAGATTAGACTCGGTTTCATCTATTTTAAATTCTTCTCCAATCTCATTGATTTCGTCGTTAAATATCATTTTACCATATTTTTTATCTAGTTTCTTCTAAGGTACAGCATAAGATCCTCTAGTTTAATTAGGTTTATCTGTCGATATATTTCTTCTTCTAACTGGACATTATTTGTCTCTTCATTATCATCAGGCAATACATCTCGTTTATCAACTATCACGCCCATGATTTTGTTCAATTCTTCTGAATTTTTGTTCTTTTTCCAAACATATTATGTAATTCTTCAATATTATACTTCTTATATTCCATCCTCTTCTTCTTTCTTTGCCTTTTCAGATGATTTTTCAGCTAATTTTTCTCCTATTTCTTTTTGAATTTTTACTTGTAAAGACCCGCGCGTTGCCCCGGGATCAATTACTTGAATAAATATATGTGATTAATGAATACCCTTGAATAATTGTCTATTATAACAAAGATTTAAACATAAAAAGAAATTAATCCAAAATTATAAATTAGCTATGTTTTCAAACAGCATCCTATAATTTTATATTATTGTTATTATTATTATTACTACTACTACTACTATTGTTGCTATTATTATTATTAAAGTTTAACTACCTAATTATTACATTAACTCTATGAAGGGTATAAAGGACCCCATTCATTTACTTTTATTATAGTCTGTTCGGAAATAACATCCTACAGTTATTTAATGCATATGACATAAAGATGAATCAAGCATAATAATTGGAAATTTTGATCCATAGACTACACAACATGCTATGTTAAAAGTCTTTAATGAAGATAACAATATCTCAACCCCCCTCCTAGAGTTAGGGGAGGATTAATATCTCAAACCATGATTTGTATGACGATAACTATAACCCCCTCTCTAGGAGGGGCTAAATGACTCCAACTAATTTTCTGATTAAGCTTGATTAAAAAAGAAAAATATTCTCTAGTTAAGTCCTGTGCGTTACCCCTAAAGTAAGCTTTTCGATAAGCAAATGGAACTTCAAAAGTATTATTGAATAATTGTTAGGTTGACATCCATACGTTGATAAGAACAAATCATGAAGATTTCAGTCTAACTCAAAAGATATTGGATAAGTAGTGAAAACACGACAAAAGCATGAAATTTGAATAAAATAATTACATACTGCATAATATGAAAAGAAATCTCCGAGAATACAAAATGTTGAATTGAATAAACCACATGTTCAAGTCTAAACGATAGTGAAAATAAGAATGAAACAAGGCAGATGGCATGGGAGTTGAGCAAGGGCCATGCTACATCGATTCTTATTCTGGTTGCATTAAGAACAAAAAATAATCGTAATTAGATTTGGAACATACAAACGCAAAGGTAAAACGAAATGTATATGCTTATATTTTTGTTACCTAGAGAAATAACTATCCTCACGATGCCTCGAGAAAAAAACTTCTTCCTCCCAATCAGCTGATGTAATGATATCGATGGAGGGTTCGATTTCACCTAATCGAGGTAGCTCCACAACAAACACCCATAACTTTTCTAGGTGACCGTTCAATATGGTATATAATGTAAGCTCAGTTTGTGGCTGCATATATTGGAATTCAAATTTATTAATTTACCTAAACCCCTAGGTATAAACACCAAGTAGAAAATACTACAATAATAAGGTCACCATAGCGTCATATCCAATCAAGACGTTGGTAGTAACATTTTGAAGAAAAATCTAAAAGGTCAAAGAAAAGAATAAGGCGGACGATCTATTATATAATTGGGCACATCTTAACAATTTAATGGTTAAATGATACTGAAGGAATACCACAAAATGCATACCTTTGAAAAGTTAAACCTTATGGATGTAGAGATACACAATACGGTATATTAAGGTCAAACATATGATTACGGGAACACCAATGGCAATCAGGGCAAGATGCATAAACAATTGGGAAAATACTTTCGATGTATGTAAAGATGTGATAATATGAAACCTGCAATTGCACATATATTATAACACAATAGACAACTTGGGTCAATAGTTGTCAAAACGGATTATATATAAAGTAGCACAAGGAATCTAGTACTATGTTATGAAGTAAATGATACATTATGCAATAGAGAGCATTCGGTTGGCGTGATTCGCCTAGCAACGAATAACTTTTCTAAATTAGGGATTCGCAATCTTCTCTGATGTATAAACAGTAAGTATCGTTAAGCATGTCCATCACAGCCCACCTAACACATGAATAAAATACAATTGAACATAGTGATACATTTTTTTAAAAATTGGAAAATAATTGGTGATCACATATTAACGTGAACAACAATATGGGATTCAATATACCATCCCTCAAACTCTAAGGTATGTTCAACTGGGGGATTAATCAATAATATGCTTCTAGATGTTGTAGAGAGTGTGATTCCTAAGGAATATATTACAATATATATTAATATGGCAATCAAAGGCAATGTGAAATAGAAGAGAAAATATAATACCAAATGTAATTGTTGAAAATGATAAATAATAAATGCACCTTCGTACCCTCTTGCAAATAACCTAGATGCAAGCATTACATTTTTAACAAATAAAATATAGGAAAGATAGTCGCCTTCAATTTCAAGAAAATCTCCCCATAAGGTGAGTTTCAATGCATTCAGCCTACAAAAGAAAGAGTAATCTACTAATAGTATCTACTACAAAACTGAACGTTTAAACATTAAGAACAACACAAGAAAAAGATCAAGGTATAATTAGTTGGAAGCACATACTGCATATCATAAATAAGCACATCTTGTTTGAGGGTTCCCGCATGTGTCATTTCATCTTCGGAAATAGCAACTACTAAACCAATGATGTTTGTATAACGAATTTAGTAAGAAGCATGCATAGGGGGTTGAATACTTCGCAAAATCATAGTACACTATATTTACCTACTGTTTGCACATTGGGTTGTAAATGTGCAGAGCCATCAAGAAAAAGAACAAATGATGGGAGGTAGTGCATGGGATTGCATTGTATTCATCAAACAAATCCAGTAATTGAGTCTTATGAGTGAAGAACAACTTCAGGTTGTTGTCCATTATTTCTTTATCCTTAGGTGTGGTAGTGCTCACTAATAATTCAGAGATGCGATGTACTCGACCAATTTTCAAAATAACCATCCACCTATCGATTTCTTTGTCCATAATAACGCCTAAAATCTCGTTACACTACCAATGTATAAGAAACTATATTACTAATAAATTTAAATAAATGGGGAAAGCAGTATGGTTGAGAAAATTGAAATACCTTGGCATCCATAAAGATAACCTTCCAAACTCTATGATTGCTACATACTCGAACACTCTGCGCTCTCATCAAGCGTATAAAAATGCATACAGATGTACTATAATAGGAGATGCCACTAATTAGCGCAAAATCAAATAAGAGATATGTCGTCATGCCTATGATGGTACATAATCAAGTGGAAAACGTCAGTCTAATAATCGACAAAATATGCCTATTAACTTGACCAAAGTGGCACCATAACCTAAAGCGAGTTATCCCCTAATTAAAACGATAAAGAAAGGTATCCTCACTAATGAGCTAAGGAAAAAAAAAAAGAATAGAAAAATGGAAAACTTATGTACTTCATAATCCATACAACATTGTTCATACATAAGGTATGCACTAGGTAAAACGATAAATTTAAAATATAAACCCACATTAATCATGATGAGGTACCTCATTGAAAATTTCTCTATATGCAACATTCTTGGTGACATTATTAGGGATATCACTCTTATCGCAAATAAAAAATTTTAACCTAAATAGGGATGCAACACGGGAAACTACAACATAGAGTTGTCTATATGAGAAAACTGGTTTGAAAGGTAAACCCCCAACATGCCTGAGTGCTTGACCTTGACTTTCGTTAATTGTCACTACGAATGCCAATTTAATTTGGAATTGACGTCTTTTTAATGCAAATGGCATGTCATCTGTAGATTATGTTAAGTCAATACGTGGAACAATCACTTTCTGCCCAATATTGCGACCAGTAATAATCCTTGCTTCAAAACCTTACCCACAAGACATTCAACAATCAAGCGTGTCGCATTACGCAACCTCAAATGTGGATCAAGATTCGTCAGCAACGCCATAGGTGCACCTATTTTTAATTGAATTTCATGGTTGGGCAAGCCTAAGAAAGTTAATCCATGTAATATTTTCGGTGGGTGAACGTCATCGATGTCGGGATGTTTGCTATGCTCCCGAGATGTATTTGAACTCAAGTATGTGTGACAACTTCCAGAAAGCATTCCTAAAATTTGGGAGTTCAATTGATCAACATCATTACTTGTAATAGCAAGTATGCAATGTTTCTGTATGTAAGAACCATCATTGTATCTAGTAGATAATTTAGGGTAAATTTATGATATTATATTGTCCAAACCATGATTGTCATTTGGTATACGAAACTCATAAGGGATTTGCATCCAGTTCGCTTCGGTTCCTTCTTGTAATTGTATACCTTCCAATGTTCCATTACCAATAGTCAAGATTCACTCTGCAGAATGTTGCAACTGCTCATATTCATCGTGGCATAAGTTTGGATCCCTAAGTGGCATGTTGATTGTTAAATGCATGACTGTACAATAAGGCCAGAAATAGAATCAAGAAATTGATGTCACAACTATGTCTACTCTTCTGTATAGTTTGACAGTAGGAAGTATTTGCCTGAAATTGCCACCAAGCACAAACAATTTTCCACCAAATGGTTGATGTTGATTGCCACATATATCCTTAAATGTACGATTTTTCTATCTCAAAAACGTGATGGTGCATTATTAATGCCTCATCCCATATTATCAATGCTATTTGGCGGATCAACTCAACCAACTTTGAATGCTTAAAAAAGAAGCAATATGATGTGTCCAACGTTGAGCGAGCAGTTTTCCCTAAGGGTAATAATAACACTGCTATTCTAGACGACGTGACTGATAGAATAAATTTTTCTTTTAAACGAAGTTAGTAATAATAGCTTTTCAAACATGGGTCGTGCCTATTCTGCCATTGCCAGATCCTCCTTCATTGGAATCGCCTGCAGTAATAATATTTTGAAACACCTCAAACTGGTAGAAGTTTAATGTAGGAAGCAACAAATTTAAAGTAGCAGCTTCTTTGTCAATGGCACAATCTAGTTGCTCCCTAATTAACCAATTTCTAAGCTGTTGTATAAAATCAAAAGAGGGCAATAGCATAAGAGCGAAGTCTTTTGGGAAATGGCCATTTCTATTTAGAATAACCTGCAATTTCCATAAACCAAGACTTTTCCTTTGTTTAATGCTTAAATGCAAGTCATCATCCCAATGTTTGCATTGTAATCTTTGTTCCAAGTCATCATTCAAGTCTTGCCAGTGACCTTCCCATAGCATGTCAGGTTGTGCAATCTCATTGTACATAAGCATGGGGCAAAACATACTCCGTAATTGCACCCCAGTAGCCCATGTCGCTGCTTCTGTAAGAACATCAACCCATTCACTATTATCACTTACTAATCCCCTTGCACAGTAAGCTTCACGAAATTTAGGATACAATGTGCCATGAACTGTTCTCAAATCATCAAAAGATGTGCCCCCACAAACAATAGTAAGCAACATTCTCAAGTAATATCACTCTCCCAAGTTAGGATTTGCAAATCCAAGTCTTCAGATACATGCCTACTATTGACGTCTGGTCCACTTTTTGACACTCTTATTCCAAACAAAATACATCGGGAATTCAGCATATGTGTATTGCTTTGCTTCTAGGTGTTCCGCATTGACTTGAAACCATGCTATGAGCATACTAATTCGTTGTCTCATCATATCGAGAACATCATCCAAGTCAACATCTTTTTTCAAAACAATGTTATGCTGCCCTGATAAATGATACGGTAGCATTTCAATAGATGGATACCGGTGTGTTATTTCAAACTCATATATTCGCCATATTGCATCTATAGAGGATACGTATCTACCACCTAGGTAATGCGTAATCTCATCCACGTCTGTATGTTGATGTTGGCCTCCTTCTCCGTTAGGTTGATCATTTTCCTCTATGACAAATGTAGCTCGATCAGGACCTTTATGCATATACTTATGAAGGTATTTAATAACCTTCTTTTGTGCACAAGGCTCAACATTTATGCATGCATCATACTTTACCCACAAATCACTGTTAATATGGAACAACCCACTTATTATCATTCTGGTTGCCATTAATAGTAATCATTCTGCCATCATCTCTACGCCGATATCTAACAAACCCATTTTCTTTAATAGTTGTGTTGTTAGTAAAGGCCTTAAGGTAGTGCTTAGTGCACATTAATCCATCCATATAGGGAAGATAAGGATTAAGCACGCCACATGGCCTGCGTATCATTGCTTTGTAATAGTTTCATATGCAAGCGGATCTTCAACCCATCAAGGCACCCAAACTCATAAGAGCATACTAAAAAAAATTATTTCTCGATTAATATAGTTATGGTTACAATGTTGCAAACATGCAAACAGACCTGCAATAATGGTGCCAAAGAAGGTTTTCTCCTTGAAATCTCGCATTAACTCCTAAAGCCTTAATCGAAAGATACGGCCTAATATATCTGGCCTATCATTCATATATTGTCTCCATTGTTGTTCGAGTGCTTCTCGTGTTTCAGGCAATTTGGGTTACACGTAAATGTGATGAAGAAATTTGGGTACCCAATATGTGCACATATTGTCATTGCATCAAATAAGTGTCTTTTCATGTGACGCAGACCTCCAGTAAAAGAGAAAGATAGAATGCACCTTTGACCAATAGTGCTGGCATTGGATTCGTCAACAGTGTTAGCATCTTCTAAACCAGTATAAAGTTCTATGCACAAAATGTTTTGGTGATCCTATAACAGGACGTTCATGCTTAATGACAGTGTAACAATCAACTATAAATTGAAGAAACAATTTCCCTCCTTGAAGCAAAATATTTACTTCGTTAACCCTAAACTATATTCTAAATGCGAAGCAAAATGTTTACCTCGTTAACCCTAAACTATATTCTAAATGCATAATATTGGAGTAATGGAACACCTTCACACTAACTAGTTGACCCTTTAGCTAAAGGAATGTCGCAGACCCATCCATCTGTTTCAAAGGAAAATAAGAGCAGATATTGGAGGGTTATGTAAGAAGGATGATTCCCATATATTCATCTTATATTGTCGATAATTGTTTTTAATATTACATCAGTACCAACAGCCTTTAAACCTTCACCTCCAACAATAAGAGCGGCAACTTCATCAGCAATTGGTCGTATATATTGGCCCTCGACCTTGCAGTGATGGTGCGAATGTGCATATCATGAATATTATCAGTGTTGATAATGTCTCTTGCCTAGTGAAATACTTGTACATATGAATTATAAGTATTCAACATTTGCTGCAAGTTCACCATGGTGGATGAATTGACCCATTTAAATTGCTTTCCCTCCTAAAAGCATTAATTCTATTACGAGAATCATACTGCGTGTCACAAATATAAAGTTGTAAAAATCTCGATCCATGGCCTTCATGTGGCATTAAGGACCCAATATGATGATAGTTTGCTCCACTTATATGAAATGTGTATGGTCCATAACCATCCATAACAAAGTAATCAATAGTTGCTCCCATCGAAGTAAAAGACAACATGAAGTTATAAATACAGATATTCTCCATGAAAATTCTATCATGGAACAATAAATTAAGAAGAGGCAGGGGTACAGGTAAAGAAGTCAATCTAACTTGACCAAAGTGGCAACATAGCCTAAAGCGAGGTTCATGCTTTCTACCACTGCACACCTTTTTTTCATACCACATCGTCGCATTACAGTGAATGCAAATAGCCATGGTTCCAGTGAATGTCCACCGTTATGTGACTGTTTTCACATATGTGTTCCTTTCCGATCGTGACAAATTGAAGTTCAACAATCTGGCTTGTTCTTGATATTGCTGACGTTGAATAATATACATAGGATGATTGACATCTCTACATGTCATTGTGAACAACCTCCATCTAGCATTAAGGCGAACTTGGTTGTACCTCAACTACCTTCCTGTGGAGTCTGGGATCATATTGTTCTAGGGGTCGACATATATATGAAATAATACATACGTTATTATTGAATTGAATTAGTATGTCTGTATTTTGTTGTGCATATTGACACATATAGGGATGGAGGATGTTTTCTTTGTTATTGTTTGTTGAATTTTTATTTATTTATGTATATATTTATTATGTATAACAGAGTTGTAAGTATTGGACATTGGGTAATATTAAATGATTGTATAATTGACAGTTTTGAAATATCTTTCATTAGGTTGTGTGATCATAAAATCTTAATAAATGCAAATAAGATGTGTAATCTGAGTAAGGTGTGTTGTATTGTTTTATTATAACTATTGTCTGCAGTTAGTCTGAATTGTTGTAAGTAGTATTGAAATTACATTTAATGCTTGTTTTTATCGTCACTACTGACACATCTAGAGGCACTTTATGCAATTTGTTTTACATGGAGAAAAAATGTAAAGAGTAGATAATAGATCTTTAGTTATTCTTGTAATTAATTATAATAATTAGTGAAAGTATATGCATTCTCATTTCTAATTCTAATGAGAGTTAATTAAACTCTTCAATTAATAGCATTCTGTCTTAATGTCATAGAATATTATAGTTGATGATATTTTAATACCATATTGGACTAACTAAATAGACACAAATTGAAGATTTATATGCGTGAGGTATCGCTATTTTTGATATCCATTTGTAGAATAGTTTTACACGTGCATTTTTTATTAGATTTTGTTTGTCATTATAGTGCTTGTATGTTGTCATTTTTATTGCAAAAATAAATAAATCATGTAGGCAGTAAAAGATACAACATTTTTTGTGCATGATCACAATCAACTAAGTAATTTTCCCCCAATACTGAGTGATACACAACTAATATCCTTTAAAACAACTTAAAGTTAGGAATCAACAAAGAAATCTTTGGTTGTTTAAAACAATAAACCAAAGGGAGTGGGGAACATGAGTGGGGAACATGAAAATAAAACGAAATGGAAAAATCATAACTGACATCATAAACAAACATATTGTTAGTCGCTTTTAGGTGGGAACTAATTTGTTTATGAAATTACCACCTGCCTTAGTATAATAATAATTAAAATACAATGTATCTGGACTGACTTCCCTCTGTTTCTCATAGCAGGAAATGATGATATGACAATGATATATCATTTATTTTGTGTTTTTTTTTTTGATTGTATAGGTTGAGTAACCCAAAGGGGCTAGTGGCTGTAGCGGATGCTGCAGTTGAGTTTATAAACAAAGCAATGAAGGTCGTCATGGTAGGGCGGACCAAAGCTACAGTAGTTAAGGCTTCTAAAAATTTTGTTGAATTAGCCAACGTTAGTGGCTATGTACTAGTAGTAGTGCCTTCTGATAAAGGGCTAGTCCCAGAGCAACATCCTTACTTCATTAGGACTTATAGGGGAACAGTGAGCACTACTTTTTGTGCTGAAATTATGGAATCAGCATATGCATATCTATTTATGGGGCCGACATTCAATGACTACAGAGGGGAATCATCTTAGTTAATGAATCACCAACTTTTGCAGGCCACCTTATCACCTTGTAATATAGGTTATTGCTGCACCAAAAGTCATTACTGATAATATGTTTTTAAACATCAGAATATTCAAGTGTAAAATAATAATCAAATTCACACATATTAATCAATATGCCCTTATGTCTTATGCTATCATAAGTTTTTATATTTTTACCTTCGGACAGAGGTATATTAATTAAAACGCACCGTTCCACAAAAGTTAACAACACAATTTTGTATTACGAAGGAAAATTGAATATGAGATGTAATTGTGACATTAACCTATCTCTTAATTGTTGTATTGGTTGTACTTCAAAATCAGAACCCTATTATCAAGGCATTCGCAAAGGGAAAGTAAATGTTGTTGCCTAAAGAGTGTTGTCTCAAGAGTGTTGTCCCTAGAAGCACATGAGCAATTTCACTGTGTGGTTGGAAAATACAAAGAGGCAAAGGTAATTGTATTGTAGAGTTCCATATGATCATTTAACTATACTATTTTTCGGAAAATGATAATTCCACAGCAACAAAGTAGATATCCACAGAAGACTCAAAATATTGACGTAAATGACCCTAGCGGTTGAGATGATGGCTAGTAGTGGAAGACAATTGTATATCTTTCTATTTATTCTTTCCTTATTTCATGTCTTTATTGCATAAACGTTTATCTTTTTTGTATTATTGTTATTTTATTAAAAATTAAAATTTTGGTTTGTATAGTTCTCTTATTTTTTGTGGTAAATATCTATATTCTAATTTCCAATATATTTAAATTACAATGTTTTTGTTTAATTTTGAGTGTGTTGCCATTCTAGCCATATGTTATTTAAATAATTGTATTTTTAAAGCTAGGTATATGTAAAGATTTTTCTTTGAGTGATCTCGTTCCATCTAAATAATTGTTATAGAGAAATTCACCTACATAGATATTGGTTGGATGTTCCAACCCAAAAAAGAGCGTGTCACATCTTTATTCTTTCCTATGTGATGTATTTATTGCATAAATATTTATCTTTTTTGTATCATTATTTTTATTATTAAAAATTAAAATTTCGGTTTTTATGGGGCTCTTGTTTTCTTTGTAAATATCTATATTCTAATTTTCAATATATTTAAGTTACAATATTTTTGTTTAATTTTGAAAGTGTGTAACTATTCTAGCTATACGTTGTTTAAATAATCTTATTTTTAAAGCTATGTATGCATAAATATTTTTATTTGAGTGGCCTAGTTCCATCTAAATAATTACAATAGAGAAGTTCACCTACATAGATATTGATCGGATGTTCCAACCCGGAAAAAAAGAATGCGTCATATCCTTCTATTTATTCTTTCCTTATATGATGTATTTATTGCATAAATGTTTATCTTTTTTGTATTATTATTTTTATTATTAAAAATTAGAATTTTAATTTTTATAGCGCCCTTATTTTTAGTAAATATATTTATTCTAATTTGCAATATATTTAAATTATTTGTTTTATTTTGAAAGTGTGTAACTATTCTAGCTACACGTTGGTCAAATATTCTCATTTTTGAAGCTAGATATATGCAAAGATTCTTCTTTGAGTGATCTAGTTCTATCAAAATAATTACTATAGAGAAATTCAAATACATAGATGTTGGTTTGATGTTCCAATCTAAAAAAAAGAACATGTCATATTCTAGTATTGATTTACATGCAATGTGTGCAAGCCACTAAAGACTACATAATAAAATAATTGCATTGATTTTTTTATTGATTTAAGACCATTGTGTTGATATTCATGTTTAATGTAGTCTAAATCGAGAGGGAAAGGGAGAGGGATAGATGTAAATACATAAATTAAGAAAAGGATGATAACCATTTTGTCAAAACATGTCTTCCTCTAATGTGAGCACATTAATAGACTGAAAGAAGCAAATTAAGAGTCCAAAAACATATAGAACAAATATTAGTAATGACACAGTGAACATAAGTAAAGATTTTAAAATATTTTAAAAAAAGGACAGTTGGGCTGAATTATGATAGCCTTCTTTTTTTCCCATGTTGCACATGTAACTATGACAGTCTTTTGAGTATACAGGCCCTCTAAAAAATAGCTCATCCTTCATTCCTTCTCTCCTACCTGAACCCCCACCAACTCTGCTAACATCTCACAAGATTAATTAGTTTGGGTGTCAATAATTTCACAATTTTTGTTGCTTCTTTTCTCCATGTTCTCTCTCTTTTCTCTTTTCTCTTCTCTCTCTCTCTTTTGTATGCATTACATTTCTAGATAACAAGGGGAAGAAAGGGTAACCGACTTTTCCCATTTCGCCTCTCTATTCTCTGCATCATGATTCCAAGGAGGTCTTTATCACTGATCTAAGAGTCTTTAATCTGCCCATGTCAATTTGGGGTATTAATTTATGAATTGATTAATAAAGTGTTGATTTTGATTGGTATTGTGACAGGGGGTTACTTAAATTTCAGGGCTTTGTGATCTAGGCCTTCCTAGAATCAAATTGTTACAAGTTTGAATTTTCCTCATCAGATCTATTCTCCGCTCGCTGTATTTTATTTGAATAGGGTAAGTTATTCTTTTTCCTACTCAACGCCTCAACCCATCTTAATTTTGCTTCTTCCTAAACTGGGTATTTGTTATTCTCGTCTTTTCAAATTTTTTTCAGATTTTTAAGATGCTCCTCCCGCAACCCTCCAAAAGGGTTTTTTAGTATACAAAATGTAATTCTCTCATTCTTATTGCAATCTGCACCTTATGTTGTTTATTTGTTCTGATAGTCGAATATATTTTAGGGAGGGTACCGTATAATGCAGAGTGGCTCATTCATACTGCAGATAGACATTTTTGGTATAAAGTTTCACTCACCAGAATGCAATTATATAGCGGCACTAATAAATCCTGATTTTCCTTTCATTCCTACTTTAACTACTAAGTTTGTGCAAAATCAGGAATTAAATTAGAAAGGGTAAACCTAATTCTATAGGAAAAAAATATCAGAGCTTCATAATTCAAATACATTATAGAACTCTCACCTTTGCAATGGAAGGTAGGTGGTGTTTAGTGTTTCCATTTGATGCAAAGAAGGCACCAGAGCAATGGAAAGAGAGAGAAAGAGAGATATGTTTTAGAGAGAGACGTTCTGAAATAAGTAGGGAGAGAGTTTTTAATTAGATGGTAGTTTGTGAGAGAAGGGAGACTTGGGAGGGAAAATTAGTACGTTACAAATTGTGGGAGGGGAGGTTCTAGAAATGACCACAATCTTAGAAAACGTGAAAGAAAGTTGAGGAGATGTGCATAACTGGTTTTTTTGGCTTTTTGGCCAATAATGTGGGTAACTGATTAGTTGTAGTTAACTGTTGTTGTTCAAATTATTTAAATCCCAAAATTTCTTAATAGTCAGCGAAATATTTTAGATGGATAGGATATTTTGACTAATTATGATCAACGATGGAGAATTATTCTTTCTCCGAAAATTAAGGGGAAAAGAGTCAACTCAACATTTTATTTATATATAGTATTAGATATCATGCAAAGGAAATAGATTATTGTTTTTTGGGGTCTGCAAAAGATATTTATGCTGAAATAGAGTACTAATACTTAAAGTAGATTTTCCACTATATCTAGTTTCAGTCACTAAAGAAAGATGGATTACAGACAATTGATTCTTAATTTCCTTGCCCTTAGTCTTAATTTTTGCTAATTCGATTTTTAATTCTAAAACTATATCAGTGATATAGTTTAATTAAGGCTAACAATATGTGAATAATTAGGAGTAGGGTAAGCAGGTGATGATTCAAGCATTAAATACAATTAATTAGCTGAATTGATCATTAATTAGCTTAATTATTTTAATTATTTTTGGTCAGATGGCTCTGATACCAATTGAAAGAGGACCTCGTGTTGAACTAACTGTATAAAGTTTTGATAATAACAAATCCAAGTGTAGCATACTTGCTTGAGTAATGTTGTTCCAAACAAGCTCTCCAAACAGGTCCTACACAGTTGTTTGTATTGATCCTACTTACCTGATCTGTCTACTAAATGTTGAGAACAAGTTTTAAGAACAGGTTCCAAACTTCAGTGACACAAAGATCAGCACACAACAAATCTCGACAACAGCTGACTAAGTCTTAAAGACCAAGTTCCTACATTCAGCGATACAAGATCACCCGAGTAATCAAGGTGACCAAGGTGTTTGGAGTTGCACATCCATCCTCGACAAGATGACTAATTCTTACAACAAGAAGTCTCGATTTGATTTAGGTTTTATCTTTTAGATTCTTGTTAATATGCCAATCTTGAAAGTCTCAATCTAACACTTCTTGAAACGGTTTTCGAGATTTGCTTCAGAACACCATTTCCAAACAACCCTGCAAACAGGGTGCCTAGGGTGTTCCTGAAACTGCAGCGGCCACATCCGTTTTACCTAAAAATTTCTTTTGGTTGGCTGGCTGCTCTAAGAATCCTTTTATGAAATCCTAGGCTGATTAGTTAAGTCCTAAAAAGATTATTATTTATTATATATATGTAGCAGATTGCAAAACCATTTTTGCTAGAGATTTTTTTTCAAAATCCGAAAAATCTTTATTCCTTATTTTTAGGCCATGATTGATTCAAATTTTGAAACCAAGATTTTTATCCTTTTTGGGCTAAATTACACGGCTATATTAAGTGGCTAATCAGTTTTTATCCCGTGAGTATCAAATCTCTATATTTTAGGAGAATCTTATCTTCTTTGTTCCTAGCCGTTGGAAATCTAAAGAAATCTTCTAAGCTGCTAAAATCAGAAGATTTTTCTATCTTTTTTGAAGGAGTTAGCCGTTGGGTTTACTTGCTTAAATAAGAAAATCTTTTCACTCCTTTCGGCAGAGATACACAAGGGAAAAATCGGTTTCTTTCACAAACACATTGAGATTTCTGGAGCTACATTTCAAAAGAAAAAAACCGTGACAAGATTGTGCAAAAATTGAGCTTTCAAAACTATTGGCATACTAGGACTTCATTGTACCTTACATCTGCTTAAGTCAGAAGCACCCCAGTAAGGTGTTTTGTATCCTTGATCTCAGATCAAAAGTGAGTGAGTGTGTCCTTAGTCGTGTGGACTTTGGACGTGTCCAATCTAGAGAGATTTGGACGTGGTGTAACCTGTCTTAGAGAAGAAGGTTACGTGGGTTACAAGTTGTAACAAGAAGTGTTACTTTTGTAACGTGTTCAGCCCGTTAGTGAAGTGGTCAAATCCTACACGTGGTAGGTCGTGGTTTTTCACACCTCAGTTGGGCTAGAGGTTTTTTCCACGTAAAAATCGTGTGTGCTTTATTTCCGCTTTTATCTACTTGATTTTCGCTTCTGAACCAATTGGGAACAGCCACTACAAATAAGGCCCAAGACTGTTCGTCATTCAGAAACAGTCTCTGCAATCAGGGTCTAAGGCTGTTTGTCAGTAAATAGGCGAAAATCGGACACCACAATTCACCCCCCTCTTGTGGTCATGTATTCTTAGAATTCAACACCTCGAGTAGTACTTATGAGAAAAATTACACACGTACAAAATTAAAATTTTTGAAAGTTTTTAAGGATTGGGTTTTAAAATGCAAATATGAAAAGTTTAGGGAAAATATGAAAATAAAAACAGTAAACTATTCCCCCAAAATAGTTTCCATAGAATATTAGACCTTTTAAACATATTCTAACAACATGGTCCCTAATTATAATTTCCATACAAAGCAGAGTATCTTGCTGTAATTTTTAGAAATTTGTAAGTGACTAATATTTGCTTACTTGGCAAGGCATGACGTATGGACATGGGCTTTGTATATGGTGAGCTTTACTGGCATTTATTTGGGCATGTAGCAGCAAAACATATACATCTCACAAGAACCTCTAGCGTCATTGGCTTTTGTAGCAAAATTCTTAATGATGCTACAGGCTTTTGTAGCAAAATTCTTAATGATGCTACAGCGTGTAGTAGCATTTGTAAATGCCATCATAGTTTAATCTGCTAAAGTTGTTTTATGTTGTGGTGTTTCTGCTCAACTTAAAAAATAAAGTGCCAACTCTCAACTACTAGTTATATTGAATAGCATATAAAGAGACTATAGACTTAAGAAGGAAGTTCAGTGCACCACTTATGAAATGTCACTGATTAGTCAAGATAGCCCCTCCCCCCTCCCCTCCCCCCCCCCCCCCCAAAAAAAAGCCTATGTTTAGATATTATGCAGATGATAGAAATGAGGATTGATAGAGATGAAGGAATGTAAAGGATTCTTATTGCCCTGTTATAAGGCGTGCTAAAGAGCAGACGTAAAGACTTCACGTATTGTAGAAAAATGCCCTCAAGATTAAAATGTTCGGTGGAGAGATTGCATATCTACAGCTCAAAAGAAGATCAAAGTCTAAGTTGAGTCTTTGTGGTGATTTCTTGCTTAATGATATTGGGTGTTATTAACTATTACTCTGTGCTTGCTCAAGGACTTTGGCTTATAAAAGATAATAATTTCACTTTCAGATGTTCTATCACAAATTTTATCCTTGATGAAGAACATATTAGATGTCTGACAGCTTTGATCTAAATCCCTAGCATTAGTTTGAAAATTTCAAACACCTTCAAATCATAGTGGGAAAAAAGGGTAAAGTCACTTACATTAACCAAATGATTATTAATGCAAAGTAAGGTAAATTTATAAGATAGATTGTACAGGCCTACTTTTCTAAGTCTCTACAATCCAAATTCTGGTTTCATGGTTAAGTTTAAAAGATTCAGTATGAATGACTAAAATTTATATGCTTCTGTTGTAGCAAAACATAGCATAAAGAGGAATTCTGTCCATCTCAACCCGTTGTTATACTCTAATAAACCTTTATTTTGACTTAATGTGCCACTTGATCATACACCATTTCCCTATTAATACTATTGAATTCATTCAAGGACTTGGGTTATTTTTCTTCCTTTCCCTTATGTTCATCTAACTTTAGAAATGTTTTCATCTGTATGTACTTTTGCCTTGATTTGATTCTAGAATTATTGATGAAAGGATAAACAAGAGGGAGGATTCGAGTAAGGAAAGAGGCCTGAGGAGCTGTTAAGAGCTCCAAAGAGTTAAACCTAGACTTTAATGAATGACGCAACCTACCATGCATTTTGAAATAGCCATGCAAAGTTAATATAAAAGCCAACAAAGTTGAAGGTTTGCATGGCTACCAGTACAAAAGTACAAGGCTGTGTAGAATTCTGCAACTACAATGGTGGATGATGACACAGTGCCCAGGCACATATGCCAATTGTGCACCCCTCCACCTTTGAGTTAACACAGCCACCCATGCATAAATGTACAACTCTGTCATCCTTGGATTGCAACAACTATTTAACTCGCATTTTATGACTCATTAAGGACCTTTGATTAAGCTTTTGTTCATGGGTTTCACACTAAATTCTCATTGTTATTGAAGAATTTTAAGCACTTTGGAGATTTAAAAAAAAAAATTAACATTCTATCCTGAGTTTGTTTCCCTCAATCTTTCTCTTTCTATTACTCATTGTTTTAGTCTTTCAGAACTTGTTATTATAATGTTTTGTGATAATTATGTTGTGATCTTAATCATATTTAGTTGCAAAAACTCTCAACTTGATTTGGGATTAACACCAATTGTGCTTTGCTGATCATGAATTAGCCCTAGTTGAACTTGTTTCATTCTTATATTAGTCGAATTTCACTATGCTGACCATATACTCGATGAAAGGCTCTCAAAGGAGTCTTCATCTATTTTTATTCGAGGTTTGGGGTAATGATGAAAAGACATAATCTTTACCTAATGTGACTTACTAGATAGTTAGGACTTTAATATGAAAACATTAATGTCTTAATTGGGTTCTAAAGATTGTTTACCATGTAATGCTTTTGCTGTTATCCTATTAAAATAGGCAACCACTCTTTTAGGATTAGTGTTTGACCCTCGAAAGAGCAATGAGATATGCATTAGTTGACAATCTATCTATTCACAATGCATGTATGGCAAGCTTGATGGGGTTAATGAGAGAACTTCAAGCATCATTGTGCTAGTAATTCCAACATCTATGGTTTTATTGTTTGATTCCTAATTCGCCTTTTTAGTTGATAGTTGAATCTCCCAATCTGCTTAACTTAACTTGGGTAATTTAGTTAGCTTAGTAATTGAGAGCATTATGGGATCTACACGCATGTGTCAGTTGCTAACTACATTGGCACCATGCATTTATGGTTTCGACTTACCATGTCTTTGCCACCGTTGCTAGGAAACTTGTTAACTTTTAGCATCAAAGTTACCTCAAGTACTCTAGATAAGGTTTCCCTTTTCTTTTTGTAGTTTTAAGTTCTTTAAATTTTATTAAACGTGCTTACACTAGGTCTAGTTTTATATGCACAGGAGAAGTCAGGTCAACCAAAACCTTATTCCATTTCAATCATCATAACCTCGCTTTTTTGTGTTGGAATTTTTGTATTATTGTATGACACCAAAAATCAAAGCAAGTGCATAGAAGGGAGGAGGAGAATCAAGAAAGCAAAAGAAAGAGGCAAAGTTGCATAAATGTTGCGGGACTACGCCTCACCAAATGTATTTGGGGTAGTATCCTCTATTATGAGGCTGACGGTGCAAGCTACCAACTTTGGGCTCTAGCCATCTTCATAAGCTTTATAGTGCAAAATGAGTTTGATGGCTCTTAGGTGGAAAATCCTAATGCACATATCCACAGCTTTCGAAAAAAATGTGACATGCTTCAGTAGTAATTATTCTCCTTCTCCTTGTAAGAAAGAGCCAAAGAATGGTTATTGAATGGGGAGTTGAACACCTACTCTACATGGGATGCATTTTCAAAGACCCTCTTAAGTAAGTAAGTTCCTCCAAGGAAAACTGTAAAGTTGAGGGTGAACATCATCTCTTTTCCTCAGCAAGACGTACAGTCCCTTTACAAGGCCTAGGAGATATTCAAGAGCTTCAGTGATAATGACCCTACTATGGTGTTTCTAATTGACTTTTAGTCTCAACGTGTTATGATAGGCTAAACTAATAAATGATGATTTCTATAGATGCTATACCTGGTGGTGCTCTTATTGGGAATTCTATTGAGGTAGCAAAAGCTTCGTTAGAGGAGATAGCTTCCAATAATTATCACAAGTCAAATGAGAGGGATACTCCTAAGAAGAGTTGCAGAAAAGATGCTATGACTCTCTAGCTAACAGAGTGGATACGCTTGCATAGAGGTTTGATAAACTTGGTGCTACTTCTACTTCAGGTGGCTCTTCTAATGCCTCAGTTAGAGTTTATGCTATTTGTGAGACTTGTGGTGTGCAAGGGCACATTCACCTTGAATTCCCTAAGGATCCTCCCATCATTGAGCAAGTCAATGTCCTATAGAGCTTCAACTCTCCACCCTAGCATAACCCTTATTCCAACACCTATTATCTTGGGTGGAGGAATCACCCAACCTCTCATACGAGAACCCTAACCCTCAGCCCTAAAATTCTACTCAGCCACCTGGTTTTTAATACAGAGCTCCATACAACCCTCCTCCTTAGCCCCCTAGCAGAAGGCCAACCTAGAATTCTGATGGAATGTTTCATCCAAACTTAGACTAAGACCAATAAAATATTTTGTGAGTCAATCAAGTTGATCAATTCTAGGTTACATAGGATAGCTAGTCATTAAAAGATGATGGACACCCAAGTAGCTCAGATAGCTCAACATGTTAGTCACTTGTCCCAACCTTATGGGTAGATTCCAAGTGAGTTAGAGTTAAATCCTAAGGATCATGCTCATATAGTCTTTGTGAGTAGTGGGGAGGTGGTGGAAAGCCATATAATGGTGATGAAGAGGACAAGTTAAGGTGGTATTCAGAAGCATAGGAAAAGTCATAATTCTTAGGAGAAGGTCAACAGCACTTCCAGTTTATCAATACCACCTCCTATTCCCTTTCCTCATAGGGTGCTAGAGTTAAGGCTAGATCCTAGGTTCATTACATCTTTAGATGTTCTAAAGAAGCTGCATATTAATGTTCCATCTTAAAGGCTCTCATTGCAATTTTTGAGGGTATTTCTTTCTAAGAAGGATAACCTTGAGGAGGTTTTGACACTACCTGTTGGACACATTTAGCATAGTAGTTCAAAGAAAGTCTCTAGCCCAGTTATAGGATTTGGATAGTTTTTCTATCCCCTATTCAATAGGAGACTTCTAGATTCAGAGGGTTCTATATGATTCAATCCCTAGTGTGATATCACTTTTCTTCAATAGAAAGTTTCAGTTGACTGACCTCTTAACCCACCAATTTGTCTATTCAGCTGCAGATTGTTTAATTAGGTACCCTTTGGGTCTTTTAGAAGATATACCAGTTTAGTGGGAAAATTCGTCATTCGATGTAACTTGGTGGCTACAGAAATGCATGACAACTTTCAAGTCCCTGCCATTCTAGGGAGAGCTTTTCTAGCTACTACATGAGCTATGATTGATGCGCCTGCAGTCAAGATTTTATTTTAGCTTCGTGGGAAGAAGGTAAATTTCTATTTTCCTTCACCTTAGCACCACGATTCCTACTACAATTTCTATGATTTACGTGATTAACAGGGACAGGGTGCCCTAAAAAAATTCTCTTGCATCACTCAATTTGTGATAGTGTTTTGCTTATTCTAGAGGAAGCTGTATTTCTCCTGGGGAGCTGATGGATAGCATGAAAATGTTTGATAAATTAATTGTCCACCTCCCTCATTCTGATCATTTACTGCCAAAAGTAAGGGTAAGCATGGCACTTAAAACAAGCTTTTTTGGGAAGGTAACCATATATTCACTTGCTTAAAAAACAAAACAAAAAGAAAAAGTTATCACTCTTTTCCACCTCCATTTCCTCCACCATTCCTCCACTTATGCTATAAGTATTTTCCCTTTACCTTGTTTCTATAGTATGTCCTTTTCATTTAGGACACTTATAATCTCAAGAATCATTTGGGGAGAAGGGGGGAGGGGAGGGGTTTACACTGTAGGGTGGAGTTCTTGATTTGAAGATTTGGTTAGGGGGACATCTCTTGCATTTGCATCACATAGGTAGATATGCATGCAGTTATATCGAGTTGTTTTGCATTTCTTATTTGTTTTTTATACTAGTACATATAAGATAGATGTTTTGCATTTCTTATTCATTTTTTATATTAGCACAAGGGATAAGAACCGCTAAAATTTGACTCTAAACCCTAAAATATACTACAAAAACTAAAATAATTCTATCCTAAAACCTAGCTTAAAATTCATTGTTGTTGGCTTTCACTTTAAAATACTTCCCGATCTCATCTAGATTGTCCGATTAGATGATAATGAACAATGGTGGTGATGTCTATTATTGGTTGGCGTTTGGTGGATGATGGTTAATCTAATGATGGTTAGGTGCACAAATGGTGGTGATGCCGATGATGGTGTACTTTTATGATAGAGGAGGAGTCGATTATGGGTGATGGAGATGAGAATGAATGGTCAGATGGTAACATGTATGAAATGGTAGTCTACTGGTGCGTGTTGTTATTCTTGATTAGTCAAAAAGATGGATTGAGGGTGCAAGGACCAGATGGGATAGACGAAGAGAAAGAAATGTGAGGGGTGAATATGAGAAGCACGTGAGAAAAAGGGCGTTTTGGAATTTGGATTTCAGGTTTTCTTTCTTTTTTTTGGTTAAGGTTTGAAATTTGGACTGCAAGATTTGAGCCCTGTCTTCATTTCAGTTCTTGACCCAATTTCTCCATTTTTCACTAATTTCTTCATTTTTTCCGAATATTTTGCATGACCTATAAAACAAAATAAAGTCCAATAAAAATCTAGAATAATAATTACTTGAGGTTAAATTAGGTGTTGAGAGTATAAAAAATTGTATGAACTTTCGTGCAAGCGCCACAAACGTGTAAGCGGT
This sequence comes from Carnegiea gigantea, assembly GCA_029747015.1. NCBI lineage: Eukaryota > Viridiplantae > Streptophyta > Magnoliopsida > Caryophyllales > Cactaceae > Carnegiea > Carnegiea gigantea. The sequence goes on along the minus strand of JAKOGI010000438.1, from coordinate 283,470 downwards.
TTCAAATGTTGAATTGAAGTGTACACGCTTAGCTTTGTGACATTGTAATTAGTTAAAATAGTTAACATGAATTAGATTCGGGTTATTACATTATTTAAGTCAACAATGCTGAGGAAGAAGAACCTATTTGGCAAATGATTTGGAGATGTCATTGCTACAAAGAATTTGGTGCTTTCTACGGGTTGTGGCTCGTGATAGGATCATTTTCAATGTGTTTGTCCATGGTTTGATTGGCAGTCCCAAATACAAATAGTTCCCTAATGTTGATGAGGAATTGAGGATACCTTCCATATCCTGAGATGCTACCATCATGTCAACTTAGTTGGGGTTACGCTTGTCTCTTTTGCCTAGCTAGACATCCTTTTCTCACTGCCTTCGAGAATTTACACTCCTCTTAGTAACTGTCTCTTTGTAGTTATGGAAACAGAAAAATAATCTGTCCTTTGAAGACATTGTTACTTCTTTCGAACGCGATGAACTGTTAAACAAATTGTTGATGAAATTATTCTAGCGCTTAAATGTGATCCACAAAGCATATTAATATGTCTCAAAGATGTGAGGGAATTTAGCTAAATGAACTGCTCCTTGAGAAGGTTAGACTAACGTAAATATTAATGGAGCTTTTAATGGGAATCCTTATGGTGAATGGATCTTGTTCTTATGTAAATTAAGGCCAAACTTCTTTGTTCGCTTAAGAATCCTCAAATTGTTTAGGAATCTAATAAATGAAGAGTTGAGATAAATATGGACTTCAAAGTGGTGATCAATATGGTGCACTAAGGTTTAGCAGTTTCGGGTTCTTGCCCAAAAATTTAAGAAGTGGAACTGAAATTGATCAAACCACTTTCTAAATTCTATAAATTGCAACTGGAACTGATAGGATTGGTTTCCAAAAGTTGGGAACCAGAACCTGAACCTTTTGTTTTAATTCCGATTCTAGTTTTGCTTCTAGATACTCAATATGTCTAAATTTGAAATATTCTAAATAGCTTATTAAATTGAAAACCGAACCCAATCTTGTTGACCTGAACATAACCTCACCCAAAGTTAATCCAACTTGAATAGGTTTTATTGTAATTATTAAAGAAGATGGCTAATCCTAAAGTACACTAAGTTACACACCTTGTATTATAATTAACGACATAATTCACAAGGCCAAAAAAGCTTATCTAAAATACAAAGAGCCCACGAAGAATCTAAACTTACATATAGGGCAGAGCAAGCCTGAACATCTGATCCATTTTTATGGAACCGGTCCAAAAAATTGGAACATATCCGGGCCTCGGTTGGAACAGGGTCTAAGATTTTTGGAACTGGTCTCGGAACCGATTGGGACTGGGTACGCAGCTCCTAATTTTTTCCTATTTTGTTTTATTTCATTTTCATTTAAATTTAGACTTATGGTTGTGACCTTGTGAGATAACCAACACATCCATCAAGCCAGCTAGTCGATAATCCAAAATCGAATTTAATGGGCTACGACCAGGCCTCCACCTTGCATTGAACTCCAATTGGCTAGCTAATAAATAGCATTTTACTTCATCCAAGTATAAAAAGTGCTATCTTCTTGTAACATGAACAAAAAGATTTAGTTATATCAACGTATAGCCAAAAATCATGGCGGCATTGGAAAAACAACATCTGCTATCAACAAAGATCGTGAACTGAGAGATCGAGACATCGGGGATGGATTGGGGGTCTCTAACTTGCTACGTGAGGGTTCAGAGACGGTTGCCCGTCCGGACTTTTTATAGTCCGTAAATCTCAAGTATGTTAAGTTCGGTGACCATACCTCGTTAACCACGACATATATTTGGCTATTATACCCATGTTGGTTGTAGACTTGCAGCCAGGTTTATATAACTCACTCATTTGCAAAAAAAATAAATAAATGATTAGATCGGATAATGGGTCTGGTTTCAGTTTCAACTTTTCAGGACTCGGGTCCGGACCTGGTTGCAGCCAGTTCCAGGATTTTGGAACAAGTCTCGGGCCAGTTGAACTGGGTCCGGCATGGACCCGGCGGGTCAGAGTTGGGTTCGGGTTCAGAATCGGATAACTGGTTTTTTTGTGCAGCCCTAGTTACATGCCAAGGCGTTGGTTCCCGATATTACTTTAGGCATCGGAACTGGAATCGTTCGAGTGGTTCCGATCCAATTCTAGGGCACCCGAAAATCTTGCTCACCCTTACGTTGCATAATAACCTTGTAGGAATCATGCTAATTTCCTCATCATCAAGGAACGCCAAGCCCTGTTACATAATCTAGAATGAGTAGTCAAGTTTTCTCACTGATCTAGGCGGGCTAACAGAGTGGCTGATAATCTAATTGAAGATTGATCAATCCTCCCCTCTTAATACATTTGGCTTTTCCTTTCCTTTGCTTTTTTCTATTTAGGATAATGTTATTGTAGCTGCACAATAGTTTGTGCGTCATTTATAAAGTTAGTTCTTGAGGTGTTTGTCCCCTATTTTCAGAGAAAAGAAACTACTGCACGTAACATAATATAAACCAACTTAGTGAACTTTTCAATCAAAATTTTAAATTGAGGAATATTATAATTCATTTTAAAACTCAGTGACTTTTAAGCCTGTTAAATACATGTCTGGAAATTTAACTTTTTTTTTTTCCAATTATGGAGGTAGAGTTTTACATTCTAAAACTCTGAATGTAGTTATGAATTCAATTGTATGCTGTATGTCCCAAATGAGTCCATGATACATTTGATTCCCCTTTTTGGCACTGGTTTAATTTTCAAATATCCTATGTAATGATATTAAAATAAAACATACTTTTTTCTCTAATCGTCACATGCCATTCTCATATAATTTACATTTTGTTATTTTTTTCATTCCTATTACAAAAACAGTCTAAAAATATCATTTTGATTTCTTTGTTTAGCACCTGCAATATATTATTTGTACCTTGCCAATTTTATAGAGAAAAACAATTTGCATAACAAAATATTCCGATTTCTAATTTTACCGACAATTTGGCAATGACTGATAATACTAAAATTATTAATAACAAATCTAATGATAAAAGATTCTGATGTTCAAAAATATGTATAACTCTAATTCTTAATCCAATAATATTAATTTTTTCAACAATAATTATACCCATTAATACAATATCATATTCATTATTTATGTTTTTATCAAATATTAACGTATTAATTACAATGAGAATTATTAAATTTTTAATTAAAGAAAAAATTACAATTTAAAATAAAGTTAATTACTTATATAAATCCATGCACGTACTGAGCTTTAACGCTAATTTTTGTTTTATGAGCAAAGAAAATCGAATGAGAAAATAAGTGTCAACAAAAAAGAAAAAAAGTAAAAAAAATTAAAAAGTAGCTGGCGGAAAGCTTTGACGTAATCCATACAGAACGTGGCGAAATTCAGACGGGATGCCCGAAGGCAGATACAGAAGCCCAATCAATTCCCTTTTTTTTTTTTTTTGTCAGCAAATAAATTAATCCTGTCCATCAACATATATATATATATATATATATATATATATATATATATATATATATATTCAGTAAAATAAAGTTCTTTTTTTAAAAAAAATAATCCTCCTGTCCTCTGTCACGTTCCAGTCCACTACAACTTCTGTTGTCTGTCTCTTCTCCCTGAAATCAGTTTGATTCATTCAAGTCTCTCTCCCCGTCCCTCCCTTCTTCTGTTTCTCATATCCATCCCAACACCGCAACAACACAGACTCTTTCCTCTCTGTCTCTTTCTCTCCATACTCGGCGATCTCGATTCCCCAACTTCATCAGATCTCCGACTTCATCATTCGATTTCGCATCAATCACTGATCGAGGATGCCTTACGGAGATCGTATGACCACATTCGAGGACTCCGAGAAGGAGAGTGAGTATGGATACATTCGCAAGGTACATTCTTCCACCACTCCAATCCCTTTGTCTTTTTATTTTGATCGTTGTTGATCTGCTTTTTTGATGGAAGTCGGATGGGTTTGATAGTGATGTACATTGTTCCTTCTACTGCTGAATTAGTTCGATTGACTTTTAGTTGTGTCAGATCAGTTTTCGTCATTGCCTGTTTGCTGATTTTGCTATGATTTTAGCGCTGGAATTCTGGTTTGACTTTCTGGTTTCACATCTTAGTTAGTTGGTTAGTACCTCTTGATGTCATATATTGGCCGATAATCTTACTTATATGTGGCAAAATTGGTTTGTGCGGAGGATATTTTGTTATCTTAGGGATAAATTTTTTCCCCCTTGAAAAGGCGTTTTCTTATTGGGATCTTGTACTCCTCGCTCTCTGTTGACCTCAAATGGGTGTCGGAAGAATCTCGTTCAAAGATTTTTTGTACAAATGTTATTCGCAAGTGAAAAGATACTTGGAATAAAGATCTCTCTTTGGCATTTGGCGACCAATAGAATTATTCAAAAAATGCTATATATTCCTTTTCGGCAAGAACTGTTCATGAAAGAAGTGCCTCTATTCTAGCTTCCTGATGTCCATTGTGTCATCGACTTTTTGTTCATAATGATAACAGTACAACTTGGAGAGCCTCTGCTTGGTATAATGCTGATTCAACATAATACTGTATTGGAACTTTCTTTCAAAAAAAAAAGGGGGAAAAGACTAATAACTCAGATGGATGCTGTGAGTGTATAACCTCTAATTACAAAGGCCAATTCATTTGCCTGTGGCATCTCAAATGGTAACTAGGCAGTGTCAATGGATATTTTATGAACCCCATGATTATGAAATTTGGCATATGTTGTGGCTTTCGTGGTGTCTTATCGCCTGGCTCAATCATGTCTAGGTGTCTGGACCCGTCGTTGTTGCTGATGGGATGGCTGGTGCTGCTATGTATGAATTGGTTCGTGTTGGACATGACAACCTTATTGGAGAAATTATTCGGTTGGAGGGGGACTCTGCCACCATCCAAGGTACTACAAATTAGAGCACCTGTGCCTTATGTTGGCTTATAGTCTCCTTTTTGGCTCCCTAGATTGCTTTGTGGTTAAAGGTCCACTTTCTGGACAACTGAAAAAGTTACTTCTAATTCTAAGCTTGAATTAATGAACTATTGCAAAATGCTTCACAAAACTATTTGCTACTTCTTTTTTGCCGTGTGGCTGAGAGTCAAGGTTTTCTAACCTAAGGCCCAGCTAAAACAACCTCTATGTAATTAATGGTAAAGTTGCTATATCTTCCCCCCCCCCCAAAAAAAAAACCTGCGTAGGCGCGACATCGGGGTGTGGATTTCGATTTGCATGCATTGCGGTAAGCAATTTAAAAGAAAGCCTAGGGTTAGTATGTATGATATGTGTTAATTTTATATTTTAACTTGCTATGCCTGTGGGTTAAAACTCCAGTTTATGAAGAAACTGCTGGCTTGATGGTCAACGATCCTGTTCTTCGAACTCACAAGGTAATTCTACATAGCAGTGTTGCTTTGCCATTGTTCAGTTGAGGGTAATTTTGTGATCCTTATTACTTGCATCTTATCGTCTTCAGCCACTGTCAGTTGAGCTTGGTCCTGGGATTTTGGGGAATATATTTGATGGAATTCAGGTATGTAGGATTAAACTGCCATCCGAAATGGCATTGCTGATCTGCAGAAATGATAATGTCTTATCATTCTTTGGTTGATGTCATGTATTTTCAATTTTATGCAGAGACCGCTGAAAACTATTGCTAAAAGGTCTGGTGATGTCTATATACCTCGTGGTGTTGCTGTACCAGCATTAGACAAAGACATACTTTGGGAGTTCCAGCCCAAGAAATTAGGTAATAATTGGTATTGACTAGTGCCAGTTGATTCTTGTATTTTTGGACATTCTTCTGGGACTAGCACTAAAGTATTTATCCAATGAAATTTGGCACTGTTGCAGGTGAAGGAGACCTTTTAACTGGTGGAGACTTATATGCAGTAAGTTTTGTGCTGTTCCAGGCCACTTCATAATTTGGGAGCTGATTCTTGAAATTCTCCATATTGATTTTCACCTAACTCTTTCTTCTATCACTGACATTTACCAATGCAGAAAGTCGTGGAAAACACTTTAATGGAGCATCACGTGGTCCTTCCTCCTGATGCTATGGGCAGGATCACCTACATTGCACCTTCAGGTCAATACTCTCTAAAGGTTGGTATACTTATATTAAGTGCCTATCCTATCATTATGGACTGTTATCTTAGGCTTATTGTCAATTTCTGTTATGTCTATCAACATATTTTCTAAATTTAACCTGGGTTTTGTGTTTTTATACAGGACACTGTTCTGGAACTCGAGTTTCAAGGTGTAAAGAAGCAGTATACTATGCTTCAGGTGATTAAAGAACATATTGCGGGTTAGCGTGTAGAAGGTTTTATTTATCATGCTGTTTTCATACTGTTGGGCTGAAATTTCTTTTTTTTGTAATTTCTTATAAGGTTTCTTGGCTTGGGCCAGGTTTCCATCTATCCTCTTGATTCTTATCTAAAGACAAGTTTCTTTTGCAGAGTTGGCCTGTTCGTACACCAAGGCCTGTTGCAGCAAAACTTGCTGCTGACACTCCTCTACTGACTGGGCAGGTAAATGGCGTGCCATTTTTATCATGTTTTTTTTTTTCCTCAACCAAGTGTCTTTGATTCTTTCTAAATGTTTTAGTGGGTTGAAGTTGTGCTGATGTGTATAGTTTGTTTCCAGCGTGTTCTTGATGCTCTTTTCCCCTCAGTTCTTGGTGGGACTTGTGCCATTCCTGGAGCTTTTGGATGTGGAAAAACTGTTATTAGTCAGGCACTTTCCAAGGTAATTTCTGGTATTCGTCCTTTCTCTTGATGATAGAATTATATATTGGCCCTGTGATGTGAGCTGATAAAGATGTATTGTACTTATTTGCAGTACTCTAACTCTGATGCTGTCGTGTATGTTGGTTGTGGAGAGAGAGGAAATGAGATGGCAGAGGTATCTTTTATTGAGAATGTATAAAGTGTGATTTTTATCGATTATTTTTTATGCGTATAAAGTTACACTCCCGAATCCAGGTGCTTATGGATTTTCCTCAACTGACAATGACATTGCCTGATGGACGCGAAGAATCTGTTATGAAACGTACTACACTTGTGGCCAACACCTCTAATATGCCCGTGGCTGCTCGTGAGGCGTCCATCTACACAGGTACTCTTTTGAATATTCTCTGCTGTGACTATATGTTCAAAGTTGAAAATCAGGCCCCATTCCTTTTAACTTTTGTTTTGGGGCAGGGGGGTTGGTGGTGGTGTAAGGAGAAAGTAATAATATATCTGTGTAAAACAGAGAACTCAAAAGGAATGAATAAATCATGGCAGCTTTATGCTCTGTGTCTATGTTCCTTGTGCAATTAGCCGATTTGTAGTTTAGGTTGTGTTTATATTGACATTCTCTTCTTTCTGAAACCATTTCATAATTTGCGTTCTTTTGGTTCAGGTATTACAATAGCAGAGTATTTCAGAGATATGGGCTACAATGTCAGTATGATGGCAGATTCTACATCTCGGTGGGCAGAAGCTTTGCGTGAAATTTCTGGACGACTGGTGATTATTTCACTTGGTTTTATGTGTCTCTGACATTTTTGTTTTGAAGTCTTGCTTGCCTTGCAGGTTGATATGTTTTGTGTCTAGTCTTAGAGATGCTCTAAGACATGTTTTGTGTTGACATGTTTCTTCTACTTTTGTGTGGTGCCTTGTGCTTTACCAGATCTTTAGATATCATACATCCATTCTGACATCCATGGTGCATGTATGAATTGGTGGATTATAGCGTTTAAGAGCTGTGTATTCAGAAGTCAATAGCATATACACGTGGGATTGTTTACAGGGTATATCAAAGTTGATGTGAAAAATGTAGTTTACCCTCTGAGGGTAGCGCATAGGGCCAGGAAATTGAATCAAAGAAAATTGTGGTGAGGTATTAACTGAATTAAGACCTTGAACGTTATACCACAGATTGTGGACATTGCTATGTGATCCCCAATCAATTTTCAAAATGCAACTTTAAAATTATAATTTATGAGGATCTCACCATGTTTTAGAAGTTATATAGGGAAATTTACTTTCTCTAACTATGTACATTTGTTATCTTTAAATCAGGCTGTAAGTATATATATACATGGGACAAAATATGAGTACATTATGTGAGAGGTTAGCATGATGTTTGGTTATTTATCATCCCAGCAGTTATGATGGTGTAATGTTAAAACCATGGTTAGATATGCATGTCACATCGTTGTGAGCTGAAGTTCCCTGTTGTAACAACTACCTACCTTGATTTGGTTCCATTGACTGCATCAGGTGAAATATTATACTGTGTCTTCATGGTGCATGTTCTGTTCTATGAGTTGCTTGATGGGTTTTCAGGAATCATGGAGTTCCCATGTTCGGAGTCTGTATTTCATAATTCGAAAAGCTATTATAGCATGCTGACATTGGTTAGATACTTCTCATATTGTGCTGTGTCCTCATGTTCACTTTGCATAAGTAGCCTGGTTGTGAATTGTATCTGACATGATTCTCCTGGTAATCCGCCTGCCCCCTCCCCAGGAACCCCCCCCCCCCAAACACACACACCAAAGAAGCGTTATATGTCATTGCTTTTGGCATCTACAACTGTTGGATTATAACACATTAACACTTGCAATCTTTTCCTATATGTAGGCTGAAATGCCTGCTGATAGTGGATATCCTGCTTATTTGGCTGCTCGTTTGGCCTCTTTCTATGAACGTGCTGGTAAGGTTAAATGTCTTGGTGGTCCAGAGCGCACAGGCAGTGTGACAATTGTTGGTGCGGTTTCTCCCCCTGGAGGAGATTTCTCTGATCCAGTTACTTCTGCAACACTGAGTATTGTACAGGTAAATTAAAAAAAATCTTCAATTTCTATCCATCTATGATGGTTTACTTTATCAAACTCAGTGATGGAGAGCATGGAAATCTAGAATTATTGGTTTGATCTTACTTGTGAGCACCTACACATAACAGAAAATATTGGATTGAAATCAATTTTTCCTTGTGAGCGCCTATATCTAACGGAAAAATACTGGATTCAAATCAATTTGCCTTTGCTTGGTGCTATTTGTTGCTTTCATCCATGTCATCCTCAATTGACGACCCCCCCCCCCCGGCCCGCCCAAAAAAAAAAATGAAAACAAGAACTTGAATTGGAACAAGCAATTGCATTAAATGATTACCTGAATGATTCAACTTCCTTCAGGAAATGTTTTCTTTCCTGTTTTACCAGTTTTTGTTCCTCATTGCTGGGAAGGATATATATATGCATGTTTGATAATTGAGTGCTGCTCATTCCTGTATGATATATCTTTTTCATGATAAATGTCCTTGGATATATATATATATATATATACATGTTTGATAATTGAGTGCTGCTCATTCCTGTATGATATAGCTTTTTCATGATAAATGTCCTTGGATATATATATACGTGTTTGATAATTGAGTGCTGCTCATTCCTGTATGATATAGCTTTTTCATGATAAATGTCCTTACCATATTCTCTTGCTTGTCAGGTTTTCTGGGGTTTGGATAAGAAATTGGCTCAGAGGAAACATTTCCCCTCAGTCAACTGGCTTATTTCCTACTCAAAGTACACTTCAGTGCGTACTTAGTCATCTACTTGTCTATTTTGAAAGCTGGGCGCTGCAGTATCTCCTTGTTATAACTTTTGGTGGATTGTTGCACCTTTCTTTTGTTAATTGATCTTTCATGTATTTGCAGGCTCTGGAGTCATTTTATGAGAAATTCGACCCTGATTTCATCAATATCAGGACCAAGGCCCGTGAGGTGCTGCAGAGAGAAGATGATCTTAATGAAATTGTCCAGGTATGCCTTCTTTAGTATTCTTGTCTCCTATAAGTTTTGCAACGCTTGCTCATTACAGTGAAATTTTGCTTCAGTGATGGTGTTGAATAATTGTACACGTTTAAAATGAAGAGACGACCCATAATAAAATGCTAGTTCTTGTCGGACCAGAGCATCTTACATTGGTTGATAAAATTCCCTGTCCTTAGGCTGAAGAATTTTATTTAAAGAATGCTGAGTTTTGCATGCTTGCAGATTTTGTTCAATCGATAGGGTTAAGAAACATTTAGACTAACCGCTATATTCCTGAGAGTGCTGCAATGATAAGTTGTGTATAGAGCTGTTGGGATTGATCTCTTATCTGTCTGTATCGCAGCTTGTTGGAAAAGATGCGTTGGCTGAGACTGATAAGATCACTTTGGATACTGCAAAGCTTTTGAGGGAAGACTACCTTGCACAAAATGCATTTACTCCGTAAGTTTCCTTGAGTCTGTTTTGAGGCTTTGTTCCTTGTAATGATGCATCATTTCATGTTTTTGGTGCTGTTTGGTGACAGATATGACAAATTTTGCCCGTTCTACAAGTCAGTCTGGATGATGCGCAACATCATTCATTTCTACAATTTGGCTAATCAAGTAAGCTGATGTTTTGGCGTCTCTTGTTTGTCTCTCTTTTTTTCCCCCCTATTTATGCCCAGGACTGGTCCATATTGCGATTAGGGATGGTAGTGTAGTTTGAATTCGATGCAACACCGATCCTATCTGAGGCAAAATTATCCGCTTGCAATCCAAACAAAATCCGATCCGAGTGCAATAAAAAATAATCCGAATTCGACTCCAATACGATCGGATTTGGGGGAGGATCATTTCAATCCAATTATCATCCGATCCGATAACTTTTTGAACAATTTCATCTTCTTTTCTTTTGGGGGGGGGGTTGAATTTGGCAAAATCCTAGTATCCTAACTCTTAAAAAGTTTGCATAAGGTCCACACTCTGTGTGCATTACCCTTTCATTTGTTAACTATCTTCGTCTCCTTTCTCACTTTCCCTCTTAACCTCTCCTCTTTGTCAACCAAAGTTGTATTTTCTTTTATTTCCTTCCAATTGTGCTACGATAGTCCATCCCTTTCCCTCTTAAGTGATTTTGCATTTTTTTCCCCTAAAATCTTATTACTTAAACGCATGGAAATGTCGGATATGGAAATATGTTTGATATTGAAAACATTTTTAACATTGCAGTTACAAGTGAGCAAAAACAAGGTTTGAAAGAAAAAGTAGCGCAAATATTAAATGAAAATGTATGATTGGATTATATCCGATTATATCCACATTTAATCCAATGCAAGTATGATCTGAATTGGATTTAACATCCAATCCGACGGAGTCGTATTTGGATCAGATCTTCAAATCCGATTATTAATTGGATCGGATTTTGATGTCTAGACACTGAATCCAACTCGTTACCATCCGTAGTTTTGATCAGGTAGTGGGGCAGTGTGAGATGCTTAAATAAATTTTTGGACTGCAATAAGCATGGGAGATGAGCTTGACACAGTGCCACTGGGAGGTGTGTTGGTGCTTTCATGAGTAGAAAGTAAGCACAGTTGTTTGAACCTCTATAAAGTTGTACATGAGTTTACTCTTCCCACACGCCATCTGAAACAATGGGTGTCCTTCATGCATGTGATGTTAGTAACTACCCTGTATTTTCCTCTGCTGGCCTCTGCCTGAATTGAGTATTTGAGGCGTTGTGTTGCCAGCCATACCAATTTAAGGGATGGCAAGATTTACTGTTGCTATGTCAAGAAAAGTGTTGTTTTTGCTTTGTTTCTGTTTCCTCTCTCTTCTCTTTTTCTTTGGAATAATGTGTGACGTCTATTCTGGCCTGTTTTCAGGCAGTGGAGCGTGGTGCTGGTTCAGATGGTCAAAAAATCACCTACAGTGTGATCAAGCATCGAATGGGGGATCTCTTTTACCGGCTAGTGTAAGTGTTAAAACTCACAAGCCCAACTTTCAAAATTGTAAATTTGACAATAGTATCCTCAAGTCTCAATTGCTGTTTTCCTTCAAATGCAGGTCCCAGAAATTCGAGGATCCTGCTGATGGAGAGGATGCTCTTGTTGCCAAATTCAAGAAGTTGCACGATGATCTGTCTGCTTCTTTCCGCAACATTGAAGACGAACTTCGGTAATCAGATCACAGGAAAAGATTACAGTTTTAATGTAAGTAACAGCATGTTTCTTGTAGATTGGGGCTGTTGCTCTTTCCCATTGTTTGAGTCACAAGCACTTTCAGAAAGTTTTGCTCCTTTTAACGCCTTGGTTGGCGGCTCTCTATCTCCCGGGGCTTGTTTGGATGCTGTGCTACAATGTTGATGACATTTTCTCTTCATTTTTTGCATAGAATAAGATCACCCTTTTATACTCATTGTTGAAATAAGATTGGTCATGACTCATGAGGAGTTCATGAGTTGTATGTGCATGCGAGGATGAGAAGTTTGTAATATTTGAAGTGTATTCCCTGTGATCTTTCAGCACTAGGGATTGGCATTGTATTCTTTATTTATGACTCAGACTGCAGAAGCTGAGTTCCACAATGCATCGCTGTAATTTTATGGTTTTTGAAAGTTAAGATGCAAGATTTTTCTTTCTGTTCAAGGCAGATAGGATGTTCGGGCAGCATAAAAAAAGCGATCGAGGTTTCTTGAATATGATGATGAAAAACTCGCAAGTTTTCATGATTAATTTCCCAGAAAATGCTTCCAGTATATGGTCAATTTCGCTGAAAATGTTTCTAGTATATGATGAATTTTCCTGGAAAATGTTTTTTTTTCCCTTTATAGTGGATTGTTCATCTGATCAACATCTTACTTGGAAACCTCAATACAGTAAACAACATAGGGCATCCCCAGCCTGTTACACGCGTCTTTCCGGGGGATTTGCGTGTCAGCTGTCGGGCTCCAACAGGCGTGTCAGTCTCCTTGAAACGCGTGGGGGACCGCGTCTGCGGTCCACCTCAGGTGCCTTCTCTTTTGCCGTTTTCCTCATATGCAACGGCTTGATTCATGATTTAAAAAAACGAGGAAAGCTGCAAGTTGGAAAGAGAAGGGACTTCTTTTTAAAAAGTAACTGTGACATGTGAATGAGAGTGAGAGTGACTTTTCTTTATGCAAATTGCAGAGCCGAGTCACCTTTTGCAGGCTAGGTAGAGTCATTTTCACCTTCTTTTTTTTTGTAATGGGTTAATTTTTTTGGGTACTAGAGACAAAGTGAGTAGGGTTTTTTTACAATGTTGAATACAACATTTTAAAAAAATATCACTGACACTTCCCACTCAAAACCCTTCCAATGTTGGAGTGTATCCGTTTGTGTTGTATTTTTTTTAAATGTTAAGTCTTTGTATTGTAATTTTTTTTTAATATTGATTTTTTATATTGTATTGGTTTTTAATTGAATTGTATTTTCTATTGTATTTTCTTTCGCTTGTTTAACCAATACAAACTAAGTGATCAATTTTTCGAAAATTTGAAATAAAATTATCCATCTTTATGGTTAAGAAAATAAATATTCCTTAATTCCGAAAATTAAAAACTTTCATACAATTTACAAAAATTTCAAATAAAAACACAAAATTAAAAATATAAATAATAAAATATATTGAATGGTGGGCTCCGTGACAAATATTTAATTTAATTGTACTTAAATGAGTTCCATTGGTTGAAAAATTAAATAAAATGCAAGTTCAGAATTGTGAAACTTCTACTGACGTGGCATGCCTTAGTTCCAAAGTCTGGAACTTAAGCTGGGAATGCCCTAAGAACCATACCAAGGGTTACGGCAACAAGTCCGAGGTGATGACATGCGTAAAAATTTAACGAAAACAAATTGAATTTTTTTTAGTTCTAATCTATCAAAATGAAGGCCCCCTATCGCAAGTTAGATAGTGTTTGGTTGGGAGAAAAATAATTTTTTCGAAAAATAATTTTTCAATTTTTCGTTGTTTGACACAATAAAGGATGAAAAACTATTTTTTAAATAAAATAATTTCCCCCAATGGAGGAAAATGATTTTCCTTTTAAGAAAATAGAAAGTTGATTTTCTTCCTTCAATTCTTTGATAATAAGGTCAGTTGAAATTTAGGTACGAAATTCGATGTCAACAATTTGGATTGAGACTTGAATATTCGATGGGAAAGATTAAAATAAATTTAAACCTAAATTTTTAACTCAAATTTCTTTCATTTGATCGATATTTATCTCCAGTACAACAATTTAATCGATATTTTTTGCTAATAAAATAATTCAGCCAACTCGCCACTTAAACAATTTCAACAGTTTGAATCAAAACTTGATCATCAGATAGAAAATATTAAAATAGACTCAAATTCAGATTTTACACTTGACACTTTTTCATTTGGTTAACATTTTTTCCATAATGACAATTCAATTGATATTTTGCACCTCTTAAATAGTGTCATTAATATTTTTCACCAATAAAACAATTTTAATAGTTTAGATCAAAACTTGATCATTGGATAGGAAAGATTAAAATAGGCTTAAATTCAAATTTTGAGCACAACGTTCCTTTATGAGGTCAACATTTTTCTCCGCTATGACAATTCAAACGACATTTTTCGTCATTTAAATAATTCAGTTGATATTTTTTGTCACTAAAATAATTTCAACAGTTTGGATCGAAAATTGATTATTTGAGAGAAAGTCTTGAAAAAAATTCAAATATGAATTTTAAGCTTAAAATTTTTTTATTTGGTCAACATCTATCTCAACTATAACCATTCAGTCAATAATTTTTTTAATTTAAATAATTCAGTTGATGTTTTCTTTTTTTATGAAAAATGATTTATCTTGTACCAAACATCAGAAAACGTGACATGAAAATCAATTTTTCTTGGAAAAATATTTTCCACATAAAATAATTTTTCGGAAAAATTATTTTTCTTTCAACCAAACACTACCTTAATCTAGGAATTTGTGTCAATTGTTGACAACATATTTCACATGTTCATTACCTTTAGGGCCCATTTGTTTCAGTCCTTAGAAAATATTTGGTAATTCTAACCGCTAATCACTAACCACTAATCATGATCACTACTAACTATAAGTAAATGCTGGTAGCCGTTAGTAACATTTGTAATAGCCCGACCCTAAATCATGTTGAATTATTTAATTAAGTCATGTAATTCATTTTTCATATTTATTTATCTCATTTCATTATCCCGGTTGGGAGAATTCATTTTAGGCCGCACTTTACAATTCGAGTTTCATTTACCGGACAATTTCGGAAAAATTGATAGCAGGCCTCGATAATTATGATTTAAGAGATTAAATCATTTTTCATAATATTAAATCATTTTTCATAATATTTCAAAACTTTAAGTTCGAGCAACAAAAAATTTATCGCACTCGGTTTAATTTTCTTTTCGAACCCGAACTCATTTAGGGCCAATTTTGGCCCAACAAGCTCCTAATCCATTCGTTTAGCTAATTACCATCATTAACCCCTAATTATAATTAGCAAAGATATTATTTTGGGGGGGTTAAATTTCACCCAAGTGTTTTACTTCATTTTGAACCAAGTAAAGTTTTAAGACTTCTTCTTCTCTACCTCTTCTTTCTCTCTCTAGCCATGCCTCTCTCCTTGGTTACTCTTCCCCCATCTTGCTGCCACTGTTCTGGTGGTTTTCGGCCATCAGCCACCACTAGGACAGCCACCATGTACCACCACCAGATCAGCCCCAACCATCATCCATACCCCCTCAAGCATTCAAGCACCACTTGGACTCTTTTCTTTCAAGCATCAAGTGAGTAAGTTTGTGTTGATTTTGATTATTGATTATGCTAGATTTGTTTATAAATCATGTTATTTTGATAAAAACAAGCGTTATTTTGAAGTTCTAATGGTTGGATCATCTTGAGAGCAAGTAAAGATTAAAATTGTGCATGAACAAGCAAGTTTAAGTTAAAGTGATGGATTTGGATTATTTTATATTTGATTTGGTAATCTTTATCATCATAAATGATTAGGGTAATGTTGATGTGGGTTTGGATGAGTAAAGAGTGATTTTATTGGGGTTTTATGTGAAGAAAACCTTGCAAATATGTGCTGATTGAGCTGTAAATAAACCTAAAATAGGGGCCACTTCGGGATTAAACTGGTACTGTATTGCACATTAAAAAATTATGATTTTTTGGTGGATGGATAGCTCAATGAGTTATCTATCAATGGTCTTTGGAATTACTTAATTTCAAGCTGTGTGAACAAAGTTATGATCAAGTTACTGAAGACTGCACAGAATATATCGAAACTGGGAGCATATGTGCACAGGGAATTTTACGGAAAAACTGGTATTGATTGGGTCATTGAAAAATTGTGATTTTTGGTGTGTAGATATATCAATGAATTATCTTTCAAATGCCTTTTGAATCACCTTAATCCGAGGTCTATGGAAAACGTTATGGTCGTTTTGCTAGGACTGTGCAAATAGAACTGAAATTATGCACGTCTGTGTTCTACCCTAATTTTAGGGACCTTACTATATGAATCATGCTTTGTGTCCTAAATAAAAGTTTTAGTGGATATTATGAGCTTTTCATACTGGGTTTTATAGCTCAAGTGGAGGTCGGGAGCGAAAGATATGAATTTTTTAAAGTAGACCATCAAACGGTAATATGGCAGAAGAAAGAAATCGTGACATTTAGAAATATTATCAAAAGTTTCTATATAATTATGAGTATTGCAAGGAAATTACAAGGTTTAGTGAGTTCAACAAGTTTGATTAGTGTATGGAAGCTTATTTGGGTTGGAAAATCGAATTAAATGAGTATGAAAATGAAATTTGAGAAGTGGGCAGAGTAATGATTCAAATCAGTGTCTATTGGACTCAGTTGGGGTTATTTGAGCTTTTATGAACCTCACAATACCTCTCCTGACATTAAGCCTTCTATAATCTATTTCAGAAGTATTACACTTTCTATTTTCCATTTCGGAAATATTAGAAACCCGTATTTCATTTATATCAATTAAAATCTTTTTATTATCACCTCAATCATTTCAATTTGGTCTATTTTGTTTTAGTTTATTATATTTCAAGTTCAATAACCCTAATTGATTTATTTTTCAAATCATTTTGTTGTAACTTATCTTATATTGAATTATTGGAATTGTGAAAGCTCTTTAATTAATCAATTTCCATTAAAGTTACAAATTCCGGGAATAAATATTGTTTACTAACTGCATTTACCTATAATTACATTTCTTTAGCAGAATCGGGGTCGAGTCTATCGTTTCCATTGTGCATAAGTATTATCAAGTGAAATATCATTTTAAGACTTCAGGTACGTCCATTGCCTGTATCTTTAGAAATCAGAGTGTATTTATCAATGTTATCATGTTTTGGTAAGTACATCAATGAATCAATTTACACAGTGATTTATCAGTTAATTAGTGACCCCATTAGTTATCATCTACAGAGCATTCGCCCTTCAGTTACCCGCGCGGCTTCAGGTCAGGTCCCCGATCGGCTTGGCAGGTGTACACCTATTCATAAATCATAACAGTATCAAGGGGTTCACTATCAGATAATAACTAGTAATGCAGTTTTACATCATCACATTCACTATTTTAACTTAAAATGAATTACAAATTGGGCCCAATCAGTGTTTCAATGATCATTTAACAATTCAGTAATGCACGTACTGAGTTTCGGCTCACAATTCGAAATGTTTTTCATGTTTGTTTTAGGCAAATGCTCAAAGAATCGTTTTCATGATAGTAAACAATTGGAAGAGAATAAGTTGAGTAAGAGAATCTGGATGGATCAATACTGACACAGTGTATGTATAGTTTTAGAGCTGTATATTGAAATCTTCAGTAGATGGAGATGCAGATTACATAGTGAAATGTTTTTACTATGGTGTAAAAACCTTATATTGATTAACAGTTGATTATATATGGATTGATCAGGTGTGTATGTGTATGATTGAAGCTATACTTAACTATGTTATTTATAGCACTAATGTTTCAAGCCTTGTCCTTTTGGACGGCGGTAATGCCTTTATCATTGGGTTGTTTAGATTATAATTAAGGGATTTATTAAGGAAAATACAAGCAGTAAAAAATGTTTAATTTGGGGGCGTTACAACTTTGATTAGAACAAATGTAATAGAGATACAATCTTCAGTATCTTCTACACGAAAATAACATAAAATGACATACTTGTTCCATGTCAAATGAGAGATAGTCTCCCACCACATGCTTATTCAAATGATTTAAATTTCGTTCCCTTTAAAGAAGGTTTAGGATTCAAGTATTTTGAATGAAGAAAATCGATGTAAAAGATTTCTACATTCCATCGATCGGATATAATTAGCCTCCCATTGCAATGGAATGAAAAACCAAAAATATAGGGTACATTTTTGGGGGGGTGTGGGATTGGGATTACAGTTACCTTTTCTTTGCGATATTTACACTGTTATTTTATTAAATCGAACTATTGTCAGTCGCGTAGGATTTGTTTGGATGGAAGGTAAAGTGGGGTAAGGAGTAAGGAAGGGTAAATACTCTCCTTTAGCTTGTTTGTGAATAAGAATTGGAGAGTACAGACATGTCTACATGAGGAGTAAGGGGAAGTAAATGGGAGTAAGGAATGGTGAATACTCCCCTTTACCCTTGTTTGGAAATAAGAAAAGGAGGTAAGGATGAGTAAATAAAAGTAGCTCTTACTCCTCCTTGCTCCTCTTAACAACCATTTTCTTACGCTTCAAAATGGAGTGTAAGGAGGAATAAGGAGGGTGATTTTACATATTTGCCCCCATAAAATATAAATATAATATATTTAAATCTATTTGGTGAGGGTGTACATGTTAATTCTTTTATTTACTTTTATTTACTCCTTTATTCATTCAAATAAGGGCAAATCTTTACTCTCATTAAACTACTAAATAAAAATAAGCAACTTACTCTTATTTACTCTTTCTTACTTCTAGTCCTCCTTACTCTTATTTACTCTTACTCCTCTAATTTACTCCCTTTCCAAATGCGCCTTAAGGAGGGCTAAGGAGGAGTAACTCTTATTCCTCTTTACCCCTCAATGTACTCCAAAATGGGAATGTAAGGAAAAGTAAGAAGGGATAAGGCGGGAATATTTTACATATTTACCCTCATAAAACCTCAACATGAGCCCTATTTGGCAATCAGCTGTTAGCTGTTAGCCAATTATACTAGCTAGTAGTTGTTAACTGATTGCATTAGCTGTTTGATTTAGCTAAAGTTTGTGAAAATAGTATTTGATGAAGTTAGTTATTTCTATGCAAGCTATTTGATAAAATTCAATTTATGCCCATTACTCAATTTCATTATTTTTCTAACAAATTAATTTTTTATTGAACATTTATTTCTCTTTTTGATAGGAATTAGGAATTAAGATTATGTGATGTATAAAATTACATCTGTACCTTTTTCTAATTTCAATATTTGTTATCAAAATATTTTTTTAATGTTAAATATTTTCTTTTTAATAGCAATCAAAATTATGTGACTTAAAAAATATTTATATATCATGTTAGACTAACTAACATGCATTAAAATTAAAAGCATTATCTTTGACATCATGATCATCCACAAACCTTGTCCCAAAAGAAAAAAATATAAATTGAAAGATTTAAAGTATAAACATCTAACATTCGGGTATATCATTTATGAATGACATTTGATGTACATTTGTTCAAATTATAAGGTTGGTATAATAATTTTAATAGCAAACATAAAAAAACTCTATGAAAAAGCTATATGAAAATTTTGTTTGTAAAAGAGCTTTTTGGATATAAAAAGCTAATATAAAATACTAATCAACCAAAAGCTAAGAATCAAACAACTACTATTTCTAAAAAGCTCTTTTTGTACCAAAAAAGCTCTTTACCAAACAAGACTATAATATATTTTAATCAATTTAGTGAGAATATATGTGTTAATTTTTTTACTTACTCTTATTAACTTTTATATTCTTTTAGACAAAAATAAATACTTACTTTCCTCAAATTTTCAAACAAAGCTGAACAATTTATACTTATTTACTCTCGTGCTACTTCCCCCTTAATGCTTGTTCATTCTTACTATACTCTCCTTTGAAGCGGACTCTCAGAGTGCTGCAGTACAATTGCCAGAACATTGTTTCATACAAATCATGCGAACACGTCCGTGAAGATCTATGTAAGCGCGTAAACAACCATTCTTTCCTTGGGTACTAAGCATTCGTTCAGGTGGGAGCAAGTGTCAGGGGAATTAAACGTCTGAACTCCCACCCACCCCACGAACTCAGCTGCTCAGAGTGAGAACCCAAATCTCACACCGCCCAACCACCACTGCTGGAGAGCGAGAGAGAGAGAGAGAGAGAGAGAGAGAGATGGGGCTGCAATGGATAGTACTGTCGTACGCTGTGGCAGCAGAGATAGCCATAACGCTTCTAATCACTCTGCCATCCCCAAGGCTCCTCAAATCTCGTCTTGTTTCCCTTGTCTCTCTCGGTCTTCAGCCATTGATGTTCATTGTCCCTTTCGCCGTCTTTCAGCTTATGGGTAATTTCCTTTTTTCTGTGTCTCTGAATTTTGTTGTATTGATTTGATTTGTGTTTAGGGATTGCAAAAGGTAAATTAATTTTGTGGCAATTGTAGATATTTACTGGAAGAATGAGCACCGCTTGATGTGTACTTCGGAGATCTGCACTGCTGCTGAGAGGGATCGCTATGAGAAATCGGTAATTTTTTCATGAAAAATCTTTTGTTCTGTTAAAATTTTGATACACGAAGTATGATGATTTGTCGAATAGTGTTGGTTTTCGATTTTCTTTGCTGCCGGTTTGATGATTGAATTTTCTGGAAATTTTCTTTTTTCGGCTATGAAATCTCAAATTGGTTAGTAACGTGTAATTATCATTTACTTTTGGTTTAATTGATACTGTCTGAGGGTTTTTAGTAGTTTGTCGTATCTTGTTTGTTTTGCTGTTGGGCAATATTTGGTGTCCGTGGCATGAGGAAGTCAAGGGGTAGTTGTAAGGCCTTTTTTTTTTGGGGGGGGGGGGGGTGAAGTGTTTTGCCATGGAAAAAGCAGGCACAATATTTTTCTGATAAGGAAAAAGTGACAGTAACCATTTGCATCCGTAAGAGTTATCTTTAACGGGTTCAAGGTTTAATGAAAAGATATCTGAAGTACAGAATTCCATTATGATTGGTAGGCAGATTAGGTATTGCAGTTGTGTAATGCTGTTTGTAAGACATGCTAAATTGTGGCATTGCTTTGGCTTTGGATTTAGAAACTGCTGCTCAGGTCTTGTTTGTTGCCTTTGTACAAAGGATAAAGAACCTAGAGCAAACTAAAAAGGCCTAATTTTTGCACCAATCTCGTGTCTAGTTTGAAAAGGGATTAGAGTGCAAGGAATTTTTAAGATGTGATCACACCTTTCACTAGTGGGCTAGCTGTTGAACCCAACAGTCCCTTCTTCTGGATAGTAGTCAATGAAAATGGCAGACAGAGTGTTACAGGAATTTTGCAGAAGCAAAAGAGTGTCACTAGAGCAGCAGATCTTGGATTAGTTGCATGTACAAGCCCAGGAATTTAAATGGCCCTTCCCTCCTTATTTTGAATACAGTGGCTAGTTGATGAATGACAAGCTAGTTAGTACGAGTGGTAATTGGAATTTTTTTCCTCCTTGACATTTGTAGAGCTTCAGTAGGAAGAAAAACTATATCTGGATTTGTGATGAAGCATTCTGTATGCTCATATGGCAGTGAATCGTGCCTGGTCACTTTTTGTTGCCTTATAGTTTTACTTAATAACTTAGCTCATGCTGATTTGTGTATTTTCCTATGTTCTCCATGGTTTTTTTTTGGGATAAGTAAAGGGTAATATATTAATATAGAAGGATTAGAAGTTTAGCTGCACAGTGAGCATCATATAAAAGGCTGTGTACATCCTAAATACGAACTATCCACACATTCATCCAGATCAAAAGAGGAAGAGCTAAGCTTCAGCTTCCCCTTCTTCCAAAAGTAGAGAATCTTGATGAAATTATCTTTCAAGCTGAAGAGGAGTTTCTATACTTCCAAAAACTCTTATGTTTCTTTCTCTCCAAATCATCCAAAAGATGACATGAGATAGGACCATGGCGGCCTCCTCCGTCTTCTTAACTTTCCTACCAAAGAACTCCTCTCAAGCCAAAAGATGGTTCCTAATGGAATCAGAAGCAACCCAAGAAATGCCCAAGCAACTGAAAACTAGATTCCAAAGTACGCTCTCAAACTAACGATTGAGCAATAAATATTCCGTAGATTCGAAGTCCCTTTTACACATGAAGCATCTATTAACCAAGATTTCCCCCTTTTTGTAAGTTGTCACACGTTAGTATGTTCCCATGTGTAGCTTCCCAAACAAAGAAAAGAACCATAAGAGGGCTAAAGACTTCCATATGAGCTTGTAAGGGAAACCTTTTTCAAAATGAGCCTCCCGTGGTGAATAATCCCAATCTAAAAGCTTCAAATAAAAAGATCTAACAGTGAAGCACCCTTGCATGATTAGATTCCACCTTCACCATATCAATTGAAGAGTCTCCTAGTTTGGCCTCATTAAGCTTATTAAAAAAGCTTATCAAAGAATCATCATGAGCAAATCCGTCCCGAACAAAAATAAGCGAATATTGTTGCCAGCAACTTGCTCTCGATAATTAGCAATAAAGGTATTTCTGTGCACCGCCAAAACATAAAGGTTAGGGAAAAGGTCTTTCAAAGGGCCAATTGGTTTTGGGTTAGAACCTCATTTGAGCTTATATGCTTCCTGATTTAAAAAAAAGGTCTTTCAAAGGAATCTCGCCACACCAATGATCATGCCAAAAAAGATTGTAGAACCATAACCTACCTGAAAGGAAAATTGCAAAAACGAATCTCTCCCTACCTTTGAAAATATATCTCCAAAGACTATACCCATAAGAGCCCTTCGTAGTAGAGGTTAACCATTCAAATCTTAGATTCAAAAAGCTCGAGGCGCAAAAAAGCGCAAAGGGTCCTAGGACCTGGGCGTGGGCTTCGAGGCCAAGGTGGGGGCTTTTTAGACGTGAGACGCACTTATTAAAAAAATGCTTGAAAATCATTCTAAAACCATGTTTCTTCTAAAATTAGCTAGATAATGGCATTAAATAAATGACTTTCACCAAAAAAAAAGAGAATCAATTAAACACAACAAAATACAATTAAAGCATTAAACATAGCTTAATTAGATTAGTATAAATTGAACCCCAAAAACATAACACATGCTGCCAGCTTGCGCGCGCGCGCGAGAGAGAGAGAGAGAGAGAGAGAGGGAGAAAGATTAAGAAGTGCAAAAAAAAAAAGTAAGGGCTCGATATCATTGTAGCACTGGAGGAGACACCATTTTCGACCTCCTTAAAGCCCCCCAAAAAAAAAGGAAATAAAGAAAAACCTTCCATGGTTGTCCAATAACAAAGGAGGATGAAGAAGGAAGCCTGAAAAAAGACAGGAGAACAAAGCATCACTAGATTGTTGTCACCAGGGTTAGGGTTTATTGAGTTCTAAACTCATGTTCAGTAGTAGCAATCTGTTTTGTTAACTTCTAGTAGTATCTTGATTGAAAAGATTCCACAAACAAAAAGAGGGGTCGAAGTCCCTTAAAGTTTTTTGCCTTTTTTCCTCCCAAATGATCTATTATGATCTATAAAGCGCGGCTTCGTGTGCCTTAGGCCTCGGTTTGCAGCCCAGAAAAGCGCGGGCTTTAAGAATTGGCTGAGCTTGACCCATTCCAAGGCGCAAGAGGGTGGGCTTCGGGTTTTTGTGAGGCGCGGAGCGCGCTTTTTAAACACATATTCAAATCCATCGTCACCATATTTGATATTAACTACCTTTCTCCAAAGATTGCCCTTTTCCTTCATAAATCTCCAAGACCACTTACCAAGAAGAGCCTCGTTAAAGAGCCGCAATTTCCTTATACCTAACCCTCCTAAATACAGTGGTTGCTTCACAATGTTCCATCTCACAAGATGATACTTGAAGTCACTCCCGAAAGAAACCCAAAGGAATTTTCTCTCGATTGCTTCTAATCTATTCGCCACTAAAGAAAGTAACGGAAAGAGAGAGAGGAAGTAAATCAGGATACTTGAGAAAACACTCTTGATGAGAGTTAATCTCTCCCATTTTGGAGGATACATAGACTTCCATCCAGAAAGTCTTTTCTCAAACTTCTCGAGAATTGGGTCTCAAATCGCTTTCTCCTTAAATTTAGCACCGAGAGGGAGACCTAGGTAAGTAGTCGGAAAGGCATCAATATTACAGCCTAAAATACTTGCAAGCAGTTGAATATTGTCCATATGTCCAATAGGCAGGATCGAGCTCTTTGCCAAGTTAACCCTTAGACCCGAACCCGCTTGAAACCAAGTAAGCACACAATGAAGGTTCACAATCTGCTCACAATCAATGTTACAAAAAACAATAGTGTCGTCCACAAATAGAAGATGATAGACATTCATAGTTCTTATACTCGATCGACCCACTAAAAACCCAGATATAAGCTATGCACTAGAGGCCAAATCAATCATCCTTGTAAATACCTCTATGACCAGCATAAACAAAAGGGGGGGGATAAAGGGTCTCCCCGACGAAGACCTCTAGAAGGCGAAAAGAACTCTGTTGGAGAACCATTGACAAGAACTGCAAAAGATGTAGAGGATATGCAATGGCGGATCCATCCAATCCACTTTTCCCTAAAGCCCATTCTTTTCATGATAAATATAAAAAAAATCCTAGTTCACAGGATCGTAAGCCTTCAAAATGTCCAACTTACAAATGACTCCCTATTTTCCCAACTTGACCCTAGAATCAATAAGCTTATTTACTAGAAGCACTGCATCAATGATTTGATGGCTTGCATTTTGGTTCTTTGAAATAAGATTCCCAATGATGCTTCTCAAACTTTAGGCTAAAACCTTAGAAACAACTTATAAATGCAACCAACTAAGCTGATTG
This sequence comes from Carnegiea gigantea, assembly GCA_029747015.1. Lineage (NCBI taxonomy): Eukaryota > Viridiplantae > Streptophyta > Magnoliopsida > Caryophyllales > Cactaceae > Carnegiea > Carnegiea gigantea. The sequence continues at coordinate 258,606 of JAKOGI010000438.1, read as the reverse complement.
GCTGAAAGTCTCTTATATTTTCAGCACTTGCTTTCCTAGCAATAAGACCAATAAAAGTGGTATTGAGGTTGGCCACAAATCTTTGTAAAGAGAAAAGCTCGGCAAACATTCTAATGACATCTCCACTGATAGTGTCCCAATTGCCTTGAAGGAATGTCATGGTCATACCATCAAGTCCGGGGGCCTTATCCCCACAGCAATCTAGGAGGGCTTTAGTAACTTCTTCACTGAAAGGCATCTTAATAAACGCCTTATCAGAGTTTGGTAGCAAGGGTAAACGAAATCTATTAACTTTTGGTCTCCACGGTCCTGGCTCAGAAAAAAGAGATTTGTAGAAGTTGTAAATTGTGGATTTTGTATCTAAAAGAGCATTATATGGAACCCCATCAACCACCACAAAAGAAATAGAGTTAAACTTCCTATGCATATTAGCTACCCTGTGGAAGAACTTGGTGTTATGACTTATGATGCTTGCCTTAAGCCATAAAGCCCTCGACTTTTGTCTCAAAGAGATTTCCTCCATCAAAATAATTTTACCCCAATCATCTTTTGCAACCCTTCTTTGCTGAATTGCATCATTAGTAAGGCTAGAAGTCTTTTCTTTCACATCAAGAGAATTTTATAATTCCCAAAAGATTATACTTTTGAGTCTTGATGTCTCCAAACACATCCTTGTTCCACTTCTTAAGTTTCTCTTTGATAAACTTAAGTTTATTTGTGACAATATAACTAGCAAAACTGTCAAACTGAGCCCCCTCCACCACTGTTTGATAAGATTCGAGAAATCCTCAAATTCCAATCACATAGGGTCTGTTCTTTTCGTGGGTCATTTGTCATTTACCAACCTCAATCCACTTCAACCCACTTCAACCTATTTCAATCTACTTCAACCCACTTGGAAAAAAAAAAACCAATTTCAACCCACTTTAACTTATCTCAACCAACTTCAACCAACTTCAACCCACCCCCTTCATAATTTTAATAATTTGTATAGTATCATGTGAGATTTAATTATTCTTGCACCAAAAAGTTCGCTGTACTACTTTTTTTATAAATTATCATACTTTGGAATTGTTTTATTTTTGTATTTTTGTATTTTTTTAGTTTTCGATTTAAAAATTTTTAAATTTTTAATTTTTAAAATTTAATTTTTTCTATTTAATTTTTTTATTTTTTATTTTTTATTTGTTAATTTTTTTAATTTTTTGAGTTTTTTTAATTTTATTTTTAATTTTTCGTATTTAATTTTTATTTTTAATTTTTTAATTTTGTAATTGTTTTTTTGTATTTAATTTTTTTTAGTTTTTTCTTTACTTTTTTATTTAATTTTCTTATTTTTTACTTTTTGTATTTAGGTTTTGAAATTTTTATATTTTTGTGATTTTAAATTTTTTAATTTTGTATTTTTTATTTTGTATTTTGTATTATTTTTTACTCTTTTGGGGTTTTTATTTTTTATTTAATTTGTGTATTTTTTATTTTTGTATTTAGGTTTTTAAATTGTTTCATTTTTTGGATTTTAATTTTTATATTTTTTACAATTTTTTATTTTTTATATTTTTATTTTTTATTTTGTAATTTTTTGTTGTTTAGTTTTTATTTTATATGTATCTATTTAATTTTTTATATTTAATTTTTTGTATTTAAATTTTTTATTTTTTATGTTTGTATTTTTTATTTTCGAATTTTTATTTTATATATTATGTTTTGTTGTTTTCAATTTTTTCATTTTTTAATTTGTTATTTTTTATTTTTGTACATAATTTTAGATTTTTTATGTTTGTATCTGGGTATTTGTAATTAATTTTTGGTTGTAATTTTTGTTGTTCAAATTTTTTATTTTGTTATTTATTGAATTGTTACGTTGTGTTTATTTTGTGTTTACTTGTGTAATTTTTATTTGTGTGGAAGTTATTTTTTTATGTCTGTAATTTTATAATTATATGTATGTAATTGTAGTTTTTAATTTGATAAATTTTTAATCCAAAAACAAAGCGTTCGGGTGAAAATGGGTGACTGTAATAATTTTATAACATTTTATTTGTTATTATGTTATTTTGTATGTCTGTGTTTGTGCTTCGTATTCAGTTTTATAATTTTGTGACAGCTTATTTGAAGTGTTCGTACTGTTTACACTATCAATATTTTTTTTAAACTTTGTGCGTCATGTGCAAAATTAATACCTTCGGGAATCAGTAACTAACTGCAATTTGCAAACGTGACAGAAAGATGATGAAATGCACGTAGATATGGAAATGATTACAGCAACGCATCGCACATATTAAGCGACGTAAACATACGAGCACCTATCTGTTCTACCTTCACAACCATTTAATTTCTGGTGGAATGAGAAGCCCAAATTTCATTCGCTATTTGATTCCTAATTTCTTTCATGGCATTCTTAGCATCCTGATCGAATAGGTTAACAGCTGGCGTCGGAGCAGCGCATAACGACCTTGGTGAGATTTGCATCCCCTTCTCATGCAGACGGATGAAATTGTGGAGTGTACATGCTGTAATAACAATTTCTATTTGTGATTCTAAACTCATTTGAGGCATCCTGTCATCCAAAATCTTCCAAGTGTTCTTCAGAACACCAAATGTTTGCTCCACTACTTCACGTAAAGAGGAATGCCAACAGTTAAACTCTTCTTCAATGCCTTGTGGCCCATGGCTGCATCGCCGGCCGCTTATGAATTCGGGAATGTGGTAGCGAACACTCATCCCTGAATAATGAGCCAAATACCCTGTCGTATTTGGATACGCAGAATCCACCAAATAATATTTTTCTGTTGGAGTATGTAAGAGAAAGACACCACATGAATTTTGGTTTATAATGAATCAAATTACTTAAAAACACGACAATGAATATGTTAGTACCTGGTTCAGGATGAGGGAAATGAAATTTACGCTGACTCAAACTATCCTTCAACACACGTAGATCGTGGGAGCTTCCTTCCCAGCCAACATTCACATATGTAAACATCATGTCAAAAGAAACGACACATAAAATGTTCCAACTCTTTCGGCCTTTACGATTTCGAAATTGTTGGCCACTAGCATCTCCTACTACGCATTGAATATGCGTCCCATCTAACGCCCCAATGTAGTCCTTCAACAGAGAATAACAACTTAAGTGTGTTTTCACATTTATGTTGAATGAGAAGAACATGTTAAAGTGTGTGCGAAGGTTCACAGCATACCTTAAAAAATGGCCAATAGAAGCCTTTCTTCTGGAGAATTTCAGCAGGCACTTCATCTTGACTTTGGTATGGCCTAACAATATCAGAAGACAATTGCACTAGATCATGGAGTACTTGTTTATGATATTTGCCTATTGTTGATAGGGAATGCTGAAAGCGATCTTCAACCTCCCAATAGCTAGCCCCTCTTGCCAACCTAGACAACGTCATTGCAACTATTTCGGCAGCTTTAACAAAATGACCCTTTTCCAATGAACCTCTCTCTATGAATACGCTAACAAGATGTGTGAAAGCATCTTTTTCGAGGCGAAGAACTTTACGACACAAGTCTGGACGATTCCCGCTCAATAATCTATGTATATACTGCGCCCCACTCTCCCCACCAATTGCTCTTGGCATTCTTTCTTTGAAAGTGGAGCGAGGTCGGTCCGCAAGATAACGTTCTAGGGTGTAACCGATAGCAGTGTCAATAGCTTGGTCTTCCACCTCATCCTTTGTACAATCCTCCTTATCCATTGTACAGTCATGCTCATCCATTCTACATCATATCAGCACACAACAATAAGCGAGCTGAAGCACAAGGAAATTATACTTGCCACATAACATGTTGTTCCTCTGCATACAACGATAAAATCAAGTATACATACAACAACAGAAAATGAAAAGACAACAACAATGTTATCCAAACCAAACCAAGGAACATGTCTATCACTACCTACTGTTAATGCAGACAAACTCCAAACATAACAACACACAAGAAAATAAAGGCATACATACTCCAATCCGCTTACAAAGTCAGATGCAAAACCCTCTTGATTTGATGTATCTGACCACAAACTCATCATCCAAATACAAGAAAAGATTTTCTTCCTTTTTTTGATGGATGTAGTCCATCACACTCCATATGAAATCCGTTCCCATGGTAGAAACTTTGGGATGTTGCTTCAGTCGTGCCTGCACCTGCTTCGTAAGGGATGGTTATTGCTTTCCCTTCTCCCTCATGCGGAGAAAAGCAAGGGCTTGGTTGACCTCCTCTTCTCTCGCTAACCAGTTGAGAAGCGCTTGCCGTTTGCCATCGCTGGAAGTCCCGCCTTCACTTTTTCGCTTGCGAGAGCTGTGAACAGTCTTTGGTGGAGATCGACTTTCCTCCGCACAAAAGCATTCGATATCGTTATCGGATCCATCCTCATTCGTTTCGTCACTGTCACCGACATGTTCGACGACATCAATCGCCTTTTCCTTTGACCGTTGGGTTTGATTGCTAGGGAAACCAACCATCCCAGGAGCAAAGCTTATTTTCCCTGTCGCCTGCTTCCCGTGGAATGCGGATTTCGTCTTGTCCAAGTTCGCAGGCATCTTCTTCCAGAACGATTTATACTTGCCACCATATCTCTGCACACCATAACACAAATCAATGTTTCATATTACAATTCCGAACAACGATGTTATATAATATCAAAAAACTTCTACAAGTGTATGTCATTTACCTCAAGCAATTCTTGTCAAGCTGAGTCGGACACATCCACAGTCCCAGTCGTGTAATCAACACCCAACCCTGTTCTACCTATAAGATATTCCCAAGCTCCCAACTTCTTTCGTAAATCATTACAACGGTTTTTGATTTGGACGCTCTCCTTATGAATCCCCTCATTTTTCAACATCACCCTCACTAAACTCCACTCAAACTTAACTGCTCCTTGTGCTCTTTGTTCAATCAGAACATCCAACAACTTCTCATCGTCCCTGTTTGTCCAATTAGCTGATTTTTTTCCAGAAGCAGCCATCACATTCAATTTTCTATACCCATGAACATTCCATGGTCAGGCCACAAAACACATACACAATGAAAATGGATCATCACTGTCAATTTTGTAAATCATATTTCCATCACCACACAAGAACAAAGCAGAAATTCCAAGGTGTACCCAATCCTTCAGTCCACGAAACAACAAATTTAACAAGCAATACACCAAACCACTCAAACACAACATAGCAGAGCTGGGAATCAACTAGCAAGCATGACAAATCCACTACATAACTGAAACCACAAAATTTGAGGCCCTGTTTGTCAACCGTTAACTGGAAGCATGACAAATCCACCACATAACTGAAACCACAAAATTTGAGGCCGTGTTTTTCGACAGTATTCCCCACGCAACTCAAACCAGACAACTCAATTCACTGACTCGGATTTATCACAACAATGGTTGGAGTTGGCTCAACAATTCACTAATCAGTTCAATCATATGTGCAGAGCATCATTTGAGAACAAACCAATACAATTACAACTGATTACACTAACAAATGAACCAAATCGAAAATCGAACTCAAAAACCGTAACCGAACTTATAGGTAACGTGTGTGCTGGTGGCGACAGTGTGGCGGTCTGTGGCGTCGGTACCGGTCGGAGACGTCGGCGGGTGGTCCTCTGTCGGTGCGTGGAGGTGGAGCCGTCGGCCGGTCAGCTCTGGAAGCAGCAACTCGAAACCCTAACCGAACTTTTTGTCACGCGATCTGGTGGTGGCGACACTGTGGCTGTCTGTGGTGCCGGTACCGGCTGGAGACGTCGGCGGCGGGTGCTCTGTCGGTGCGTGGAGGTGGAGCCGTCGGCCGGTCAGATCTGGAAGCAGCAAAGGAGCAATGGCAGCAGGTCGTGGTTCGCTGGGCAACGCAGGTCGTGTGTTAGCTGAAAATTTTTCAATTTTTTCCCTCCCATTTCAAATTAAATGAACGTACAGAATAATCCATTAATAAAAAAATAAAATTAAAAAATGACAACATATATTGCAAATTCAATACAAATTAAGAATTAATTAAAAAATTGCTGTGAACAAATTATTAGTAAAAATTTAATTAATAATTAAGAAATTAAATACATAATTACATATGTTAACAAAAAAATGAATAAATAAAAAATACACAAATAATTAACAAATAAAAAATAACATATAAAAATAAAAAATAATCAAATTAAAAATAGACAAATAAAAAATTAAAAAATTAAAAAATAAAAAATTTAAAAATTTAAAAATCTAAAAATTAAAAAATTAAAAAATTAAAAATTTTACAAATTTACAAATGTAAAAAATTAATACCATTACAAAAACATGCCAAATATTAATTATCACATATTAATTACATTTTCATAATTTTAAATCAACTTCAACCCACCATATAAAAAATATACCAACTTCAAGCCACTTCAACCCACTTCAACCTACTTCAATCTATTTCAACCCACCTAAAAAAAAATTATCAACTTCAACCCATCTCAACTTACTTCAACCTACTTCACCCTTTTACTCATCTAATTTACCCACGAAAAGAACAGGCCCATATTCTCAAACTTGAAAGGAGTCTTACCCCTTTCTAGCCTCGTCATCTCAAGACAAATAGGAAAGTGATCCGAAATAGGTCTAGATAACCTTTTTTGAACCATGTCTGGAAAAAATTTCTCCCCGAAACAAGAAAGCAGTCCAACCTTGAACATACCGATTCATCTCCACTCCTAGACCAAGTAAAGCCACCCCCAAGGGAAGATCCATTAAGGCGATGAAATCCTGAAATCCACCATTGCATTAGAAGGACAAACACCTGTGCTCCTTTTTCTTGAGGATGCAAAATTTCGTTAAAATCTCACCCTATGCACCAAGGACCAGACCAACCATCTCGAATACGGCGTAGTTCATCCTACATACTTAGTTTGTCAACTCTAACATGTGGACCATGAACACCAGTAAAGGCCCAAGAGATGCTGCCATTAACCAATTGCAAAAAGCAACTGATCGAAAATTCTCCACAATGAGGAAACCAAATGGAAAGAACTTTTATCCACAAAACTAAAATTGCACCTGTTGAACCTATCATCTAGAGAACAGCGAACCCAACAGGCTAGTTTCCCCAACTGCTACGAATATCAGAAAGCTCAACATTCCCAAATGTCACGATCATTAATTCCCCTCACATTCCAAGAGATAAACTTGAACATAAGGCACCATCATCCCTCTAGAAGAAGTACATGACTTATTATATTTGACTCCAAACTCAAGTCTCCGAAGCTCCCTCTGCCTCCTGGTAGATGGTGGCGTTCTCTGCACACTTGGCTTGGACATAACATTGCTATTCTCGATTCTAGATAGTAGATGAATCACCTTATGCTCATAACTAGAGAAGGCCATCCCAATACAGGCAACAATGCTTTTAAGTTTGGAGGCCACCCACTTGGACGCATTCTCAGAGTTAATGTTCTCACCATCCCAAACATCTTCCACCGAAAAGGAATTGCTAGGGCTATGAAAATGAGTAATCAACTGTGAGCGGTGCTACTAAATAATCAACTCCTTAGCAGCTACCCATTGGTACCAACGGCCATTCATGCACAACAAGCTCTTCAGTGTTATCCCGCAATATGGAAACAGGAGCATTATTGCGAGAGCTAACACTCATTTGCAATTGCATCATGAACAACGTCCTGGGGTAATTCACAAGGAACAACACCATATAAATCCAAGCCCCAATTATTAGCTGAAAGTGTTGACTGATTACCTATAGAGAACAAAGAAGACGGGGCATTAACCACTAAGGAGGGGGATTGGTCCTTCTCCTCAAAGAACCAAGGCAAGCTCATAGAAGATGATGCATCTCATAGAAGATGATGCGGCCACCTTGTTAGAAAGATTGAAACAAGCTAAAGTAGGATGAATATCCAAAATCACATAAACCCTGTGAGCTTCGTGAGAGTACAAAATCCCATGCCGAAGAAATAGAAATGTTGCTAGAAACCTGGCCACAAATATTAGCTTCAAATAGAGCAAGGTCAAAAGAGGTAGTTATCATTAAAAATTATATCATCAAATCTAGAAGACTGTCTTTGGAAACTAAAAATGTTCAACTCGAAGGTCATGTTACCAAGGACAGTCTCTTCATTCTAATTCTCCAGTTAATCAGAGCATTGATAGTATCCAAGAAAGGATGCTCTAGAATGACAGGAATCTGATTCGCAGTATTAGCTACCTTTTCAGTTTCGAGCACAACAAAGTTTATTGGGTTAACAAATTCACCCACCTTAATCAACACATTCTCTATAAGACCCCTGGCAACTTGGTCGATTTATCAACTAGTTGAATGACTATCTTGGTAGGTTTTAGCTGATCATAGACTCTCATACTTAGTGAAGGGTAATAAATTGACACTAATCATAGCCTTTCATACGACATTGGCCCCTAAGTCAAGCAACGCTCTATGAATGGGACCTAGCGTCTCATGCTACATTGCCCCTAGGATAAGCAACGCTCTATAAATGAGTTGGTCCCCTATGACTATGAAAATAGTAGGGCAATCGGGATCTTTGTACTTCACTGTGATTTGATGGAAAATGATAGAATTAGGACTAAAGGCTAAGAAAGCTTTCTTAAAAACACTAGTGGCTCTCTTGGTAGTACATAAATCCTTCAGAATCTAGTATAAGGAAACATCTGTTGAATATCATCAAGTAGAGGAATGTTGATTTTGGCTTGAGAGAAAGTCTCTCTCATCTTATCAACATCGGCTTGGTTTTTCTTTTTCAGCCTATGGAGGAATGGAGGTACATGCTTATGTACTTGTTCAATAGCAGAAGGAGATGAAGAATCCTTGGTAAATGAGTGATCCATTGTGCCAGTATAGTCCTTTTCCTTTGGCTTTTCTTGATCACAAGATGGGTCAGAAGGGTAGTCATTAGGAGAATCACCGGGGACACTACTTGTAGTATCCCTTGACTTATCGGATGAACCAATATGAAGAAGAAGAGGAAGAAGATGAATTTTGAAAGAAAGTGTGAGAGTATCTTTAGGTTTTTGTTTGAATTTTTCACTTGATTGTCAATCTCTCGATTTGATCTAAGAAATATAATTGCATTCACTTTCTTCATATTCTCACTGGGGTTGGCTCCAGAGGAAGAAGATGAGGCATAACCCTTAGGGTTCGCCTCTGTTCGACTAGGAAAAGTACCTGACTCCTTAACAGAAGATGTTAATCGAGAAAATTGTTTATTCATCATTCTCATCATCTTTTCTATAATGGTATTAGTCATCCTCTCCACAATCCACATTGCTATGAATTCTTCGCTCAATCTTATCAATGTCAGTATAACCAAGAGGAGGAGGTTGAATTTGAGTACTAAGAGGTGGTGGTTTAGCTGCGTAGACACTACCTGAAAAGCCGGTCTTTAATAAGAATTATAAGCATGGGAGATAGGCTGGGAGTTGTTTCCAAGAAACACTCCAGGTTAGGAGTTAGGAACTACAACATTTAGTCCACTATTCCAAGAAAAGTTAAGGTGATTTCTTTATCCTAGGTTGAAGTAAGGGTAGAATGAGTCATGCTTAGGTCTTTGGTAGACCATATTTCACCTGACCTGTCCAATAAATAAGTGGTAGGGGTGTAAACAAGCTGAGTCCAGCCAGACCGACTCGGTCGGTAGAAAGCTTGGCTTGAAGCTCATTGAGCCTGTAAGATAATGAGCCTGTAAGATTTAGGCTAGGGCTCGAATATATAGTGCTTGGCTTGGAGCTTAACTCAGTATTCTTTTTTTGTTTCTTTGTGGTCAAAAAATTTGCAAATCTAAGGCTATTATCCAAGCTAAATTTGAAATATTTTTCATTAGACTCAAGAAATAAGCATTAGAATAAAATTTTTTATTCTAATTGCAATTTCATACTTTCTAAGCAAGCAACAGTGATGCTTTTAGAAAGAAAGCTGCCTTGATACATGGACTTTAGCATGATTCGAGTTTGTTGGTCAAATCCTTCATAAATAATTTGGCAAAGATGTGATTATTCTAAAAAGTGTAGTCCGGTGCACAAGTATCCCACATTCACGCAGGGTCCGGGGAAGGGCCACACCCTTAGTATTCTAAAGCACGATGAGGAAACTAGCCAACAAATTCTTAAACTTGTCTAAGTATTTCCGAAATGATTCCCTTTCTAATTGAAGAAACTCATTGATTTCATTCCTTAATTTTACCGTCTTTGCATTGAGAAAATAATTGCTTAAGAATAACTTAACAAAGTCATCCTAAGTAGAAATAGAATTAGAAGGTATACACCAATCTTTTAGCAACATCTTTTAAAGTAAACGGGATCAATTTCATTCTTACCACATCAATAGATATATTAGGGAAATGCATCATAAAACATACTTCTTCAAATTCTCAAAAAAAACAAATATGCATCCTCTAAACCAGTGAACTTAGGGAGTATTTGAGTGTAATGAGGTCTAGGTCCTACCTCAGGTGTGTTAAAGCATGGTGGTAAAGTGGTGCGTGGAGGATAAAAAAAATCACTTAAGGGTCTCTCGTGTGCCGTTTCTTTCCATCCAGGTTCAGCCTTGGGTTCTGGTTCAATCATAGCAAGGCGTCTTCTCTTAGCTCTCTAACCTAACCAATTCTGCCATGCCCACACCCGATAAAGTATTTTTAGTCTTTTCTGTTTCTGATTTTTTTGGATTTTTCCTAACACAAAAAATAGAAGATAAATCAAAATCTAAAAAGAAAAAGCTAAAAAGAAAACTAAAAATAATATCAAAACTCCAAATTCAGAGTAATACACACACAATATTTAGAAAATCAAAGAAAACATGGACCTTTTTTTCCCATTCTTTCTAACCTAGAATAATACAGAGAAATCAAAATAGAAAATTAGTTTTGAAAATTGCAGAGAATTCTGAAAATTGCAGATAATTATTAATGTCCAAGTAGACTATAAAATAACCTAGAAACCTACTAAAAATATCAGAAAAGCAAAATAAGCATTGGATTTGCACATAAAAATCAAAATGGACACTTGAAAATGCAAAACTCCACAGATTGCACTAATTTTCTTCCTAGCTTTGACCTGACTCACTTGCACCTGTACTGGGACAGCCTCTTTTTTGTGACTGGAAATTAACTATAACAAAATTAAGCAAAATATAAAATGACAATATAAACTCTAAACACAAAAATAAGATCACAAAAAATTCTAAACTACTTTAAAACCAAAAATGAAACTAACTCACTCTAACACAAAAGCAAAAATGAAAACAAAGAATCAATCACTAATCTAAGACTTGACTCAGTCGACTAAATAAAATTCGCAACCTAATTTCACAAACTTCATCTCCAGCAAAGGCGCCAAAAACTTGTGATTTTTCGCAAGCGTACGGTTTGTCACCGTAATACTTGAGGTCGGTCCACAGAGATGGAGTACAAGTTTGGGTCCCTCACTACTTATCTAAGCTATTAAAAAATTACTGAGAAGGAATGAAATTGATATAGCTACTTTTATTTAGGCACCAGTAAAGCCAAACAACCAAAAAAAAAAATAGAAAAAAAAAAGAAAAGGGAGTTGCCTAGCGTAACTCCCTAGCTTTTTATTCTGGCCATGGGCTATAGTCTTTTCTAATTGAACACTTAGCCCCTGTTCTATTTCGTGTTTTTGAGGATTTAGCTAAGAGTTTACTTCTCCTTACAACTCCTTACATCCTTAACATAATCCTTATATCTTTTTACATCTTCTTACATCCCCTTACCTCTTCTTACATCTTCTTACATCCTATATAGATTTTTTATAATATTCATTTATTTTAATTACAAAAATATGTATACTTTTCTAATTATGCTACCAATATACAAAATTTGTAGATATCTTATGAACACAACATTTATATAAATATAAAAACATAATATAACGACGTAAATTATATTTGAGTTTCAACATGAATAATATATGTTATTTTAAATGGAATAAGTGACTATACTTTTAAAATTATAATATAAAGCTTTTGTTCATGTTTAAGTCTGAAGCATATATAAAAACTGTCAAACTGTATGTGGCGAAGGCATTATAGCTATATCATCTCTAAGTTTATCCCTGACAATTTTGTTGCTATCATTATACAATTGAACATTTAGTGGTCATTTGAAATTTGGTTCCCTTATTAAGATTGATTTAAGCTTGTTGTGCAGAAGAATAAAATTGTGCAGAGTACAACAAGAAACAATTATCTGCTCATCTCATTTGCGGCATTTTGTCGGCCGATATTTTTCATCTCCTCTTCAATACTCCACAAGTTCTTTCCACTGTCATTCGTAAAGATGAGTGCCGATGGTTGAATCGTTTCTTCACTTCTTTAGGTGAACCATATTTTCTAAATTGTGAGATATGACAATGAGTCTCCTTTCCTATGTACGAGCTAAATATCCAAGAGTATTTGGATATTTGGATATGCTAAGTCAATCAGATAGTATTTTTCTAAATAATTATGTGAAATAATTAGAGTTTTATATGACAAATGAGAATCATCAAGGAATATGTTAAGAATATATCCTCGTGTACATGGAGGGGAATGAGGAAAATTGAACTTAGGTTGAAGCATACTATCTTGTAATACTGTCATATCTTGTGCACTCCCCTCCCAATCGATGTTTAAGTAAGTGATCATCATGTTGAATGATACCACAGCTAAGGTGTGCCAAATGTTCATCGATGAGCACCACCTACATCTTTTGTTTTTATTTTTTGATTTTTTTTGATTTTGGAAGGTAATATTTAATTTTTGGTTGTTTAATGTAACAATACAATTTTCATATTAAGCATTGTTGAATAATGTTTTAACGGTTTATTTATAAAATTTCTTGGTAAGAATATTGACCATGCATTTACATTTAAAATTGTTTACTTAAAATAGAATTTTATTCTAACAGTTGTATTCAATTTTGTCAATTTTTTTTTTTGTCATACTTTGCTTATTGGATCAAACTAATGTAAATATAAAAAATCACTTCAAGTATACGAAATTTCTTGAAAAAATTTATGGGGTTTAATATATTTTATTGTTATGTAACTAACTTAGTTAATGGTTTATTTTCAATAAGTGTATTATTTTAATATTATTTCTCATCCAAAATGTTCTTTGTAAAACAAACATATTTCGTTTCAATTATATTAAGAAATATTTTGTTAACTGATGGTATCAAATTTTAGTCGTAAATATGACTAATATATCATAATTGTCACAAATTATATTATACAACTCTTCAATAATTTAACAGCTCCTTATATTTATCCTTACAGCTCCTTACAGCTAGTTACATCTTCGTACAACTCGTTACATCTTCATACAACTCGTAACATCTTCTTACAGCTCCTTACCGCTCCTTACAACTTCTTACAACTCCTTACATTTTCTTACAACTCACAGTTGTATCTTATCGTGAAACAGAAAATGCCCTTAGTAACTACATGAAATCAGAGTACATAAGCAATCCCGTGTCATGGCACCAGCGAGAGATCAGAATGGATTACAGGGGTAACATTAGTTGACACCAAATTATCAAGTTCTAATCACTGAAATTGCAGTAGAATCAACATACAATAATTCAGTGAGAAATCAGCAATTCCAGCAAAAGAAACAGTAGCCCAGAAGAGTAAATATGATTGCAAGACTGAAAAACTATACCCCAAAAGAAGAGCCAGGATCAATTAAAGAGTATCCCAGATCCCAGAACAGCCATGAACTAGCAACCCAAGTTGAAGCCAGTTCATCAACAATTCGAACGACACTGGAGAAGAAAAGCTATCTCAAATTGGAATCAAACTTTTGAAGTTTTAATACATACATACATACATGTGTGTGTGTGTGTGTATGTGTGTGTGTGTGTGTGTGTACACACACACACACATACATATATGCATGTATATACATACATATATGCGTGTGGGTGTTGGTGCGTGCGCGTGTGTGCGTGAATTTGCACGCGAACTAAACGAGCCCAAAGTCAATAACATGGATTTTTATGTATATATGTATGTGTACGTATGTATGTATGTATGTATGTATGTATCCTAATTCTCGCGCGAACTGAACGAACCCAAATTCAATAACGTAGATTTTTAAGTCTAGCAACTAAATCTAGAAAACCAAAAACATGGAGAAGAAAATCAAAATTATATAATTGAATACCCTACTCTTTGCTTCTTTAATGCTCCTTTTCTTCGACCTTGCCATCTAATTTGTAGCCCCAGTCGAACTCCTGAAGCCCCATTAAACTAGAATTAAAGCTGTTCATTTACTGTTTGTAATTGCCAAATTGATGATGGTGATGATGATGAAAATAGAGGGTAATGGCTGGGATTAATGAAGGAAGGAGGAGCGGAAAAAAAATGGAGGGAGGGGGCGGATGGGATTAATGGTGTTGATGAATGAAGAAGATGAAGAGAAGGGGGAGGGGATTCAATTGTGATTCTGCCGGGAATGAGGAAGGAGAAAAGAATTTTTTTTGTGTTTTGGGGGGGGGGGGGTAGCAGGTGCCAGGAGGCTAGGCTCGGCAGAGGGGGAAGCGGATTGGGCCAGGCCCAGGTGCTGCTAGGTCGAAGGGAAGGAAGAAAAGGAGGTGGGCTGAGGTGAGGTGCTGGTAAAGAACGAGAGCCTGTTTTCTTCCTTTTTTTTTTTTGGGTCTCGGTTGATCCAACATGGGTTTTTTTCCTACTCTTTTGGCAAGCAATTTATTCATCCTCTTGAAATTTCCACAATTCCTACTATTTAATTAAAAACATATTAAAATCCTAATTTAATCATTTATTGTGAGTAAATATTAGGTAATAAAGGGTACAAAAATATGTTATTTTTGGACTGAACAGGGATGGAGTTGGTAATGATTATAGGCTTATGATGATTAAGAAGTTAGAGAAACATTTCTTTTTTCTTTTTTAATAACTTTTTGTGGCTCTTTGGCAACTTAGCTAATTTAATCCCTGGGTCGCTAAGAGGAACTTGGGTTCAAGTCCCTCCTATATCATATTTGTGCCTATTTATGTGCCAAAAAAGTACATAGATATTTGATTCTTGAATTCGAATTTGAAAGGTTGATGAATTTAAAAGTTAGCTAGTCAGAATTGAAATAAACAAAAAAAAAAAAACTGTGAACAAAATTAGTCAAAGGCAACGGTAAATTAAATTGATAAAAGATGGTGTTGATAGGTTTTTTTTGGGAGATTTGGGGGGGGGGGGGTTCAATATAAAAGGTCTTCGGAAAAAAGGGAGAAAAATAAAGACAAAAAGGGGAAAAAAGGGATGCATATCTATAAGATGAGTGGGGAAATAAAATTCCAAGAGGAACAGGTGTTTGGGCTGCTGCTAGTGAGAGCTTGAGAGGAAAAGTTGTGCCGTTGTGGCAAAAATAAGAATAAAAGAGGAAGAAAAAGCCAATGGCTACTGTTACTACTTGAACCTACAGGACCAGTGCTCTTGAGTCTGCCCCTTGTGATGGCCCACCTCAATGTTGTAGTGTTGTATTCATTGGTGATAATCTATGCAATCGATGAAAGCTTTCTTCATTTCAGGATACTGCCCCTTATCATAGCTTCCATTTTAAATGCTTTTGACTCGTCCTTAGATTAGTTACTGTAGTACATTCAGGTTTTGTTTCACACACCCTCCCAATTGCCCTCCCCCAAAAAAGGAATGTTAAAGAAAAGAAAATAGATGAGAAAAAAAGTGAGTGTCAAGCCAACCAGTACAGTACTGGATTTGAAACAGTGCAAGAAGCTGTCATCTGTTTGGAATTGAGTAGCCTTAACCATAGCTTAGAGGTTTCTCTTAGAACGGCGGTCAACACATAGCAATGTGAATAATTAAGAGCACAAAAGCATTAAGAAGCTGTTGACGATGATGACTTCGCTTATTTGTCTATGAATAGCTTGATAGTGGGTGAAAGGACTGCTTTGTACCCTTAGATCTTGCGTTGGTGACCATTTTCAAAATCATGGCCCACAGGAGCCTCTTCTTGGAGCTTCCGCCACAGTGGCTGGAATATTGAGCAGGAGATATTGATAAATGGTATATGCATAAGCAATTCATCTCTGTTTTGAACCTCTTCTCTGGACAGCTATATATACTGTTACTGCTGCTCCTGGAATTGGGCATTGGGATACATAATTTCCCATTTTATGTAGATTTCTTTCCTCTTGTCCTGCTAAAATCTCTGCAGTGCATACTTTGCACTTAATGGCAAAATGAGCATGTCTCTGTACTCTGTAATGAAGGTAGAAGGTCTTCTGGTATCTATTGAGGAATATGGCTATTTTTTTCTTTGTTTTTTTTCATCTTGGAGCCAGCGGTACTTGAATGGTTGAGATCCAGTCTAACATTTCTTGACTGAATTCCATTTGTACTGGGTAAGCAGTTTTACTGCCTTGAGCCTGTGGGGATGGACTACAGTAGCTCCGCAAAAGGGATGCCCCAGGTTTTTCCCCTTTTTCTGTTTTTGGTTGATGGAAGATGTTTAAGTAGAGTTAAGTGGAGTTAGGTAATGTTAAGGGCAGATCTACGCTGGGTCAAACCCGTGAGACTGGAGACTCTAGTGCATTCTATTTTATCTTATATTCTTATGTTATATATATTCCATATACTGGAAGATGAAAGGTTTGTTAATGAGCTGGTTTTGACTCCATCTTAAGTGCCAACGTCAATGGTTTGCATACTCTGTAAGAGTGGCCTCTTAACTTTTAATTGCTGTTGGATTCTCACCACAAATTCCCTTCTTTCTTGTTTTTGTGGCTTCTAACTTCTGCCCCCCCCCCCCCCCGAAACAAACAAACATGAGCAGCCAGAGAAAAGATTCTTGTTATTTTTTTTTTTTGGGGGGGGGGGTAACGAGTGATCATTGGGCCATTGAATTACTTTGTGTGAATTTTTGGGGGGAAAATGTAGATTTAATTATAATTGTGTTGTGGACTAACTTTATGTGAAGCAGTTTTTTTTGGGATGTTCTTTTTTTCTTTGGATTTTTGAACCCACTAGGCCTGCAATCGTTGAGGTAAAAGGGACTGCCCTGGGGCAAGGGAACACCAAGCCAGTTAAGGCATCAGCACCAAGCACTTGGTGGTGCCCTTGCAAACAAAATCTCATGGGTTTCGACTCCTCTCCAGGAGCTTTGGCACTTTACGCAATGTGCTGTTCAGCAGATACTCTTGGCTTTTGGATCGAACTGCAATCTCATTTTTGAGATTCATATATACTTCATTCTTTTAAACATGACCCCTATTAATTGACATGTCTAAAACATTTCTTATCCACATAGATCATTTTTGAGATTCATATATACTTCATTCTTTTAAGCATGACCCATTTTAATTGACATGTTGTCACTTGTCAGTGATTGAAAGTATCTAAAAATGGGCTGGGCCTTTTCTTTCTCAAGCTTGGTGAGCAAAGAATATGCATGAAATGATAAAAATGGCTTATCTAATTATTTAATCACCAAAGGATACTATCAGCATTTGTCGTAAATTGCACCTATTTGTGTAATCCTTTCATTTGCTGCTTCCCAAGGCTTCTTTTCTTCTGTATTAATTGTAAAAGTGTGTTGTCATTTGCTCCTGACAGATCTACAAATCTCAGAGGAATATGATCCTGTGTGCTTCAGCGTGCATCCTCTACTGGTATGCACAATAGCAATTTACTTGCATTCCTAAGACATTCGCATGGAAGTCCTGATTATGCATGTTGAATGTGATACCAGGTGCATCTACCGCATTTGCAAATATTACAAGGACATTGAAAACTTGGAGGAGATTGAAAAGAGGTACAAGAAGCTGTAATTTTCCTCTACTCAGGATTCACCGTCTTACCCATGGCTTCCTTTTGGCTCAAGATTAGAGGCTAGGGGGCTGGCTGTATTTTGGTGTTGGAATATGCATATTCAGGAGCAGTTCCCCACTAGATAGTCACGTTCTTGCCTCTCTTTTCTTTTCTGGCTTTTTTTTTTTCCTTTTTTTTTTGTTGGGTGTGCTGAGTAGTTACGCACAGAAATACCGGATTGCACATGATATTCAATAGACTAATAGGTCTGGCGTACTGCTTTTTTCTGTTGAATATTAAAAGTTGTGCAGTGTGCTGGGGAAAGGGATTCAGATCAACTTTGTGGTACCGGATATACCAACGAGTCGTGAACGACATCATTTTCCGTAAGACTTATTTGCTGTGTACCACAAATAGTCTTCGGGATAGAACGCTGATATACAAGTATATATATTCATGTTTTCTCGAGTTCGAACCATGGGAAAGTGATTCATAGGAATGTGTTCTCGCACATCTTATTCCCATCTTGATATCACATCCTATATATTTCTCTTCTCCTTATCCAAGATTTTTATAACATGTCAAAAGGTACTATACCAAGAGGCACCACAAAGGATAGGAAAAGGTATCATGCCAAAAGGCACCATGCCAAGAAGCACTACAAAGGATAGGATAGAAGTTAACGGGGGAACTTGAAAAGGTACCTTGCTTATCCACCTTTTCGGATAAGCACTAGAAAATCTGCCACTTTTATTTTATTCTTGGAAAATTCCAATAATCCCCTGCCTTTTTCAAGATATAGCACAAACCCTCGCTATTCCAGCAAATACACAATTACAACCGAGAACACAAAGAGATTTATGCATCATAAAAGTATCTTGCGATTTGAACTTTCACTTAGTGGACATAATTTCAATTAGTCTAAATGTAATAGTAGACAAGTCTTTGAACTATACATCCTTTTTGACTAATTGGATATACCTCACACATAAACCTCAAAATACACTTAGAATTTTGACATAATTTAGGGCCATGTGTCCATATCCTTAGTGAGTGTACCAAGTTATGCCCCATTTGGCTCTCGAAGCAGCCACACTTCACACTCACATAGGTAGACTCTTTATACTCTTTCAAGCACATGCCCCCGTATATTATGGCATACCAACTTTACCGTTGAAGAGTCCATTAAGAGCTTTCGCTCACCCTTTTCCTTACATACGGGTAATTTTAAGCACTTAAACTTTGGGATGGAAGATAAACATAATAGTGCTTGCAACCATCCATATGATAAGCTCGACCGCATTGAACTCAAGACTTGACATCTCACCAAGTGTGAGTTGGATGCTTATCATTGGTGATTAGATAACGGGCACTTACCCATCCCCATTACTAAGGTCACTAGATAAAAAACATATCATTCCATGACCTTAAATATATGATAGTAATGTTCAAATCAATTCGAACTAGTCAATGCTTATACAATATTCAAGGTCAATAGATATATACATATCATTTCATGACCTTGAATACATCATGATCATAGTCAGATCTATCTAGACTAGTTAGTACTGTAGAACATTTTGAATTCTCAAGAAATTATACCCCCGCCATTAATCCGATTAAACCATCGTATTATAAGCTATGGGTAAAATTACACTAAATAGCGTATACACTTTTGAAATGGATCCATATAAATTTGAAATTTAATACGACGTCCCTTTGTAAATCTCAATATTTGGGCCCGCAAGATTTACAAAGTTGCTAATATTCATAACCATAACCTTTCCCCAACAATCGTAAGTTTGGTATATCCGGTACCACAAAGTTGATCTGAATCCCTTTCCCCAGCAATCGTAAGACTTATTTGCTGTGTACCACAAATAGTCTTCGGGATAAAACGCTGATAGACAAGTGTATATGTTCATGTTTTCTCGAGTTCGAACCATGGGAAAGTGATTCATAGGAATGTGTTCTCGCACATCTTATTCTCATCTTGATATCACATCCTATATATTTCTCTTCTCCTTATCCAAGACTTTTATAACATGCCAAAAGGCACTATACCAAGAGGCACCACAAAGGATAGGAAAAAGTACCATGCCAAAAGGCACCATGCCAAGAAGCACGACAAAGGATAGGATAGAAGTTAACGGGGGTTAAACTTGAAAAGGTATCTTGCTTATTCACCTTTTCACGAACTGGATTGGATAAGGCGGGTAAACTTGAAGAGGCACCATGCTTATCCCCTTTTCGGATAAGCACTAGAAAATCTGCCACTTTTATTTTATTCTTGGAAAATTTCAATACAGTGTTCAGGTGTTGGGGCTTTGTTCTCGCTGCCGTTCAAGTTGCCAAGGAATAGTCAGCGGTCACTGCATGCCTGTATGGGCTTGTTCTTTTTGGGTAGCTCTAGCTGACCTTCATGGTTAGAGGTTTTTTTGGTTTTTTTTTGTGGTTTTTTTTTAGGGGGGGTTGCTTTGATGGTGGGGCTTGACAAATGAGCATTCAAGTTAGATTAATTTAAATCCGATTATGGCAAGTTGTAGTATAGATCTATCCCATTGTTCGGGGTAACCAAAAGAGGTATTCTCAATATTATGCCTTGAAGAGGACTCGAACCTCCACGCACTTTAGCACGAGATTTTGAGTCTCGCGTGTCAACCATTTCATCACCGAGTTTCTTTTGATGTGGTTGGAATGCCAAGTATGACCCGTCGAATCGTAACTAAATCCTCCCTTTTTTAAAGGGAAGCAAAATAACTATTAAATGATGACCTTAGTTTACTAAACAAATGACTTGCGCGGTCCAGAATTTAAAAAAAATAAGATTTTGGAATAGATCGTTCCGCAAAGCGTTTTTAAAGATAATAATGTCGATCAAAGAGATATTTCAATAATTCCCATGTTTCTATTTCAAAAGGAAATATAGATGATCGAAGATGAACCTGTTGTCGTGCAATAGTGAGGAATTTTTGACGGTATCGAGCTGGAATAACGTGTTCTTCCTGAATACCTTGATTTAGGTTGTAAAATCCTATTCTTTTTCTGGAACAAAAAATAGGAAGGTTCCTCCATTGATCAAGAATTTCGATTGAATATTTATGCCAAATTCTAGTGGCGTATTTTTGGGTTCAAGGGCGTGTCCTTGATAAGAAATTACCAATATCGATTGGGTAGGTTTAGATAGACTCCATTGTTAATTCAAATTACACCCAAATTGGTGTATATTTAGCCATCCAACATGCTCGTTGTGCTGCTGAAAGTAGTGCCTGTAATCACAAATTACAAAGATTGAATCTTTATAGAATTCAATTGATTTGAATTGGGTACAATCCTCTGATTTTCTCTCTTTCAAGGATGGATTTTCCAACCTTTCAATAAAGAGGGGTAGGGGACCTATTTATAGGAAAGCCCCCCTTTGAAAGTCAAGATGGGCCTTGACTTCAGTTTTGGGCTTTGACATAGGTTTTGGACCTTTTCAATCAGGCTTTACCCCTAGACTGCTTTGACTTTTATTTGTTTGACTTTGACTTTGACTTGGGAGTCTCCCGACCTTGTACTGAGCACCTACTTGGAAGTCGCTTCGAACTTTGACCAGACGTTGACTTGAGAGTCGATTTTGACGTCTGACTTGTAAGCCGACGTAGCTCCTGACTTTCGACCTTTGACTTTGACTTTTGACCGCACCTTGACTTGGACGTCGTTCGGGTTTTAGATCGTGACGTGACTTGGTAGTCGTCTTGAGCCTCGGTTTGGGCTTTGACTCGAATTTTGACTGAGCTTGGACTTGGAAGTCATTTGAGCTTCATCTTTGGGCTTGACTTGTGAGTCTTTTAGGCTTGCCTTGTAAGTCTTTGGGCTTAATTAAATTAATTAAAAGGGTTGACCCAATTAACTAATTTAATTTAATTTTGGTACGGTACAAATAAATTTTTAGTGCCTACAAATTGCCCCCTCGAGACAAGGTCACGTACGGGACTTGTCGTTTGAGTGTGACCAAAGTCTCGAATATTTATATATTTGACTTGCCATATTGAGAATCGCCAGTGTCACAAGCCATGTCGATCAAGGATATGCAACCACTAGATCGAGCGTAACAAATAAGGGGTTAATGTTCGGTGAAACACAGAATGTGGTGTTCGCGGATACGAGCCGAAAGGAAACAAAATACAATTTAAAACCCAAGGTTCTAGGCCCAGTTTCGACTCAATAGCAAGCTCGTCCATCTGGTCTAGGTTTTGGGTGAGTGGCCTGGCCCGTTTTCCCTCTTCTTTTGTTTTGCATGGACTAAGCCGAGATGCCCTTCTTTCTTTCTTTTTTTTTTTTTGTGGGCTGAGCCTTCTTTTCTTCTCTTAAACCCAGCCCGACCTAGACTTGTTTTCCCCCACTTAATGGCCACGCCTAAGTCACGTGACCTGCTGCCCTTCTTCTTCCTCCTTTGATCAGCAAGCCAACGCCCTAAACCACCGCCTTTCTTCCTCTTCGTTATTTGCTGCCGCCAGTAGAGCCTCTACTACTCAGCCCTTCTTCTTCCTCTTGCTTCGACAGCCACCATGCGAACCTTGCTATTTTGACGCCCAGACGCTACTGTTCATGGTGAACGCCTCCAAAGGCTTGGCCTTGCACCACCATTTTTCAACCCTACGTGCTGCTGGTTTTGTCTTTCTTCTTCATCTGCCCACTTGTTCTTGCACAGCCACCTTACACAGCCCTGAAATCTCCTTGATTTCTCCCAACATTTGTGCAACCCGAGCTTGCCCATATCCTTGTCTGCACAAGCCTCCTTCTTCCTCTTCGCAACCAAATACCCTGGCCTCGACGCCCCAACCCAGAACCAGAGCATCGCTGCTAACACTACTGCCACTGCTTCTGTTCATGGTGGAAACGCTCGCCCTTCAAAGCTTGATCCTTTCACCCCCATTTTCAGTCCTGGTGACCATCAAAGGTATCACCCTTTCTCAATTTTTTTTTCTTTTTCGTTTCTTTGGGCAGAGCTTCATGGCTTAGTAGAATGTCGTTCCTAGTTTGATTCATTTTTCTTCTGCTCTCTTTGAACCAGCTGAAGGAAGCAACCATTTCTACTGGTCTTAAGCAAGAAAAGGTAATGCCTTTCATACATCAGCTCAAGGTCACGTTACTTCTTTCTCTCTCCTTTGTTCCCAGTTTTTTTGTTTGGCCAAAACATAGACTTTCTCATTTGAAGGGAAAGAAGGAACCTTAAAATGGAGCCTTGTGTGTAATCTGATCAGTGCCCAAGGTATATAAAAATTTTTTGATAATGGAATTTAGCAATATCCTGGGTTGATGAGGGAGATTGAAGAGGAGAGATAGTGAAAGATTAAGAACATGAATGAGCCCCTGTTCTTTTTTGTACGAAGTCCCAGGAAATGGAAGTTTAATGCCAAACTTCACCAGTGTGTTGGCTTACTCTTTTGCTTGCGTGTTATGCTCTTATTGCTGTTTGGTGCCTTCACTATTTGGCAATCGCGTGCTTCCTTCGAATATGAAAATGAAGCCCCCTTTTGTTTTCCCCTTTTTTTTGGGGGGGGTTGAATAACCTAAATAAAGTCAATTATTAATCTTTATGGGTAAAGAAGAAAAAAAATTTTTTTTTTGGGGGCCAAATTTTGTGTAAAAATGAGGAAGATTTTTTTTTTCCCCATGCTCATTGCACCATAGGTAGTTTGCAACTTGACGTGTTTTTGACGTTTGCAATGTCGTGCCTTGAAGAGCTTGCCATTTTTTTTTTTGACCATGAGCAGTAAAAGTGATAACTTTGACTAAAATGAGACCAAAGGAAGTCACTTCATAATCTTGAAAGTCTTCTCATGCCTGCTTGAGCCGTTGTAACGCCACATTCATTTATTGTTGCATTTTTTGCATATCGCGACATCATGCTCACTTGCTGAAAGATGATATCTTTTTGTCGCTTATGCTCACTTGCTGGTAGATCGCATTTTTTTTTTTTGCTTTTCTTTTTCTTTTTCTTTTTTTTTGGCTCTTGTACTGTTGCTTGTGCAGGTTGAGAAGTCATTTAAAGAACCACTTGCGACACGGTTCGCTGCTTGGCCACGGGCCTTGAACGGAACTGATACGCACGAGAGCGGTATGAAGACTTGAAGAACCACTTGCGATACGGTTCGCTGCTTGGCCACGGGCCTTGAACGGAACTGATGCGCACGAAAGTGGTATGAAGACTTGAAGAACCACTTGCGATACGGTATGAAGACTTGAAGAACCACTCGCGACACGGTTCGCTGCTTGACCACGGGCCTTGAACGGAACTGATACGCACGAGAGTGGTATGAAGACTTGAAGAACCACTCGCGACACGGTTCGCTGCTTGGCCACGGGCCTTGAACAGAACTGATACGCACAAAAGTGGTATGCACAGTGAAGAGCAGCTAGCGCGGCAATCAACGAACATTTTGATTGATTTCGTTCCACGCTTTACCCTTCTTTAGCATTTATTTTGTTTAGATGCCGTTTTGCTTACTGATTTCTTTCCTGAAAAATAATTAACTTTATGTTTGATTTTGTTCTCAGGTGATTTATAATGATATATCTTAAGGAGTTTCAGCGTAACGGCAAGCCACTTCTTTCCATCGTGGATAAAGAAAACGACAATCCTTGGTCAGGTAGCTGCTTCCAAATCTACCGTTCTTTGAGGAGGCCAAAAGCTAATTAGACGCCTGTTATAGAGCCGTCATCCTTTCCTTCAAAATTTTCCATTCAGGTGGAAAAGGGTGCAGAAGATGGCTCCGTCGGGTACTTTCTGCAGAGCACATCTCATGACAAGTCCAGCCTTCTTACTGAATTCCCTGTGCTCGGGCGTTGCGTCATATTTGGGCAGTCCAGATGGGGCCCGAACATGATCCTCTATGGCGACTTCGGCTATATTCCCTTGTTCTGGGAATGGATAGAGCATGTGCTTTCCTGTTTTGAGGCACGTTTGCGAAGGTGCGCTTTATTCGAGGCGTTGTATGCCTCGCTCTACTCTTACAGTCGCGACATACATGTTGTGCGCGCCTTTTGTGAGAGTTGGTGTCCTACCACCAATGCTCTTCACACGATAACTGGCGAAATGTCTATTTCATTATGGGATTTGCACAAGCTTGGTGGACTCCCAATTAATGGCAAAGTCTACGATGAGACCATTCCCTGCCTTCAAGCCTTCGAGCACCGGGACAAGCAAAACCTGAGGACTATGCCATCTTCCTGCAAGTTTCTATTCGCTGCCTTTAGGCATTTGGAAAAAACATCTACTTGTGAGAAAGGCATCAGTGCAAAGACGTGGATTGATTTCTGGTGTAAGAAGAAGCTCATTCACAACCCACCTACGTGGTGTTGCCCGCATAGGTCGACCCCCATAAGAACGTAAAATCCGAGTGGTCGGATTCAACCTCAAGACCCTTGCTGGAGTCGTGAGGAATTAGAAGTCTTCAAAAGCTTGGGGGTTCCAAAGAGAGGAGGGATAGCACCTATTTGGCAGCGTACCTATCATGTTGGCTGTGCGTTTTTGCGCTTTCAGAGACCGGGGAGAAACTCATTCGCCCGGGCACTTTCGAGACTGCCAGCCTGATGGCTTCTGCTACTGTTTTCAGCCTAGTTGTCTCTGTGTTAGCCAGTATTTATCATGGCCTTAATAGGCTTACTACGGCTACGAAGCCTTCCCATTCACGATCATTCTTCCCCTGGCACTATCTCCGTGGATGGTCCGCTCATTATTTCAAAACTCACCATGTCTTGCAGTCTCCTCCTCTAGGCCCTTTGATGGTGCGCTACTCCGGGTCACATATGACGCACAGCGACCTCGGAGATGTTCGCGAGCTTATACATGAGGGCAGAGTATCCGACATGGGTTGTCTTATGTTGGGGAAGAATCGATCAGATACCCTTATCGACGATGGGAATTTGGATTTGGATAAGTCAGATTACCTGATCTCTCTTTGAGACGGCTTCCTTCCTATTCGTCGGGATGCGACTTTCTATGTCGAACCCTATAGCCCGCAACGATTCAGTAGGCAATTTGGGTTTTACCAAGGGATCCCTGGAGTACTTGTTGAAGACCCTCGCACCCAGGAGGTGTCATACGAGAATGCCCTTTTATATTGGAAGAGGCTACTCTTTTTGGGGACTGCGTCTCAGGGCTTTCTCCCCTGTCGCTCCTTGGCCTTGAATCAACACATCTATTCAGCTTATCAGATATGGTGGCCTAAGGTGACTACTAGTGACCTTCGTTCTGGCGTTTCCATTTTACAGAAGAGTACGGAGGCAAGTTCATCCAAGCAAGACAAAGATGTAGAAGCTGGTTCATCGAAGAAAGTAAGGGGGAGGAAAGGAAAGGATCTTGTGGCCGATTTAGATGCTGAAGGCCCCGAGTCCGGTGATGATACTCATGGGTCTCCAAGAGTTCACCTTACTGAGAGAAAGCGAGGTTTGGCGCCAAACAGTGACAACGAGCCAGAGTCTGGGGCGAACTTCAGACATGGGGGGCACAAGAAGCGTGGGACCATGATCCCCAAGGATGCCAGAATCAACCTTGGGGATGACTTTTTTGATGACGTCCAGAACTGTTCAGGCGAGCCAGCCAATCTTGAGAACGTATGCATCATTCCCTCACCTTTTACTGTCATTTCCTTTCACTTTGTTATTTTAGTTTTGACCAGCATGAAATGTTTCGAAACTTACCCTCTTCTTTCTTTTTATTCAGATTGGAGAGTTTGACCTAGCACAGGAGGTGACACCCATCATCGATGAATAGTTACTCGAGGATGTTAGCCGTGCTGCTAAATCTTCTGGCCCCAAGGCGACCCCGGGTATCGGCAAGGACATTGAGATTGTGAGGAAGCAAATATCCCCTCATGAAGTTGGGAGTTCAACTTCCCGGGAAACCGAGGCCTTGCGCGCGTCAGCTACTCAGAGTCATCACTCGGTTGACGGACCTAACTCACTTGAGGTGGCCACTAGGGGGTTACGCTCTGCTGACACTGATGTTGGCACTTCTGGGGTCCGAAAAGGAAACTTTCCTGTGCCGCTGCCCCCTCCACTACTTCCTTCTATCCCGGACCCGGCTCTCAAAGTATTTTCACCGCCGCCATTCGAGTGATGGGGTCTGAGTATTTGACCAGTTTGAAGAATGTAAAATTTGAAGAAGTAGAGGGAAAACTTCAAAGTGCCCCAATGATCTACAAAGGAATTGAGCGACTTCACGGAGATCCGACCCCGTTGAAGAAGAAGGTGGAGGATTATGGAAGTGCCGTGTCAGCCTTCTTATCATTAAAGAAGGCAGCTTCTTCATGCCGCCGCCCAGATGATGTGAAGAAGGAGAAGACGCTTTGCACCGAGCAGGTCGATCTTGCGCGCTCACACCTTGCCACTGCGCGCGCAGACCTTAGTGCTCGAGAAACTCAAAGGGGTAGTGCAGAGGATTGTCGATTTGGAGGACGCGCTCCGCCTTGCCCGGAAAGAGGAGCGCTAGCTTAAGGGCGATGTTCAAGTCCGATCTTCCTTATTAGAGACAACTGAGCAAGAAGTTAATGTGAAATCCAAAGCTCTTGCCGACTCTGAGATGGTACCTACTCTTTCTTCTGAAGATGCCAAGGAGTTGGAGAGGCATGAGCAGAAGATGCTAGCACTGCAGTCCTCGCTTAATCCCGACACTTGGATGGACATCGATTGATGTTCTGCTCAACTTATCTTTTTTTTTTTTTTGCAACAAATATTTGTAATAGACTTTGTGTCCTCCTTTATATGAAATTTGATCGCCAGCATGCTTTATCTTCTTTTATTATGTTTGACTGAACTTGATATTTGATTTACCAAGCTGCCTACGTACTTATGGAAACTTTGGAATTCCCAATAAGTTCAAGTCATCACGTAGTTCAACAAAATAAATTTTGTATATATTTGTTTTGCCGCACACAGTTTATACTCTTGCGGGCCAGGAGTGTACAACAAATTTTTTGTTTTGAGTTTCTTTTTTTTTTGAATTTCTTTTTGCTGTTCACAGTTTATACTCTTGTGGGCCAGGAGTATTACAACGAAATTTAACTTTAAAGACTGAGTAGTTTAGGCTCTTACTTAGGAGCTTTACACTATCCTATAGCAAGGGTAATAATGCTTTAAGAACTTGCCATTTATAGGTCCTATCCGAACCCCTTGTCCGTCTATTATCTTATAGGCGCCATTTGAGTACACCTCGCGGACAACATAAGGTCCTTCCCATTTTGGATCGAATTTGCTTCTTGTCTTGTGAGTCATGATGATTGGCCTCTTCAGCGCAAGTACTTGATCCCCGACTTGAAACGAGCGCGGCCGAACCTTTCTGTTGAATGCTCTTGCTAAACGAGCTTGGTAGCATTCTAACTTCTGTTGTGCTTGAAGTCTCTTCTCATCAAGGGCCTCCAGCTCCGCTAAGCGAAGCTTATGATTTTCGTTTTCTGTCAAACCTTCTTGTATGGCGATGTGCAGCGATAGAATTTGGGGCTCCAATGGCAGTACAACTTCAACTCCATATACCAGAGCAAAGGGAGTCAACTGTGTCGGCGTCTTATATGTGGTTCGGTAAGCCCAAAGAGCATCCCCTAGTCTATCATGCCAATCTCTTTTGGACTTTGTGACAACTTTTTTGAGTAAGCTGCAAAGTGTTTTATTAAAGGCTTCTGCCAGGCCGTTTGCAGGGGCATGGTACATGGAAGACTTATGTTGTGCAAACTTAAACTTCTCACATAGGCTGGTCAACAGGCTGTTGGCGAAGGGCTTACCATTATCAGTGATGATGTACCTCGGCACACCATATCGATAAATAATGTGCGTCCTTAAGAAGTCGACCACATTTTCTTTTTAAACCTCCCTTAGTGGAATTGCTTCCGCCTATTTAGAGAAGTAATCAATGGCAGCTAAAATGTAGGAGTGACCAGCCGACGATTTAGGCGTGATTGGTCCGACGACGTCAAGGCCTCATGCTTCAAATGGCGAGGATGCAACCATTGGGTGAAGAGGTTCTGGGGGCTGATGTATGAAGTTAGCATGGAACTGGCAAGCATCACACCTCTTTGCATAATCCATGCAATCTTGCACTACAGTGGGCCAATAGTAACTCATCCTTTTAATGCGATCATGTAGCCTAGGCAGTGATTGATGTGCTCCACACACGCCTGAATGAGCTTCCGCCATCGCTTGCTTTGCCTCTTCCGGGTCCAAACACCGTAACCAAAGGCCAAGAAAAGAGCGCCGATAGAGCATTCCATTGTAGTAAAGGAAGCTCAGGGCTCTCCACTGTATTTCTGTCTTATGCCTTGGGTCACTAGGAAGTTTTCCGTGCTCTAGGTACTCAATTATAGGTTGCCGCCAGTCTTCTGTATCTATTTCAAGATCACAGATCGTGTTGATGTCTTCCTCTGAATCTTCAGCATCAGGGGGAACAACCCAGCAGCCACATACTGGAATTGGCATTCCTTCCTCTACCCCCAGTGCCAAAGTGGCTGCGAGGCTTGCTAGTGCGTCAGCCATCTTGTTGGCACTCCTTGGCACATGCACTAACTTGACCATTTCCAACTTATCTAGTAGGTGTAATGCCTGCCTGTGATATAGGAAAAAGTCCTCTTTCTTAACCTCGTATTGGTCAAGTAGTTGATTGATGACCAACTGCGAGTCACCATATACGTTGAGGTCGGTGATCCCCATCTCAATGGCCATTTCAAGACCCAAGCTAAGCGCTTGGTATTCCGCCACATTGTTAGAGCATAGCTGAGTAAGCACAAATGAATACGGGAAAACGTGCTTTTCAGGGGAAACAAAGACTACTCCTGCACCAGCGCCATCACGCCTAGCCGCACCATCGAAATACATTTCCCAGGGAGGGAGGATATCGATGTAGAACACGTCTTCTCCTGGCAAATCATCATTTAGCTCCTAATCATCGGGAATGGGATGATCTGCTAAGAAATCTGCCAACGCTTGTCCCTTAACCACTTTTTGGGGTACATAGACAAGGTTGTACTGTTTTAAGATGACCGCCCATTTTGCTAGTCGCCCATTTAAGATTGGCCTAGACAAAATGTACTTGATGGGATCAGCTTTGGAGATCACTTGTACTATATATGCCTGCATGTAATGCTTGAGTTTCTGGACGGCAAAGATGAGCGACAAGCACATCTTTTCAGTGGGAGAGTACTTCAATTCAGCGCCAACCAACGTACGACTTAAGTAGTACAGTGCGACTTCTTTCCCTTCCTTATTTTCCTGTACACATGATGCCCCTAAGGATTGTTCCTGAGCTGCAATATATAGTCGAAGAGGTTTGCCAGGGATGGGTGCCCCCAACACTGGAGGATGGGACAAATACTCCATTTTCTTGAAAGCCGTTCGACATGAGTCGTCCCATTCAAACGGTGCTCCTTTTTTCATACGGTGGCTGAAGGGGTGGCAACATCTTGCAAGATTTGAGATGAATCTTCGAATATATGCCAAGCGACCATGGAGTCCGCGAAGTTCTCTGAGGTTCTTTGGCTCAGGCATTTCTTGAATTGCCTTGATTTTCAATTGGTCGATCTCAATTCCCCGATGGTGAACGACGAAGCCCAAGAATTTCCCGGAGGTGACACCGAAAGCGCACTTGAGTGGGTTCATCTTCAATTGGCACTTCCTTAACCGTTCAAAGATTAGATATTGATCTTGCAAGTGGTCTGCCCTCTTCTTGGACTTGACCACCAAATCATCGACGTAACACTCAACTTTTTTGTGAAGCATATCGTCGAAAATTGTTTGCATTGCCCTTTGGTAAGTTGCTCCTGCATTCTTAAGTCCAAAGGGCATCACCTTATAGCAAAAAATGCCTTTAGGTGTGCGGAAAGCTGTGGCCTCTTGATCCTCTAGCGCCATCAGAATCTGATTGTATCCTGCGGTACAATCCATGAATGACAACGCTTCATGGCCTGTAGTTGAGTCGATCATGAGTTCCGTGACAGGCAACGGAAAATCATCTTTTGGACAAGCGTCATTGAGATCCCTAAAGTCAACACAAATACGAAGTTGCCCATTTTTCTTCCTGACAGGCACAATGTTTGCTATCCACATTGGGTATTTGACCTCGCGAATGAATCCTGCCTCTATGAGTTTGTTGACCTCTTTTTCAATTTCCGGTACCAACTCTGGGCGAAAACATCGCTGGGGTTGCTTCTTAGGCGAAATACCCTTTTTGATGGATAGACGATGAACTGCGACCTTTGGATCCAACCCGGGCATTTCTTTATAACTCCAGGCAAATACATCCTTGTACTCGGACAGGAGTTCCAAGTACTATTTTTCCTCTTCGGGTGTAAGAGATGAGCTCACGTAAATAGGACGAGGTTCTTCATTGGTTCCAAGATTCAACTCTTTTAACTCATCAATTGTAGCTTGCCCCCCCATCTTCGAAGGTCTCAGGAGTTTCGGCCAGCTCTATCTCTGAGTCTGAATCATCACATTCATGGGCTATGATATGATTGGAAGGAACAACTTCTTCTTCCTTTGCCTCATTGGTAGAGTTAGAGTTGTTTTGTTGACATGTGAAAATCATAGTACGCCTTTTTACTCTTAATGAACCATCTGTCTTCACATCCAAGCTGGAGAAATGCTTCATACGAGAAGGCATAGAGCTTTGAACCTCATTTATCACTCCCAAGCGGCTAAACACAGAACTTTTCTCCTGCTGAAGCCGTGAGGTTGAAGAATCTTCACCAGTTTTTATCATGGCAAATAGTGAACGCCTTGACTGGGGAACGTCTTTGATTCTGTTAAAAACAGAAACTTTGCGGCCTTTCCCTTTCCCTATTCGGGTGAACACCGATGGGCGTTTTCTCGGAGCGGGCGATTGCAGCCTATCAAACACAGAGGCTTTTAGTTTAGGTGAGGCACTCTCCTCTTCACTCTCATCCACCTCTTCAGCTGAGATGTGTTGAGTTGTCACCTTCTTATCCTTTCGTCACCTCGAAATTCTGACAGGCTGCAGTGGCGTGAAACCTAGTCCAACTTTTGAGACGCCTACTGAGCCTCCCTGCTCTTGGATCTTTTTCTGAGTTTCATTAAGTCCATGAGGCTTGACCTCGACTACCTTTCCTAAGGTCGCCGGGTTTTGAAAGTCATAGCCAGCCTTTTCCATGAGTTTATAGGCATTGGGATCAAATCCTTCTTTAGTCCGCACGCTTGGCAAATCATCGCTGTCTTTAGAAGAGACGACAAACCTTGAAATGGGGGGTCAACTCACCTTAGCCTGCCACATCTTAAGGGTTGGAACTGTTACACTCCCTTTTAGAGAAGTTATGCTATCTGCATCACCCTTAGTAGCTTTGGACTCATTACTATGGCCTGTGGACTCGCCAAAGGGTGATTCGCCCTCCTTGCGACGGGACCTAGGTATGTATCTTAAAACTGGCGGTATTGATCCCGTTGAAGCGGCATTTTGTTTAGTGACCCGGTGAACACGAGAAGTGGCGCTACCTTGCTCGCTAGCTTCCTTCTCAGGTTGCTGCTTAGGAGCATCATCTTTGGTTGTTCGAGAGGCCTTCTTTGCGACACCTTTGCCTGTGGAAGAAATAGTTGATGGCATGGTTTCTTTAGGTGTAGCACCTTCTTCAAAGAACCTTGCATCTGTAAAATGGGATTCAGCCTTAGTGAATGGCTTGACATCTCCATTTATTTTCTTCTCTCCATCATGGTAATACTTGAGACATTGATGTAAAGTGGAGGCCACTATCCCATGCTCATGAAGCCATGGTCGCCCAAGTAATAACTTGTAGAAAGTCTTAGCATCGATTACATGGAAAATGAAAGATGTCATCAAATCTCCAATTATTAGTTCAACACGAATTATGCCGATTGCATGCTGGCCTTCAAGGTTAAAGCCTTGAATCATCGTTCGGCTCTTAGATAATTCTTGCACCGTGATGCCTAAGTCATTCATTGTAGACTTGGGCATGATGTTGACGGCTGACCCTCCATCCACGAGAATGCGCCTGACTTTTTGCTCCCTAATATAACCAGTCACAAACAAAGGACGATTATGGGGCTTGGATCCCAACAACAAATCATCGTCAGTGAAAGTGATAGCAGTATTGCAAGAGACACACTGAACAAGGCCTTTTGTTGATGCTCCAACATCTTTGATTTTATCAGCGTAGAGTTCTGGGTGTTGTAAGGTAGCAACAACATGTTGGCGCATCTCGTCAGGCAAACAAAAGATTTGCCGCCAACCCATGTGAGGTGGCAAAGCTTCCAATACAGTTAAGATCTTATCAGCTACTTGAAGAGACTCCTCTTGTCCGTCACTTCCTTCGTCTTCCTCTTCTTCAAGTTCGGAACATGAAGTCATATTGGCTGTAACCTTCTCAAAGAAGCCTGTTGGGAAAAACTCTTCGAGTGTGATAGGAACAAGTGGCTCTTGTTCAAGGAGATCAATAGGCAAGATTTCATGCCCTTTGACGCTCTTAGACTGCTCCTTTCCTCTTGAGTGGCAAGGGCTCTTCTTTCTTCCTTGTCTCTTCTTGCGGCGGAGAGGTGGCGATTGCACTTGACTTTGCTTCCTTGGTCTCCTGCGAGTGACAAGAGTCCATCCCTCTTTATCTACATCAGCCTTATCAGAGATATATATAAAAGGATCAATCTCAGTCAAGGGTCCTTTGGATTCAATTGGAACCACCACAGGCTCCAAACTTCCAAATTGAATTGCAACTAATTTCTCTCCCAGGGAGAAAATCAACTTATTATTTACTCTACCGTGAGGTTGAGTATGCTTGGGCTTCCAGGGCGACGAGGAACACTCTAACTGAGTGGAGATATGATTTATCTCCGCAGTGTCATCCAAATCTAATATTATCTTCCCATCCCTGGTAAGTTACATAATGCGCTCCTTGAGCATTATGCACTTCTCAAGAGGGTGACTAACCGCCCTATGATACCGACAATATTTAGGCTCGGTAACTCTTCCGGCTTCTTCAGGGTATTTTGGATTTGGAAGCTCGATAACTCCATTTTGAAGGAGATCGTCGAGCATTCCTGACAAGTCTGAGTCAAGAAAATGGTATTTCTTCTCCTGCAATTCCTTCAATGTCGGATGCTTCTTCCCAGCATCCTTGGGAATTCACTTTTCTTGTTTTCATACTTGGGCTTGCCAGAGATTCGAACCGATTCCCCAATTGAAGTAGCCATGGATTCTTTGTTTGAGGGCTTTGAGGACTTGGGATTTTTCTTGAATTCTCCCTTGTCTTTTCTAGAGTTAGGTAAAGAAGAAGACTTGCCACGGCGACTTGCGATTGTCATCTCCATATCATGAGCCTTCGTCGCTAGTTCCTGGAAAGTCCTTGGCTTACTCATTTGTAAGACATACAGTAAATCCCATTCCATGCCCTGCGCACACATTTCAATAGCTGAAGCCTCTGTCAGAGGGTCTTTGCACTCGAGGCTAAGGGATCTCCAGCGATTGATATAATCAAGTACCGGCTCGTCCTTCCATTATTTGGTGTTTGTTAGCTCTGTCATGCTAACAATGCATTGAGTGCTGTAGAACCGATTTAGAAATTCCTGCTCCATTTGTTGCCAGCTATCAATGGACTTTGGCTCCAAATCTGTGTACAAGTCGAACGCAATCCCTTTCAGAGTACGGACAAACTGCTTCACCAGTCGGTCTCCCTCTGTGCCAGCATTGCTGCACGTCTCAATGAAGTGTGCGACATGCTGTTTGGGGTTGCCCTTGCCATCAAACTGGTTGAACTTAGGAGGCTGATAGCCATGGGGCATGCGCAGCGCGTCAATCCTCTTTGTATAGGGCTTTGTGTACAAGTGGGTCTTATGAGACCCTCCTCCTAGCTGAGCCTTGACTGCGTTCACTATTAAGCTCTGAATTTGCTCAACCGACATTGAGCCTAAAGAGCAGTCCTTCTTAGCTTTGCGGTCATTGTCAGATTCCTCGTTGCGATGTGACTCTTTGTCAGAGTCTTCAGCACCCGAACCCTTGTTAGAAGCTTCAGAGAACTTCTTTTCCAGCCTCTTTGTCAATTCAGCAATTTGGTCATTCTGGTACTTGATTTGGGCGTCCTTCTCTGCACTCTCTTTAGAGAGTCTATCCAAGGTTGCCATCATACTTGCCTGCTGCTCCTCAAGGTTAGTAGCTCCTGTCATCATGACTGGCATGATGACGGTGTCAGACGATTCACCTTCAATCTTTGACATGCGCGCCCCCTTTGATGAAGGCGAAGATGAGTCACTGCTATAGGAGTCTTCAACCTCGCAGACTGGAGACTAAAGGCTAAGTTTTTGAATTTCATCCATCCAGGACGACGCCTTGTGTTGCGCTTTTGAGACTTGGAATTTGGATGTGGGCGACACAGTCTGCCTAGCAGCGGTCGACGGAGCAGCTTTTTCTATGTTCCTGGTCTTCATTGTATGAGCGTGCTTGCTAGAAGTGACGCTCGCTTCACAGGATCTAAGAGAGAAAGATCCCATGTTCTTCTTCCTCGAAGGTTATGCGGCGACATTCTTTGTCGCCATATCTCCGTCGAAGATGATGTGCTTGTGACTTGAAAGTTTTGATTTTTAAGATAAAGAGATGAGAGGTCGAGACGTCCCACCGAGCGTGCCAAAAATTTGTAATCACAAATTACAAAGATTGAATTTTTATAGAATTCAATTGATTTGAATTGGGTACAATCTCTATGAATACAATCCTCTAATTCTCTCTCTTTTAAGGATAGATTTTCCAACCTTTCAATAAAGAGAGGTAGAGGACCCATTTATAGAAAAGCCCCCCTTTGAAAGTCAAGATGGGCCTTGACTTCAGTTTTGGGCTTTGACCTAGGTTTTGGACCTTTTCAATCAGGCTTTACCCCTAGACTGTTTTGACTTTCATTTGTTTGACTTTGACTTTGACTTTAACTTGGGGGCCTCCCGGCCTTGTACTGAGCACCGACTTGGAAGTCGCTTCGAACTTTGACTAGACGTTGACTTGAGAGTCGATTTTAACGTCTGGCTTGTAAGCCGACGTAGGTCCTGACTGTTGACCTTTGACTTTGATTTTGACTTTTGACCGCACCTTGACTTGGACGTCGTTCGGGTTTTAGGTCGTGACATGACTTAGTAGTCATCTTGAGCCTCGGTTTGGGCTTTGGCTCGAATTTTGATTGAGCTTGGACTTGGAAGTCATTTGAGCTTCATCTTTGGGCTTGACTTGTGAGTCTTTTAGGCTTGCCTTGTAAGTCTTTAGGTTTAATTAAATTAATTAAAAGGGTTGGCCCAATTAGCTAATTTAATTTAATTTTGGTATGGCACAAATAAATTTTTAGCGCCTACAGTGTTATAAGAACCGAATCGAAGAAATCTGTGGAGTGTTCGGTTCGAATAAACCTGTAACCCCTATTAGATTCAATTCGGTCGAATTGTTGGTGGACAAAAGAAATCGCATGGCATAATCGGCCTCTTGAACCGGAGAACTCGGGATTTTTTTTTTTTTGGGGCATAGCATTGATGTTGATGCGCAAATAGAACTAAACACTGGGGTAGACAGTCGAGCAGTTGGAGAGGGTGGTGGCTTTGGTGGAACAACTCACGTCTGGTGAGGCTTATTTGCTGGCATGGCTTCTCGATGAACTCAGATCTGGGAAAAAAACTACGTTTGAATAAAGTGACACAAAAAATGAAGGCAAACAAAAAAAACCTTAAAGGATGAAACCCAGAGAGAGAGCGGGAGATAGACATAAGTTAGAGAAGATGACGTTTGGTCCATTTGGGAGGGGAGTAAGTTAGAGGAGTAAGGGTTAATAAGAGTAAGGAGTAAGAGTAAGAGAGAGTAAATAAGAGTAAGTTACTTACGCTTGTTTGGGAGTTTATGGAGAGTAAGGACTAATCCTTGTTTGAAAGAATAGAAGAGTAAATGAAGGAATTGATAGATATGCCCTCACTAAATAGATTAAAAAAATATTATATTTAGATTTGTAAGGGTAAATATGTAAACTACTTATTCCTTATCCCTCCTTACTCCTCCTTACACTTTATTTTGGAGAGTAAGAAAATGGAGGGTTGAGGGGAGTAAGAACGAGTAAGAGTTACTCTTCCTAACTCCCCTTTATCCTTTTTTTCTTACTTCTAAAGATGGCTAAAGGAAAGTACTCACTCTCCCTTACTCCCCCTTACTCCTTCATACTCCCCATCCAAACAGACCCTAAATGAAATGAGTTGGGTTACATCCATTTTAATGTCAAGGAGACAAAAGTATTGGACCTAACGTTTGTTTGCTTAGATGGCCCATTTGCAATAGTTGTTTTAATTTTTTTTTCTCTCTCTCTCTCACACACACATATATATAAGGGTTAATCGGGTTTAGCTGGTTTAATTCGGGTGACTGGATTTTGTCAACTGTCAACCAGATCAATCAGTTAAATTCAATCTAAACGGTTGGATTGGTCAAATCATTGACCCGCTTTTCGGCAGGTTCAATAATCGGGTCAATTTTTTTAACATTGTGCTTACGGATGTATTTCTGCTTTATGGAAATGTAAAGGAAAGAGAGCATTATAGCTACCCAGAAGTTGATATTTACACTCCCAAGTTAGCTTTATGCGATAAATCATTATTGAGAAGATTGCAAGTTATTATATAATGTAAATATTCTTTTCCCTTCAAATGATCAGGATCTTTTATTATTGTTTTTTTTCCCCTCTTGTATCTTCTGCTTTACATTTATCAATGTTGAGGAAAACTTCATGGTTGCAGTCTACGGAAGATCTTTCTTGTCAGAGAAATTCGAGTCCTTGCTGGATCTTAACATTTTCTCGCCGATTTTGCTATTCAGAAGTAAAGGCAAAGAGAACAGCAAAAAAAGTGGTGGGAAGATCTCAAGGCAATAAAATTCTTTGACAAATCCATCGAGTAAATGTGAGATCTTAAAAATTAAATTATTCAAAATGCCCTTCTTTTTCTCTTTTCTATTTCTTTTTCCCCTATTAGAATAGTGAATTGTAATGTCATTGTCCTACTACACTTGTTGGGAATAGATTCCCGAATACCCACTGGGAAAATAAATAACTGGAAATAAGCAATAACATATAATAATTACGTGAAAAACCTTTCTTAATTAAGGGGAAAATCATGAACCAATAAGAACCAGAATAAATCAGCTATAATATAACAAGGATAAAACTACAATGGTAAAATCAACATAGTCACACTCTTGTGCTCGGACTCTCTAATCCTCGCACTCACCCTATCTCGTCTTCCCACAATCGGCCTACATGCACACATCTCCCGCCACCTAATTTCTACGCACCGGAAATTTAAGACACTATGTGTTTGTGTTGGGTTTTGTGGCCCAAAATCTCGGGTTTAGGCACGGGGTGAACATGCTGCATGGGCACGGGTGTGCCGCGATACAGAAGACCGAAGAACAGAGCAGACAGAGAAGTGACACGGTGTGCCCGTGCCAGGGGAAATTTTCTGCCGCCTTAAAGTGGCGGCTAGGGTTGCGCTTTGGTGACGGTTTTTGGAAGGCGGCAGCAAGGGTTTTTCAGGGGGAAACCCTACCTCACAGACCCTATATAAAGGGGGTCTAGGGCCTTGTTTCAAAACACTCCAGAATAGAAAACACATTGAGAGAGTGAGGTTATTTGTGAGAGAATACAATCGAGAGTATTGTAATTCTGCTCTTAATCACTGAAGTGATTGTGGTGTACAACTCTGCTCATAGTGAAATTTGTCGGTGTGCTGTCGCCGTCCGTGGTTTTTTTCCCACATTGGGTTTCCACGTAAAATTCCCTGTGTCCTTTATTCTTGTTTCTTTCATTGTTGCGTTGTGTTCTTGGTTGAATTCTGTTGCATTGTCACATCCTATTATCCCCTTTATTCCTAACAAGTGGTATCAGAGCTAGGTTATAGGATGTCTTCAATCATGAAGGTGGACATACAGAAATTCGACGGAGAGGCAGATGCCCTCATCCAGCACGGGCTGTGGAAGGTCCTGCAGGGGCCTCACGTCAAACCTGCAGGCACAATGGATGAAAAGTGAGCTGAGGATCAACAGAAAAGGCGTGGGAAGTTGACAAATGAGGAATGGGAGGAACTGGAGCTGAAGGCAGTTTCAGCCATACAACTATGTCTGGCACCTCACGTGCTCCGCGAGGTTCTTGATAAGGTAACTGCTGTTGACCTTTGGGCTAGGCTAGAAGAACTATATATGACAAAGAGTCTAGCCAATAAGATCAGGCTAAAAGAAAGGTTGTACACCTGTCGTATGGCTGAAGGTACGCCTGTCCAGAAACATCTGAATGATTTCAATTCAATTCTAGTTCATTTGGAAAGTCTGGATGTAAAAATTAATGATGAGGATAAAGCCATCTTGCTTGTTGTCTCACTACCCCCTTCATATAAACACTTTAAAGAAATCATGCTGTATAGTAACACGGATACTATATCGTTTGAGGATGTCAAGGCTAACCTTCTTTCAAAAGAAAAGTTTGACCATGACATTCATACTGACCAGGGTGAAGGGCTGGCTGTTAGGGGTAGGACAACTGAGAAAAAGGGAAACGGTAATAGAAAGAGCCGTTCTAAATCGAGAAATCCTCATGCTAATAAAACCTGCCACTTTTGCAAAAAAAAGCTAAAGAACAAGAATGAGGAAACGGGTAAAACTGCTACTGCTGACTGTGTGGTAGAGTCTGAGTCAGATGGGGATGTTTTGCTTGCTACTTCTTTAGCTACCACCTCTGGGAAAGGGGTGGATGACAATTGGGTCTTGGATTCTGGTTGCACATTCCACATGTGTCCTCATAGGGACTGGTTCGTTACTTATGAGTCTGTGGATTCTGGGGTGGTACTTATGGGCAATGATAGTGAATGCAAGGTTGCAGGGATAGGTACAGTTCAGATCAGAACCCATGATGGCGCTATTAGAACATGGTCTAAAGTGCGTTATATTCCTGATATGACTCGTTGCTTGATTTCCTTGGGAACTCTTGAGTCTAATGGTTGCAGAATCGTCATGGAGAATGGAGCTTTAAAGGTGGCTAAAGGAGCCATGGTGATGATGAAGGGACTGAGGTAGGGCAGTCTCTACATCCTGCAGGGAGCCACAGTTACAGGAGTAGCTGCGGTAGGTACAGCAGATGAGACGATGTTATGGCACATGAGGCTGGGCCATATGAGTGAGAAAGGGATAACCATTCTGGGTAAGAAAGGTTGTCTTGGTAACACTAGTACGGGTAAGTTGGATTTTTGTGATCACTGCGTATTTGGGAAACAGAAAAGGGTAAGTTTCTCAAAGGCTAGTCACCGTACTCAGGGAGTCCTGGACTACATCCATTCTGATTTGTGGGGTCCCTCTAAGGTACCTTCGCTGGGAGGTAAGCGTTACATGTTAACATTTGTTGATGATTTCTCACGAAAAGTTTGGGTGTATTTCTTGAGACAGAAAAACGAGACATTCTCAATGTTCAAGAAATTCAAGGCTCTGGTTGAGAACCAGACTGGCAAAAGGATCAAGAAACTCAGGACTGATAATGGCCTGGAGTTTGTTGGATCTGAGTTTGAAGAGTTCTGCACAGCAAACGGCATAGCCAGGCATAAAACCTTGGTCGGGAAACCACAACAGAATGGGGTCGCAGAACGAATTAACAGGACGCTGTTAGAGAAAGCACGGTGTTTGCTTTCAACTGCTGGGCTTTGGGATCGCAAAGCGTTTTGGGCTGAGGCCATTTCTACGGCCTGCTACCTGGTGAATCGATCACCACACTCCTCCATCGAGTTTCAGATTCCAGAAGAAGTATGGTCAGGTAATCCTGTTGACTACTCTAATCTCAGGGTATTTAGGTGTCCTGTGTATGCTCATGTAAATGAGGGAAAACTAGCACCTAGAGCAGTTAAATGTATGTTTTTGGGGTATGCTAGTGAATCTAAGGGGTATCGTATGTGGTGTCCTGATTCTAAGAAAGTAATACAAAGTAGGGATGTTACTTTCAATGAGTCTGATATATTATCTTCTGGAAAGAATGCTGCTGTTCCTTCTACTGGTGCAGGAACTCAGCAAGACACCAGCATGGAGGTGGAGCTGGAGACTGCTACAGCTCAAGGTGGAGCTGTTGAGGAAACTATGAGGGAAGTCCAGGTCACTGAGCCTGGGGCTATCAGCACTAATCAACCTCAGGAGGAGGTTGAGCACTCTATAGCACGTGATCGTCCTCGCAGGGAGATCAGGAGACCGGCCCGGTACAACGATGATGAAGGGCTGATAGCATTTGCACTTTCTGTTGCAGAGGAAGTGTCTGAAGGAACTGAGCCTTCAAATTATACTGAAGCCATCACCTGCCCAAGTTCACCCAACTGGGTTCAGGCTATGCAAGAAGAAATGGAAAGTCTGCAGAAAAACGGGACTTGGGAGTTATGTAACCTGCCTAAAGGCCGACGGGCCTTAACTGCCAAATGGATATACAAGAAGAAGGAGGGCATTCCTGGGGTAGAGGATGCAAGGTGGAAAGCAAGGTTGGTTGTTCGTGGTTGCAACCAACGGGAAGGTAGACTACAATGAGGTTTTCTCTCCTGTAGTCAGACACACCTCTATTCGATTATTGTTATCCATTGTGACATTGTTTAACTTGGAGTTGGAGCAGCTTGATGTAAAAACAGCCTTCCTGCATGGTGAGCTGGAAGAGGAGATATATATGAAGCAACCTGAAGGGTTTGCTGTTCCTGATAAGGAACACATGGTATGTAAGTTGAAAAAGTCCTTGTAT
Organism: Carnegiea gigantea; assembly: GCA_029747015.1. NCBI lineage: Eukaryota > Viridiplantae > Streptophyta > Magnoliopsida > Caryophyllales > Cactaceae > Carnegiea > Carnegiea gigantea. The sequence continues at coordinate 217,052 of JAKOGI010000438.1, read as the reverse complement.
GGACTCAAGCAGGCTCCTAGGCAGTGGTATAAATGTTTTGACACGTTTATGATTGATAATGGTTACATACGTAGTAGATATGATAATTGTGTATACTTTAGACAATATGGTGATGGGTCCTTTATATATCTACTACTGTATGTTGATGACATGCTAATTGCATCTAAAGATAAAAACCTGATTAGCATGCTAAAATCTCAACTCAGTAAGGAATTCGAAATGAAAGACTTAGGTGCAGCTAAAAGGATACTGGGCATGGAGATTCACAGGGATCGAAAGGAGGGAAAATTATACTTGTCTCAAGAAAAATATCTTGAGAAGGTATTAAGCAAGTTCAATATGAGGGACTGCAAGGCAGTGACTACCCCTCTTGCTGCACATTTTAGACTGTCTGCGGAACGCTGTCCGCAAACAGAAGAGGACATCGGTAGAATGTCCAATGTACCATACTCTAGTGCTGTAGGGAGTTTGATGTATGCCATGGTCTGTACCAGACCAGACTTATCACATGCTGTGAGTGTGGTAAGTAGATATATGCATAATCCTGGAAAGGACCACTGGGAGGGTGTAAAATGGATCCTACGGTATGTAAAGGGAACTGTGGGGAAAGGGCTGGTATTTGATAGAAACAAGGCTGCTACATCTGATGTAGTAGGGTATGTTGATTCTGATTATGCTGGTGATTTGGATAGGAGGAGGTCCATATATGGGTACATCTTTACCATGTGTGGGGGCGCTATCTCTTGGAAAGCGTCTTTACAATCTATTGCAGCTCTGTCCACAACAGAAGCTGAGTATATTGCTGCCACTGAAGGGGTGAAGGAAGCCACCTGGCTAAGGGGACTGGTAATGGAGATTGGGATACCATAATCTGCTACTGTGGTATATTCTGATAGTCAGAGTGCCATACATCTGACAAAGAATGATGCCTACCACTCGAAGACCAAGCATATCAGCGTCAAATATCATTATGTACGAGACACAGTTGCTGCAGGAGAAATAATGATGAAGAAAGTTCACACCTCAGAGAATCCTGCTGACATGCTTACAAAGCCACTACCTACAGCTAAGTTCGAGCATTGCTTGGACTTAGTGGGAGTTCACAGTCATTGAGAAGCCCTGCGGGGCATAGCCCCCTAGGGGGCATCACCCCTTGGGGTGTGACGACGACACGGTAATTGAAGACTGGAGATCTTGGTCCAAGGTGGAGATTGTTGGGTTTTGTGGCCCAAAATCTCGGGTTTAGGCACGGGGTGAACATGCTGCATGGGCACGGGCGTGCCGCGACACAGAAGACCGAAGAACAGAGCAGACAGAGAAGTGACACGGTGTGCCCGTGCCATGTGGCACGGTCGTGCCACATGGCACGGCACGACCGTGCCGCCCTGGCACGACCGTGGAAATTTTCTGCCGCCTTAAAGTGGCGGCTAGGGTTGCGCTTTGGTGACGGTTTTTGGAAGGCGGCAGCAAGGGTTTTTCAGGGGGAAACCCTACCTCACAGACCCTATATAAAGGGGGTCTAGGGCCTTGTTTCAAAACACTCCAGAATAGAAAATACATTGAGAGAGTGAGGTTATTTGTGAGAGAATACAATCGAGAGTATTGTAATTCTGCTCTTAATCACTGAAGTGATTGTGGTGTACAACTCTGCTCATAGTGAAATTTGTCGGTGTGCTGTCGCCGTCCGTGGTTTTTTCCCACATTGGGTTTCCACGTAAAATTCCCTGTGTCCTTTATTCTTGTTTCTTTCATTGTTGCGTTGTGTTCTTGGTTGAATTCTGTTGCATTGTCACATCCTATTATCCCCTTTATTCCTAACAAGTGGTATCAGAGCCGATGGTGCGTTCGGTTAGGCAACAAAAAGGTGTGGCATGGTGGACCCCATGGACGAGCTTGGTGAAATGACAAGCAGGTGTTGATCGAGCGGTAATACGTGTGCTGCAGCGTGGCTCGATGGTGTGGATAAGCTCTTGATGGGTGGCTTGACACCTTGGTAAAGGCTTCCGCTCACACATGAGTAAAGAAGTCCCACATCGGGAGTTTGAGAAGAAGGGTCATGGTATATAAGTCAAGTGGTCTACTCCTCCTATTGCCAATTGGTTTTAGGATGGAACCTCACTTGGGCTTGTTACCATGGACCTTGGTTGAAGTGGGCTCCCTCCTTGGATCTCCCTAACAAGTGGTATCAGAGCCGATGGTGCGTTCGGCTAGGCAACAAAAAGGTGTGGCATGGTGGACCCCATGGACGAGCTTGGTGAAATGACACGCAGGTGTTGATCGAGCGGTAATACGTGTGCTGCAGCGTGGCTCGATGGTGTGGATAAGCTCTTGATGGGTGGCTTGACACCTTGGTAAAGGCTTCCGCTCAAGGGGGAGCTTGTGCACTCATGTGTGAGGGGGAGATTGTTGGGAACGTCACACATGAGTAAAGAAGTCCCACATCGGGAGTTTGAGAAGAAGGGTCATGGTATATAAGTCAAGTGGGCTGCTCCTCCTATTGCCAATTGGTTTTAGGATGGAACCTCACTTGGGCTTGTTACCATGGACCTTGGTTGAAGTGGGCTCCCTCCTTAGATCTCCCCAACAGTTTGTTGTACGGCCTTTTCTCTCTTCGATGGAGTACCCAAGTATATGCACTAATGCCCACTCCTACGTATTTATAAGAGAAAAGATTTGCTCTGCCAGGTCCCCCCTTGGCTTTCTTTCCAAGCTTCTCCGTGGCTTCCTCAATAGACATCTTAGTGGCTTGTCCAATACATCTCTTCTTGGGAACTACACAAACTATATTTAAGAAACTTTCACCCTCCCAAAATTGGATTCTCAAGCAAGCCTTCCCAAGACACAATTCTTTTTTCTTTTTATTAGCGGTGCAGGGCCTCGTATTGTTTACCCTTGGGTGTAGCTCCCTCACGAGTGGTTAGACTTGCTTGGTAGATATTTGGATAACTGAAAGGACAATAGGTTCATATGAACCATAAACTAAAAGGACACCGAAAGGGACAATAAGCTCGTTTTGAAAAGGTTTTCGAAATGCCCCAAATAATCCTTAGTGTGAGAACCATATGATTCCACATGCTTAAACTGAGGATGCAGATTCGAGGATGAAGGTACTACGTCATAACATCGCCCGTCTTCACAGACAGCCTCTACTAACCAAAATAGGAAACTAGCTCTAATTACACTTGAAACAACAAGCATGCAACATATTGGGATCAATTAATTCAAATAATAGAAATAAAAAAAATACAATGTCCGTCTAAAGGGAAAGAAGGAAATAATTCAAAACATTGTACAGGAGGGATGAAACATTACAACCTTGTTTGGCAAATAACTGTTAGTTATTTCTATTGACTGTTTGTAGTTAGCTATTTCAATTAGCTGTTTGTATTAACTATTTCAATTAGCCATTTATAAAAAAAGTGTTTGGTAAAGTTTGCCGTTTCTAAAAAATATATTTGATAAAATTTCATTTATGCCCATATCTCTCATTTACCAACGAAGATGGATTTTTTTAATTAGTTCGTCACTTATTTCTTTTTCAATATGAATTAAATTTATGTGATATGTGCAAATTACCTTCACTCATATAATTCCATTTTATTACTAATTATTAAATCTTCTTATTAATTTATACATGACTTATTTTTATACTAATTTTCTTTTCAATCTAAATTAAAATTTATGTGATGTTTAAGGCACATAACACAACCTTGTTTTGTTGTTCACTTAAAAAATTTCTATTTGTTATTAGCTTAACTTTCTTTCAATATGAATTAATATTTTTAAAGTAGGGATAAATAGAGAATTAAAATTTGCATGACGTTTAATATTACTATATAAAATTAGAAGAATTTTTATCAACCACTAAAATAAATTATCAAGATACAAGTGTTATGGATCATTATTTCATTTGAATTTGAAAAAGTAAGTAAAAACTTAGAAGGGAGAATGCAAGAAATATATGGATTTTGTTTATGGTATTTGAACAATGGCAGTTTAGTTTTTACAAATGTTAGCCTTTTGAAAAACAACTTTTTAGAGTGAAAAAAAATTATTCTCAAAAGGCACTCACCAAACAATCCAAATAGCTGTTAAACTTAGCCAAACAACCAAAATCATCCCAAAAAGCCATTTTGAAGCAAAAAGCCATCCAAGAGGCCATCTACCAAGCACCCCCTCTATCTTTACCGAATCTGAAATTAAATAGAATAAACAGAAGGAAAGTAGAGAGAAAGAGTGAGGGGAAGATTCTATTGTGCCCTTAAAATGACCCACCTAATTTCACCTACTAACGTAACAAAAGAACGCACCTTTAGGGATTTACCAATCTCTAATTTTTGATGCCTCTCGAGTTTTGAAGTATTTTCTCTCAAATGCTCTCTCTAATTTTTCAGCCTTACATTAGTGTTTCTTTCTAATTGTTTTTGATGCTTCACTTAGATTTTTCATTGTCTTTAACGCTAGGGGGAAACCCCCTTTTTATAAAGCTAAAAAAACTGAGTTAGCTAAGGACAAGGATTCCTACTTTAACTCCTAGTAGGCTTAATCCGAATTGGTACCCTACTCTACTAAGGAGAGCAAAGCTCGGTCAAAGGGACACGAAACCCGAGGTTTTCTTGGGCAGAAAACCCAGTCGAGTTCCTGGCAAAGAACCCAACTGGGTTCTGGGCCGAGTCAAACCTATTGGGCCCCATGCTCCTTTTCTCTTCTTCCTCTTTTTTCTCTTTTTGACTCCAAATGTTTGAGTTATTTTGGTGGGCTCCCAAATGCGTAGGTTGGGCCATAATTTTGGTCATTGGGCATTTTACAAAATTGGAGATACCACTTTTAGGCATTTACAGTTAGCCTCCATTTTGGCCGCGTCTGGTTAAGCCAATGGCCAAAATAGATGAGTTTTATGTTTAGCTATTTGGGCTATTTGTCTGAATTTGACCTTTCATCGGTCAGTCCATCTTGATGTCAATCTTTCGCTAGTTTGGCGAACTTTAGCCAGTCTATTAGATCTTGAGGTCAACCTTTCATTGGTCTAGTGGACCTTTTGCCGGTTTAGTGGATCTTGATGTTGGCCTTTCGTCAGGTCAAACGGACCTTTCACTGATCGAGCGGACATTTCACCGATCTAGTAGATCCTAATGTAATCTTTCGCCAGTTTAGCGGACCTTTCACTGGTCAAGTGGACATTTCACCAGTCTAGCGGATTCTAATGTAATCTTTTACTGGTTTATTGGACCTTTTGCCGGTCTAGCGGATTCTGACGTAACCTTTCACCTATCTAGTGGACGTTTCGTTGCCCTAGTGGAACTTTCTCCGGTCTCGTGGATTCTCATGTGCCTTGACCTCCTTGTCTTAGACTAATAATAATTTTAAGCCCTTTCTTACTTTGTCGACATTTGCCTTTCATCTTTTCCCCATGCATCCACCTAAGGAACTCGGCAGGTCCCCGCCTGTCTTGACATTTCCTCTTTGCTCTTCTGCTAGAATTAATGGTAATGCTTGTGATGTTTGAGTACCAAGTATCCCGGTTGGGTCCCATGACATCTTCTTTCATTTCTCCTTCTTGTTTGCAAACATCTTTGATGGACAAATTTAGCTTCTTGTTGTCAATCTTTCATGGGTTCCCCCTTTAGCTTTTTCTTGGTTTTCCTCTTGTTGCTTGTCTTTTGCTAAAGGTAATGTTGGTGCATGTGAGGTTGATTCCCCTTGGAACTCAGCTAGGTCCCTTGTCTCCCACTTTTTCTTTTTCTTCTTACTTACATGCCCTTTGATTGAAGAGCTTGTACTTTACTTTATGTTTCGCATGCCTTGGAGAATCTGGTTGGGTCCCTTGCTTTCCGCTTTACTTCTTTTTTTTTGTTGTTGTGATTTTTATGTTTTTATTCATGCATGAGTATTATGCATGCATGTGGAGGTGGATCTGGGCCAGATTCCTTTTTCTTTTGATGCTTCTCCCTTGTTTCTCTTGTTGTTTGTTTTATGCCTTTGTTCATGCATGTATTTCTTGTGAGCAGTGACGATCCGACATGGGTCCCTCCCCTCTTTGGCATATTTCCTTCTTTTCTTCTTGTTTTTTTGCACTTGATCTCATGCATGTATAGTATATGCATGCATTTTCCATTGAGTAACTTGGCCGGGTCCCCCCTCTTTTGGCCTCTTTTCATTCTTTTCTTCTTGTTTCTTTGAGCTAGAATTCATGCATGTGTAGTATATGCTTGCATTTTACGCATGGAACCTAGTCGGGTTTTCCTTTGGCCTTTTTCTTTTGTTTTTTTCCTTTGCCTTTACTTATAAATAACATACACTTTGGAGCCTTTCAACACACCTTTGCCAAGCCTATTTTCGTTTTATCAGTTGTGCTTTTATTGCATCCTATCTTTATCTTCTTAATCAAAAATGTGTAATTGTGTGCTAAGATCACGAGTGTAAGAAATGCACATCCACACTAGAGAGCGGGACAATAAAGGCTCCCTCAAGATTATTTCATTGAGAGGAAATAGAGACCGATCGAAGCCTAAAAAGGAATAGACCTTTTGGAAGATGTAGGATGCCATGCATCTAGTCAGGCTGCTTTAAAAGTAGTAAGCATTCTCTCTCCTTTTTATAGGTGATTTGTTTTCATCATAATCATAGGTTTAATTTTGCTTACTTGCTTTTCCTTCGGGAAGATCTTGTTAGGGGTGCGGGTGCCCTTAGGAAATTTATGATGGACATTAAGCGTAAAGAAGTTCGGGTCCGATTTGTACTAAAAAGCATTGGCTTTGGAGCCTTTCATTTGCTCTAAAAGAAGCAGTAGATTAACTGATCATTGGGTTATTTGAGTGGTAGCTGAGAGATTTCGGAATACCACTGATACTCTTCATCTCCCATTTGAGGATATGACCATAACCTATCTAGACTTTTCCATGCTAACATGTCTCAACTTTTCCAAGAACCCATTAGTTTATCAAGAAGACTTTCATCTTCAGCGTGACCAACTTTTCCAGGTCTTTGAACTGATCATAAACAAAATTCCCCATGGGAATCGTTCTCCTACACCATCCTTTTGTAATGTGATAACTGATGATGAGCGTTGGGCTAATCATTCCACAAATCAGTAAACTTATATCATTATACCTCTTTTTCTTGGCACTACTATTTTGCTAATTTGGGCAATCATTGTTACTTTCACTATCTAGTCAATCTCATGGACCTTTACAGAGTGAATGACTTAAACTGGGAGGTTGTTGCATATTCCACCATTATTCGTCGTGTGCGAGCCAGGGTGTGAAAAACCAAGTAAACTCATAGGGAACATAATACTAGTCCCTGTGAGCAGTTTATGGAAGGTAATTGAGGTAATAATCTTTCTTGAAAAAATTATTTCCTATTCCTGTCTCATAGTCCTTTATTGACTCTTATTTTTGCAACTATGGTTTTATGAGTATTTTCCCGAGCTTAACTAGGATCGAGGAAACCTACTTATTTTCTGGGGCCATGGTCTCATGGACTAAGGAAAATCAAGTTCAGCGACAATTTCGAACTGGAAGTCTCCATCGCCTTCGAGAGGCGATAAATGTTTTAACCATAGTATCATTACCTTGAATGTCTCATAGTAAATTGCTGGTTTTAATCTTCCCAATTATTCTAGTTTCCTCATCTTGTAGGCAAATTTTCTCCCATGGAAAGTCGTGTCCCAACCCTTGGGGTGTAGGCGACTTGGTACTACACTTAGCGTCGAATCCTTATGGAGAGTCCATTCAACTCTGTTTGGTACTTAGGCAAAAGAGTAACAGCCCAACACACTAATGAATGGCCTTCTTTCGTCCCTTGAGATTCATCTTGGTCCATGTTTTATGTATGAACTTCATCTCTTGAAGACTATGCTACATATCTTTGTCATAATGACCCGTTTGGTAACCTATCTTTCCGTCCTTTCCCGCATTCACTATATTTTTCAAATCTTTGATCTTTATAAATTGTTACAGGAAATATTTGCTATTGTTACTACACTTGGTATAAGGGTTAACGAGGTGAGAGAGGGAGAAGAGGCAGTGCGTATAGATGTCTCGTTGGTCCCAGAATTTGAGTGCCCTAAGCTCCCATTTCCTCCAAACTTTAAGGGTTAAGTATGTTGCTTACTTCAATTCCTTGGAGTGTGTGTATATTCATTTATCTCTTCTTTCTTTTAATACAATTGGGAGTAATCAAGCTTAGTAGTGCGACATTTTCATCCAATGAAAAAGGCACTTGCGAACCACTTTACTTGTCGACACCCTTAGATGGAGGTGGTAACATGTCTTATTTTCTCAATGCAATTTTTATGCTTTTGCTAGACTTCCTTCTTTTGTAAAAAAAGGGCCAGAAGCAAGCCCTCGTAGATCCCATTCAAGAGGACATCGTTCCACGAGCGCACAAAATGTTCCAGGATCTTCTCATGCTATAGGGATGGAGCCTCACCCGGATTCTCCGATTAAGGTGGAAGCCATACCAAATCTATGATATGGGATCCCTAAGCCATCTTTTCTTCTATTGGGGAGCCTTACGTGCCCTAGATCTTTTATGGTCATCATTGGGACGATGCATAGTGACCCTTCACATCATTCTTGGGCCGCGGGCATTAATTTTTGATGTGATGTTGGTACCCACAGCTCATTAGTCAATTCTGGCTTTATATCAAATTATGTTGACTAGTTTGGTGGAAGTAGCAGTGGGTTCCTAGACAATCAATAGAAATAGTCTAACATACTTATGTATGATGGTTTTTTTATGAAGTAATGTCACTCCTTATGCATTGCTATTTTCTATGCAAGTCTTATGTAAACTTTTTATATTAATGCAAGCTAAAAAAAATGACTCTATGCAAATATTGACTCTATACAAGTATAGTCACCACTTCCCCCTCAAATAAGAAAGAATAAAAAATAAAAAAGCACCAATAAGTATTAAGAGCTTTATGGTCCTGAGCAATTATCTGAAAATTCTATTGGATAATTTCTGAATCACAGTGAGTCAAAGTAACAAATATCAAGGACAAAAGAAAATAAAACAAAATTGTAGGTTGTCCCAAACCCGGATCTTATCTAGGTTCCCTCACGAGTCCACTCAGTCTTATCCAACTTGGATTTGGCTTGGTGCTGTTCCCAAGATAGGAACTTGGGCCAAGTTCTTGTTGGTTTACCAATCCTAAATCCACCAACATTTGGACTAGCTATTTTGTGCAGCGATAAATTAAGGATGCCCATCATTCGATTTTCAACCATTGTAGGAGCAATGTGCTAATATTCACCATTTCTTTTGAAAAGGTCTTGACTTCTTGGCTGTTCATCCTTGATGCGAGAGATGAACACAAGCTGAAAGACCTCTGTTTAAGTAGCCTTTTTAGCCTTCGTCAAGTTAAAATTCCCAAGGAGTTTCTTAGAGCCACCTTTGCCTTTTTGCATTCTAAATCCCATGTCTTTCAGTTTACAGAACACGAATTGTGCCATTTAACAGAGGAACTTAGTGTTATACTAGGGTTTCCACTTTATTGTCCTTCTGTTGTGCTAACATATTCGAGTGGTATGTCCTCCCAATATCATTATCCCAATATCATTATTTTTAAGTATAAGTCAGGAGCACATCTCTACCATAATTGTCGGGGATGAAGTGAGTTTTGTGTCCCTAATTTCTTATGTTCAAAGAGAGAATGGTTAGGCTCTTGAGAGCAAATCTTTTGTGCCTCTTAAGGGCCTTCCTATTCACTGGTGGTTCTAAAAATAGGGGACCAGTTATGCTGCTGAACATAGTAGAAGGGATTCAATATGATCAAACTCCTATTTGCCTTGTTGTTGTTGTAACCATATTATGCTTGGATTAGCTTTGCCATCACCTGGATCGGTTCTTTTTAGGGAGTCAACTACTACTTCAAGTAGGTTTTCTCTCTTTTTTTGCCTTGCTTGGCTACTAAGTGGGTTGAAAACCTGACCAGGTTCTCCATGGCCCTGCGCTGGGTGCTCACACCCTCTTTCTGCTCGCTCTTCTCCGTCTTCTATTTATTGTTGTTGTTTTGGGCTGAGACTTAGAATTTGGTCGGGTTCCTGCTATTTCTGACCCTTTTTCCTCTTTTTTCCCCCGTTGGCATGCAAACTAGGTTGCTAGAGTGCCTGCAGCTGATCGAAGCTCTTAGGCATGCAAGCATACTTAGCTGCTCAATTCTTCCAAAGAAATGACTATTCAAAAGATCAGTCAATGGCAAATTAGATTAGATTCTTGGAAAAGAATTGGCCTCTTCGTTGGGCGATTCATTGGTGGGGCATCCAGCAATTTATGATAAATGGGGGGGTAGTAGTGCTCGCGCTTTTCTCATTGGCTTGTCTATGGGAACCTACTTCTCCCCGGATAGTAGAGGTAAACCATTCCTACCTTAGAGTGCGTTCCTTATCGGGGCTATATGAATGGCCCTTCTCGTACTAACTCCTAGGTTGATTGTTGGCTTCATCATCCCACTATTTTGATATCGTTTACCCCATGCTCTACACATGTCTCAAAACACTATTTGAATTGGATGAATGTGAGGGATGTTGAGTTAAGGAAGATTATTTGGATAAGGAGAATGCTATAGGATTTTTAAAGGCTAGAAAGATGGAGGCAAATAAGGAAAAGCACAACCCATCTCATAGCAGAAGAAAAAGAGTTATGATCTTACCCTTTGAAAAGTGACACCTAAGCTAATACGGACAAGAAGTTAAAAAAGATTAGGAACTAGGCTTGCTTCTTACTTCTGAATAGTTTCATGCTTTTCATAGTAGTATACTATTAAGAATTTCATTACAAGTTGTATGCTATGTAGAATTTTTAATGGCAATAGAAGTATTAAAGTTTTCTAGATGGCTTACTGCTTTTTACTACAAATGTAATGACTACCAAACTGATTGATTTACATGGCCCAGCCTAGCATAACCTTTATTAACATGGCCTGAAACTTGGCTAGGTTTCTGCCTCTTAGAACCCGAACCAGTTTCCTCAAGCAACCTGGTGGATTTGGCTGGTAAGGCTTGGGCTCCCTTGTTAGGCCGACCCAGTAGTGACATTTCGTTTTTGTTTGTTTTTGCTATTTCTTTTAGGTAAGATAGGTGAATGGTTAAAAAAGAGTAATAGGGCAGAACCATTAAGGCTTCCTGCATGTCCACGTTATGGAATCAGGCTTTTATAGTTCATTACATTATGGCTCTTCTCTTTTTAAGCCTGTTATGGGCCTTATAAACATATTATGGGTTTGATTATAGGGAAACAAATTGCACCATTGTTTTCAAAGCCTATTATGGGCTTCAGCCTACATCGACCAATGTAACTTAACACTTTTCAGTTGATCTAGATTTGTATACTGAGTATATTCCTTTTAATCTATAAGGTTTACTACTCCTCTCGTATGATGGTTTTTATAATATATGGGCCTTGCCAATGGGCCTCAATTTGCCCCTTGGGTCTTGGATTGGAGCCCTTATTCTTTTAAGATCATATCTCCTTCTTATAGGTCTCTAGGCTTTACTTTTTTTATTAAAACCCTTGAACTTCTCGAGCCTGGTATAATTAGACATTTTGTAATGCTCTTAATCTCCTTTTATCTAGCATGAACATCTCTTCATATTGAGCTTTTTCCTACTTTGACTCTAGAATTTGACTTTTCACTTTTACTCTGAGTAAGGATATTGCGATTTTAATTGGAAGTACTATTTCCATTCCATATAATATGGAGTATGGCGTTACCCCTGTTGAAGTGCAAATTGAAGTTCTATATCCCCATAGAGCTAATGGTAGTTTGTCAGGCTAATCTTTGTAGTTTTAAACCATGTTTTCAATTATCCTCTGCATATTCTTATTATTTGTTTAGACTGCTCCATCTGTTTGGGGTCGGTGTGTGAAGACTTATGGTGCTGAATTTTATATTTTTCAGGCAAGCCTGCTACTTTTTTGAAATAACTAATTTGATCACTTATCAATTTGTGTCACCGTGTCTACATATCATATTGTTGATGATGAACTTTGCTGCATGTTTTGAGATGATTTTACATATGAGGCTGCTTCTATCCATTTTGTAAAGTAGTCAATTACTACCAGCATATATTTATTACCATCCATTCCCTTCAGGTCACTTTTCTTATTATATCAATTCCCTAGACTAAAATTGGCCACAAAGTAGTAAGTGTTGAAAGAAAAAAGGGAGGTTGGTGGTGTAGATTGGCATATATTTGACATTTATGATATCTTCTCATATATGCAATGTAGTTTGCTTCATAGTGGACCAATAATACCCCATCCTCTCAACCTTTTTGGCTAACATTCGACCGTTCATGTGTAGCATGCAGTCCCCACAATGAACTTCCTTTATGATTTCTCGTGCTTCCTCCTATGTTACACAGAGTACGTTTATACTCACATTTGTTTTCTTATATAGCTTCCAAATTTCTTCAAAATAGTGTGAAGCCAATAGCCTTAACACTCGTTGGGCTTTTGAAGATGGCTCCAGTGGGTACTCTTTCTTTGTTAAGTACTCCTGGGTGTCATAATGCCAAGCAGTAAATTCGATGCTGCATACTTCAATGGTATATCAATGAGGTGATTCATCTCTCCTTTCAACTAATAATGACATCAATGGATGTCACTAGGAATGTTGATTACTAATGGTGACTTCGATAGAGCATTAGCAAATTAGTTATCTTTACAAGGAGGGTATGTATAAGTAATATGTGCAAACTTTTTAGTGAGATCCACTATATGAGCTTGATATGGTGCCAAGGCTTCGCTTCTCACTTTCTATTTTTGTGAGATTTAGTTGATTATTAAATTGGAGTCCTCATATACCCGTATATTCTATACTCCTATTTCCAAAGGCACTTGTAACTCGACAGTATGAGCTTCATATTCTGCCACATTGTTAGTAACCTTAAAATCCAGCTTGATTAATATAAGCGTATGTTCCTCTTCTGGAGATACTAAAAGGATGCCTATCCCAAATAAAAGCCCCATCAAAATGCATTGTCCAGACATCTTTTGCTCGGAGGACTTCTTCATCAGGGAAATCAAAGGTTTCTTCCCTTTGATTTTTCGTTGGCAGGTTTGCTAAAAGTTTGACATGACTTTTCCCATAATTGAGTTCTGTGGGATTTAGTGTAGGCCAAATTCTAATAGCATCACTGCTCACCTAGAAGCTTGCCACTTATCACTGGTTATAGTAAATATATTATCGAGTCCATTGGCACCACTGTATAGACCGTATTAGTTAATATGTAATGCCGAAGTTTTTTGGATGCCCAGACTAATGCTAAGGAGGTTTTTCCAAGGGGCTGTAGCGAGTTTTGTATTCAAGAAACTCTTTACTCATGTAGTAGATGGCTTTTTCCTCTCTTTCTATCTTCTAGGCTAGCATGACCCCCATTACTATTGTTGTCGTTGTGAGATAAACAATGAGGGGAATGCCTGATTGCGAAGAAGCAATAGTGGGGGGTTAGATAGGTAATCCTTGATCTTATCAAATGCCTCATAATAGTCCTCATCCCATTTGGTTTTACACCTTCCTTTAATTTCTTGAAGATAGGCTCACATGTCATGGTCATCTTTGATATGATGTAACTAATGGACTGCAGGCATCCTAACATCTCCGTCTTTTCTTTTCAGTCTTACATGGAGGAATTTCCTGTATAGCCTTTATCTTTGAAGGATCAACCTTAATTCCCTTCAGACCGACCACATCTCATAATACCTTGTAAGAGGTGACTCTAAATGCACCTTCCGCTAGTGCAAGTGCATATTGTATTTTCTCAGTCTAGCCAAGAACCTTCAGAGGGTTGACACATGTCCCCATATTTCTTTGGAATTTATGATCATATCATCTACATATACCTCTGTGTCGTTGTGCATCAAGTCATGTAGGAGAGTAGTAGCCGTCCTTTGCTAAGTAGTCCTAGCAATTTTTAATCTGAGGGACATCACAATGTAGTAATATGCTCCCCTAGGGGTACTAAAGATAGTCTTCTCTATGTCTTCCTCTACCATTTTAACTTGGTTATAGCTAGCATACGCATTCATAAAGGAGATGAAAGCATGTCCAGCAGTATTATTAATCAAAGTATCTATATGTGGCATAGAAAAATCATCTTTTGGACTTGCCTTATTAAGATCCCTAAAATCTACGCCCATTTTCACGCTTCCATCTTTATTTAGATCTAACATAATATTCGCTACCCACTGAGGGTACTGTACAACCCTAATGAAACCTGAATTCAACTATTTTTGGACTTCCTCCTTTATCTTCAAGGCCTAGTCTGGTTACACCTTGTGGAATTTTTGTTTTACTCGTTTGGCATCAGGATAGAGAGCGATTTTATGCTCAGCTATATCTCGATCTACCAGGTATGTCTTTGTAGAACTATGCACAGGAATCAATGCATTCTTGTAGGAGTAAAATAAGGCCTTCTTGCTCCTCTAGAGTTAGTGATTTCCCTATTTTAAGCTCTCAGGGCCCTTTAGGAGTCCCTAAGTTAACTAGGATTGTGACCTCAATTAAGGAAGTTCGATTTTCATGATCTTTCATTACTTTGATTAGATCTTTTGGAGTTATTTCTTCATTTTTAGTATTATTAAAGGCAAAGCATTCCAAGGAAGGGGAATAAGATAAGTTGGAAACAAAAGAGTTCATCTTATTGAAATTAGAAATAGGTACATCTAATGTAGATTTTGAGGAAACAAGAACTGAAGAATAGCTCTTACGCTCTATCCTAGACTTTTTAAAGCTACCCCCTATACCTATAGTGAACACCTTTCCTTCCTCGTCAGCTATCCAAGTTGCTTGCTTATAACGTTTTGTGTTAACTTCGTTGATGAAGTTTGCAAGGTTGAAATCGTTGTTACACGTGGTAAGGGATAGAACCACAATGAAGCCTTCCTATTTCTATAATCATGCTTGAATAGAATTCCAAAGGTATTGCTTTTAGCTAGGCAGGTCCAATCTTGAGTGGATTGGTCCCTTCCTATTGGAATAAGTACTTCATTCTCTAACAGTTGGTAGTATCTGAATATTTCTAACCAAAGTACTCAGATCCCCTTCTCGTTTATGTAGTGGGGTTTAGGAAAGCCATAGAAAGGAAAATTATCTCCCTCACAAAGGAACTGCCCGTTAAGAGTGAGCGGGTAAGGCCTTAAGGTGTAGTACTTCGACTATCCCTTTCTAGTAGTAACTTTTTGAGCTTGTACTTCCTGCCTGGCTTTATCTACTTCTTCAAGAGCGGGATGATACCCCAAACCTAAACTTGTAATCCTCGTTTTAGGTTAAGGGAAAGGTAGCCCAACCTTATACTCTTTTACTGATAGCTAGCCTTGGGAAATATCCTAATTTTTTAAGAATGGCATTCACATTTAAGTTTGAATAAGGATCGAAGTCAAAAGGAGCTCAATCCTTCTCCAAGGCTGCTACTATTTTAAAATTATAGGGTTCCTCATCATTACAACTGTGCTCTATTTCTAACCCCGGTCCCCTAATGGTAATCATAGTAATAAGTTGTCTCCTTCAATGGTGACCACCTATTCCTTTCTCGACATCTTTACTTTTTGGTGTAAGGTAGATGAGAATGCTTGGTGTTCATGAAGCCATGGTCATAATAGAAGTAAATTAAAGGTAGCTAGAATGTCTAGAATTCAGAATTCCACATTCCTTTCAATTAGGTCCATATTCACAGGGAGAAGCATGGTGCCTAATACCAGTCTTTTTGAGTTATCATATGGCCTTAAATGTGTTGCAGGCGTTGAGAGTTGACTTTTCTTGATTCCCAACCTTTTAGTAATTCTTCAGGGTAAACATTCACTGTTGACCCATTGTCAACTAGCGTAAGTCATATGTACTTTTGGAGGCATGTTACAGTAAGGTATAAGGCGCTATTGTACACCGGACCCTCTGGTGGAAGATCCTCATTGTTAAAGGTTATAGTGCCTTTACCTATAGTGATTGAATCTATCATTTCCTCAGGCTTGGCTTCAGGAGACAAGTCAATGTTACTCAACTCTTTGATTACGAGTTGCATATTATTTTATAAAGCCACTATGAGATGCTAAATGGTTAGTTCTACTTTAAGTAGCTTTGATTGTTTCTTACAGGATCTTTTTCTTGAATTTTTCTCCCTTTTTATTTTTCTGGGGCTTGTTATACACCTATTTTCCTTGGTGTCATCCAACTTTTGTGAGGTGTTACACCCCAGTTTAGTCTTCTTCTCCCCAAAAGTCATATTCTTCATTCTGTCCCCAGAAATCATCATCACTTGCTTCAGCATGCCAATAACCCCTTCGAGTTTCACATACATCATCTCCATCACTTTCCCATAAGCCATGAACCTTTGGATACTGTGTGACATACAAGCTTTTCACTTTGACCTATGAATGCTTCGTGTATATATACATGTATATATATATATATATATATATATATATATATATATATATATATATATATATATATATATATATCTATATATATATATATATATATATATATATATATATATATATATAGATCGGTTCCATTCCTTTTCTTGATCACCACTAATAGTGAAAATGCTTTCATGATCTGTAAGTGCTTTTTTTATCGTTGTTGGGATTTTGAGCTGTTTTAGACAAAGCGAGCTATTTGACCCTGGACATCCTTTCTGGCCTATTTTTGAAAGTACAACAGCTCACAATATCAAGCCATCGAGCCAGATGATACTTGTAGTATTTAGTTGATTAAAGGATTTAGACAACTTAATAGCCTCAATTCCTTACTTGACCTTAGGAATATCGATCTTTCCTTTGGCTAGTAATCATTCCAAAGCTTGAGTATAGGTGGTGCCTATAGGGGTATACTCAGTGTAGCAATTAATGCACTTCTTAGAGTTGCTAGCCTTTTTATCCTCATTCTGGTAGTTGCCTTTCTAGTTGCTACCAGTATTTACAGGTGCGTCTTTGGCCATTTCCTCTTCTATAAGTATAACTGCATTTCTCATTGTCATGAAATTTTTCAAATGGTGTGAACCATAAGAGCTGCCTATATGCAAGCTGGAGGTTCTTAATGAACAATCTCACTTGATCAACTTTTGAAGGTCAATCTACCATGTGAGTAGCTTTTGCCCTCCATCTAGCATGGTAGTTAGAAAACCCTTCTTTCTCCTCTGGCTTGACCAGTTTCTAAATCTCTAAGTATGATAAGGAAGTCAACATTGTATTAATACTAATGTAAGAACTCTCTGTAGAGGTCATCCTAGCCCATGACCTTTTGTGGGTCAATAGCATTGTACGACCTCATTACATCCTTGTCAAAGATCCAAGGAAATATGATGTGGAAGATGTCTTTACCAATTCTGTTTAAAGTCATGACGCTAACAAAGTTCCTCACATGATGTTTCAGTTCTACGAAATTGATATCCGACATGGTGAATTTTAGAGGTAACTTCCTTTTTGGGATTAAAGTAAATCCCGCATAGTCATTAATGTAATTGTTAAACATCTAGGATTTTTAAAGCAACTGCTCCATACGATATACTTGTAGATTGCATTGAGGAGTATTTTTTTCCACTTCTTCTTCCTTACTGTTTGTCTCTCACTTTCCATCATATTTCCCCTTTTCATTTTGAGGTTTCTCACTGTTCTCCACTTGGCTTCTTTGGTAAGGTTTTGGGGTGCAATAGCCATCATCTCAATCTTCTTTTCACTCTTCTCCATTCTAGTCTACATCCTTTCCATCATCTTCATAAGTTGAGTAATTTCATTATTTCTGGCCATTGGAATTGGTGAAGGATTGGAAATTGATTTGGATTTCGACTTGGACTTCGACCTGGAGTTTCCTTGGACTCTTCTCGAGACAGAAGTCTCCTACTTTGTGGACTCCACTCGTATACTCCTCCCTATGCTGATTGATTAATAAGAGGTGATCAGAACTAGCTCATCTTAGTACTTTTCAAAAGAAATTAAAGACCTATCATGAACTATACTAACTCATGAACTAAAATCTAATGCTGAGGGCATAGAAAATTAACTCTGTGCCATACATGCAAGCCAAATTTAGACTAAAGAGAAGCAAACTAGGTTGGATCTCCCTACCTAGATCCCAGCTAGGTTCCTCACTAGGCTATAAGGCGCCTGTTGCCCTTCCTCCTAGACACAAACCCACGCTTATAGACTCCCTAGATCCTGGCCGGGCTCCTATAGACCTAATTTCTACCAATTCTCCTAAATGTAGTATGGTTTGTGAATTGTTTTTTTTTCCCCTTTGTTTTTGACAAAATTAAGGTGGGTTTCTCCTTCTTTTTATTCACTTTTTTTCTTTAGACCAAGACCATTGTTATGACTTAAATGGGGCCTGGACCTTATTCATATTTTGAGTCAAGAGCTATTAAAGTTAAATTAACTCAAAAGTCTTTTTAGTCCTTAATCCGTTGTTACTAGACTTGATGTTTCCTAACCTAGGCCCTCCTAAGACCAAAAGTATCAATGTATAGTCTTTAGGGCAGAAGGTAATTCGGTAACACAGGAACACTTTCACACACATAGATGAGTTCCATCCTAAGCCAAACTTCTATGATACAAGGGGCTTAGGTAAGTATAATAGTCCTTTTGTGACCCAAATGTTTCGTGCATCATCCATGGGTGCATGGCAAGACTAAAACATTTTGGTTGTTTCCTTGTATCATGTGGACTAGGAAAATGTGTCAAGAGTGAGTGGAAGATGAAAGTCTGCTAGACCAACTAAGTTAACTAACTTTTCTCCCAAGCGGTAATAGCTGGGCTTAACCTAGATGCAATGTTAGCCCGATATGGCATCGCTTTAATACAAGAATGCCTAATGTAAGTGTAACTAAAACCAGTTCCCCATATTGAATTTCAAATCTCGCCCCCTTTTCTTTTTTTTTAAAAGAAAAAAAGAGACCTCAATAGAGTAGCCATTGTAAGGACCATGCCCCAGCGTTTATCCCTTGAGTGCAGCTCCCTTAAGAATGGTCAGACCCGCTTGATAGGTATTCATATTCAAAATTGATTCTTTTATATATTTTCATTAGAAAACAGTTAGACTACAGTAGAACAAGTAGACGGGGCTAGAGAATTATACCAAGCTTCTGATTTAGGAACCTAGCTAGGCTCTTGGGCCATAACCAGGTACAGTTTCTTGGTTTGAATCTAGACAACGTTGACTGTTTGATCTAGGCAGGAGACCCGATCCAAGAACTCGACCGCGTCCTTGGGCCAAAACTGGGCCAAGTTCATGGTCCAGAAGGTGTCACTATCATGGATCCTGAATCTGTTTTGTTCCAAACCAAAAATAAAATAAACTAAAAATACAATAAAAAAGTAAAATTAATCAATAAAGTTGTCAGTGGGTTTTAGGAGAAACTTACAAGCCAAATCACTTTTTGGAACTAGCGATAACTAAAGGGACAATAGGTTTATATGAACCATTAACTGAAGGGACAAAGAAAGGGACAATAAGCTCACTACAGAAAGCTTTTTGAAATGTCCCCAAATAATCCCTAGTATTGGCAACCATCTAATTCCATAGGCTCAAACCGATGATCCAGATTCGGGGGTGAAGGTATAATATCGTGATGACATGCATCGGAACATCGCCTGTCATCAGAGACAACCTCTACTAACTAATACGGGAAACCAAAATCTAACTACTCTTAAAACAACAAGCATACAACATATTAGGATCAATTAAGTCAACTAATAGAAATAAAAAATACGTCAGTCTAAAGAAAAAGAAAGAAATTATTCAAAAAATTACCATTGTTAGGGATGAAACTAACTAAAGATTGCATCTTTACCAAAATGAAATTAAATAGAATAAAGAGAAGGAAAGTAGAGGGAAAGAGTGAGGGGAAGATTTGGTTGTGCCCTTAGCATGATCCACTTGATTCACTTGGGAACCCAGGAAAAGAACGTGCTTTAAGGATTAGCCAATTGCTAACGCTTGATGCCTCTCGAGTTTTAAAGTGCGCTCTCTAATTTTCTAGCCTCTCTCCAGTGTTTCTCTCTAATTTTTCTAATCCTTCAGTTGGATTTTTCATTGTCCTTAACCCTAGGAGGCAACCCCGGTTTTATAGCGCTCAAAATAGACTAAGTTAGCTAAGAAAATTAATTCCTACTTCAACCCTTGGTAGGCTTAGATCAAATTGGTACCTTATTTGAATCAAACTTTACTAAGGAGAGTCAAGCTAGTCATACGAAGGCGGACCCAAGGGTTTCCTTGGTAGAGAACCCGATTGAATTCTAGGTTGGGTTAAGCTCATTGGGCCCCGTACACCCTTCTCTTCTACGCCTTTTTTTTCTGTTTTTAACTTTGAATTTTTGAAGTTGTTTTGCTGCGCCTCCAAATTTCTAGGTTGGGGCATTAATTTTCATCATCGGGCATTTTATAATCTTGTGGATTCCATTTTTAGGCATCTACAGCGAGGCATCACCAATCTCGTATTGTTGTCATATAGCACTTCAATGGTGTCTGCGAATAAAACTCTCTAGTCGGTATTCTTCTCTATCCAACTTGAAGCCTTTGATGCATTATGAGGCCGAGCATTCTTCTCCTCACATCTTGAACTAGTTGGCACACATTTAGTATTTGTCCAATATTTCCTTCTTCCCTTGTAGACAGCTTGTCGGATCTAAAGAGTCTATACCTTTGCGATGTCAACTCCCTCAAAGAAATAGAGTGGAAACTTGCAGAAGACACATTTCTCATGTTGTGGAAAGGTCAAACATCGCCACTTTGTTGTTTCAAGCAAACACCCTAGATGCCCTTGAACCTTAGCTTCTCTTCGTTGCTGAGGGTGATATGACTAAGGTTACTACCCGTGTGAAAGTATCAAATAGGGATGTTTCCTTACATATGTGCATGGATGTTGTAAAGTCCATCACCTATGAATTTTGATTCTAAGTAGAATCAACTCCCCCTTCATCAACACTCCTTGCCATGAATAAGTCTTTATCTACGATTACATTGGCATGTGAGTAATCCTCCTTATCTGTAAGCTTCAATTTTTCATTCAGCTTCTCTTGCTACTTTCTCAAACTTACCAAGTCCTCTTCATAACTTGAGGCATCTACTTTAAATATGGCCTCTTTCACCACAATAGTAACACTCAATTTTTTTTATTTATTTTGGTAAAAGGTAAAACATATTATTAATCTCCAAAAGAGACCTGTGCAGCAGTTTAATGCAGGCATACTCGAGTCAGACATGCAGTATATAATCAAATTCATACTCCCATCACTCTACTTATATCCATCCTTCTATATTCATACTGCGCATCAAACAGTTCTCTATATGCATTTTGATATCTCCTTCTATTTCTTTCAATCCAAGAGCAATATACAATTATGGCAATTAACAAGTAAATTTCATCTTTTCGTGTCTTACTTCCTTTCAGCTTTATAATAACTCACACCACTTTATTTGCTCTGCTTTCAACTCTATATATGCAGTAACTTTAAGACTAGATTTTCATATAATGTCACTGTCAATTGCCACCTAAAGAACAGGTGTTCATGGCTCTCAACACCAATTTAGCATAGACAACATTCTAGATTATAGTTAATCCCCATTCTCAACATTCTGTCAGATATAAGTAATCTCTTATAGAATTGGAGCTAAAAAATGAAGGAACACTTAGGGACTTTCAGGGAGTGCCAAACTATGCCATACCAAGATTGTTTACTACCTCTTGTTCTCAGTAAATGGTATCCAACTTTATTACTACAGCTACTTAACATATCAATGTTCAAACATGACTGAGCAGTATCTCTCATACATAAGATCTTCATCCAGTACCAACTATATTTGGTTATGAACTAACATTACCAAAGTGTTGTGTTCTTGAGGTAATAACGGTGCACCCATTTAATCTATAATAGGTTAGCCTTGGTTACAATTTGCAAGAAAAGTTTTGCATCCATTTCCTTGTTCCAACTTACAATATCTTTAATCCCTAAGCCACCTCCATTCCTTGGCAAGCATACAATATCCCAACTAATAGGAATTACACCTTGTATATCAATTCGAGCTTTTCATAAGAATGCTTTACATAGCTTGTCCATTCTATTCAGGACACCATTAGGCAAGATAAACGTCTAATCCCAATAGATCATAGCGCTAATAAGTATTGAGTTAACAAGTTGGACTCTATCTGCATATGTGAATTTTTTTTTTTCCAAAGGCGACGCTCTAGTACGAGCTATAATTCTGTCAACCAACACATTGCATTTAGTCATGCTAAGCCTTTGTGGTTTAAAAAAGGCCCCTAATACTTTAAGGGAAATTCACCTTCGTAGAAACCTATTAGTGCAACAGTCTATGTTTCGTGCTCTTCTTAGTCCCTGCAACAAGCATCTTAGTTTTTACAAGGTTAGCTTCCAAGCCAGTACAACTAGCAAAGTGATAAAATGTTGCTAGCAAACATTTACACTACTTTCATCAGCCTTGCATAGTGGTAGTAAATTATCTACAAAGTTGAGAGAACTGAGTTACAGCTCTTTACAATCTAGATGAATTTGAAGCTTTCTTGTTCAACTGTAATTCTTAGTGCCTTTGTCAAATACTCCATGACCAAGACAAACAATAACGGAGATATAGGGTCCTCTTGCCTTAATCCCCTATTATTACAAAAAAAATCCAAATAGCTCACTCCTGAGCTTAATAGAGAACTTTGGATTGAAACACATGCCATGATAATCTTCATAAAGCCGGGGGGGAATCGTAGAGTAATAAAAACTATTTTAAGCAATCCTAGTTCATTGTGTCACATACTTTCTTAATGTCCATCTTTATAATGCATCAAGGTGAAGTATACAACCTACTCTGAAGCTGCACCAAATCATCACATATAAGGACATTGTGAAGTATAGATATGCCTGTGCTAAAGGTTCCTTATGAACCATCCACTAGCTAAGGTAGTAATTGCTTAATTCTAGTACATAGCACCTTAGCCATGCATTTATATATAGCATTACAACAAGTAATAGGCCTCGGATTTGTTGGTGTGAGAGGACCTTTCACTTTTGGCGCCATTGTTAGTACAATTGTATTAAACTGGCCAAGCAATTTTTCGATTAGAAAAAGTTCTTAAATGACATGGAAAACATCTAAGCCAGTATATTCCATGTAGTCTTGAAAAACTCACCCCCATAGCCATCTGGCCCTGGGATTTTTGATCTTCCAATGTTAAACATGGCTTGTTTAACCTCCTCAATAGATATATGCTTTAAAAGTTATCTTGCTATTGCTTAGTAAGGCAATTTCCTTTGATAATTACCTCAAAAGAAGGGTTAGAAATAGTACCTTTGGTTCCTAAAAAGTCGTAGAAATCATTGGGTAGCATTTCACCAATAACCTCTTGGTTAAACGTTAGGACTCCATCTGGAAGTTTCAAAGCTTCAACAACATTGCTATACTGTCTTTGTTTAAAGCTAAAAAAAAAAGTTGTGCATCTATCTCCCAGCTTAAGCCACTCCTATTTTGTGTTTTGCTGCATGAAACTCCTCTCAACCTAGATACATTTGGGGGTTTTAGGGGGTTTCAAAGCTTCAATAAGTCATAACATCTACTATTTAAAGCGGATTAAACCTCAACTGCAAGGATGAAATCACGATCAATAAAATAGAAAGACTAAGTTTGTGCCTTTGGTGGTTTTTATATATGAAAAGAAAAGGGAACAAAGGGATATCTTCATGCTAAAAGTAAAACCACCACATGAACTTGAAGCATTCCACCGACTTGAACTCTAAAGGCTAAACCATTAAGCTAATCTCTAAAGGAAAGATTTGAAATTACCACCATGAGGAACTTCTTGGATAAAGATTTTTCCAAAATTTCTAGAGATAAAATGCAAGCAAAAAGCTTCATTTTATTTCTTCAAATCAACAAAGCTGAAAATTACAAGGGTTTCAAGGCAACGTGTAGTTAGGTACCCTCCTCTCAATTTTAGAGACAGGTAATAGGATTAGAATAAAAACAACCAATGAAAATCTAGCTAGTTGTACAACCAAAACAAAAAAAGAGGGGGGCCAATTAGCTACATTATAAGAGCTAAATTTTGCTATACATGTCCTTGCTTGGAGGCATCCTCAACCTAACCAAATGGAAGAAACTATATGTTACCTTCAAGAGCGCGAAGTCTGGGGGTGTCCACTAATCACTCACCAAAGATTAACCCTTGAATCTTCCATGTGATTGTCCAAAAGCTCATAATAAAAAAAGTGCCAAACTAGACTACATTGACCCATACTCGATTTTTACCTCATAACTTGAGATATATTTGGAATCTTAAGGTGTGCCATAGCTTATGAAAAATAGACAATATAACCCAAATACTAGCTCAAAGTTTACCTACAAAATTGAAGATCTTCAGCAATGTGTACTAAAAGCTTTTTTTAACATAACGCACAATTAACAAGTGAACTATAAACCAAATCAACTTAAAATGGTGATTTGGGGATCTTGCTCCTCATCATTATACTGCACTTATTAATATTCAGAAAGTAAATGACATAGCAATGTATTGTTAATATATTAATACATTATTTTTCCTTATAAAAAAAAATGCTTGAGAGGTTACAATTGGGAGATAAATTATTATTTTCATCATAATTGTTTGGGGTATTTAGGTTCTCCAACTACAAGAAGACATGTGGCAGAAATGAAGTTAAACTAGGTCAAGGGTTAACGAAAGTAAGAGGGATAGGAAATGAAAAGGGCAAGGTGGTCATTCTACCCTCAAAAGGCATCATCATCATCCTAGCCTTAGGCACCAACCCCTACTTTATAAATACCTTACTTGTCATCATTATGGTAGGTATGATTTATTTATGACATGACACTCATGACATACTCCCAAAATCAATAAAATTCATTTTGGCCTTTCTTTTCTTCTATTTTAGTTCCTGCTCCCTTGACATACTTAAACGTCGAAGGAGCCTTCTTTGGGTCAAACTTAGGCTTAACTTTTTCTGCAGGTTATCAAATAGGGACACATTAGCACCTTTAGTGGGTCGACACATCATCCATCTGTAAGTTCGAGCTTCTACTTTTTGCTCATATAAGTTTTTCTAGAAGCAAATTGACACCATCTGTAGGATCTATGACAAGCATAGTTGACTCTCAGTCAAAAACCATGAAACAAGGAGATAAGGTAAAAGAAAATAAGATGACTAACCAGTAAGAAAGCACAACAAATCTCCTAACTAGAGTTTAGGGGAAAACTTAGTGGACAATTGCTCTGCTCAGTAGTATATCATTATCAAGCAGTTGGGGAATGCATTGAGATAAGTGTAAGAGGTATCGATTAAGGAGGTGCACGAGGATATGAAGGCACTTAGCTAGGGCCAATTCAGGGGTTCCAATATGACTTGACTGAAGGACACACCCTCATCACCAAAAGAACCATAACCCATACTTGATAGGAGGACTAAGCACTTTGTAGAAAGGGGATGCCTAAAAGACTCAAAGCAAAACAAGCTCTCATAAATGCTCACAACAGTATCACTCATTCACAGTTAGTCATAACACAATAGGCATCCAAGAGTAAGGGAGCTGGATGGCATGAAGAATAAGAAGAGTCCTTAAAACCCCTTTACTCTAAACAAAGGTGTTTAGGAGAAAGAGTCAGATCTCTGGCCAGCCCTTAGGGAGGACTAGAACAAAAAGTTGACCACCTTGCAACACTCAGCCCATCTCTAAATGGCTTAGACTAAGAGGGGCCCAAAAGTAGGGGCATCGTCTAAGCACCACGGCACCTAATTAGTGGTTGAACTGGACTGTCCCCGAGAACTTATGCAAAGGATTAGGTACTCCTTGGAGAGACGCCTTCCCTTTATTTTTGACTCCATTTAGTAGAAAGATAATAGAAAACCCATTTCCTAAAAAAATGAAAATGCCAACCATTGACCCCTTTGATGACTCCACTTACCTAGATAACCACCTGGATGTTTACAAGGTAAAATTTACGTCCAGCATGTCACTAATGCAACCTATTGTAGGTGTTTCCTTGCCACGTTGAAAAGAATTGCTCAAAAGTAGTTAGCCTTCACAATGGAAGTATCACTTCATTCCTCTAACTTGCCAAATTATTAGTGCCCACTTCATTGCGAGTAAAAGGGAGAGGAGAGCTAGCATCATCTTGACAAGATTCAACGAAGTAAAAGGGAAGACTTGAAGGATTATGTATTAAGCATCAATCGAGAGGCTGTTCTAATCCTCAATCTACAAGATGGCATGACGTATAGTGCCTTCCTTAATGGATTACTTCCAGGAAAGTTTAAGTTATATATTGCAGAGAATAAGATAACAACCCTGGCTGAGGCTTTGTGGAAAGCTCAAGATTTCATACAAACCACGAAGATATGTATAACTTTACTCAACACGTGGCTAAAAAAGGAGGTGAGAGGATTTTCTATTTTATAATTCAAATCTTTACACCTCTTAACTTAAAAATTATTGAAAATTCTTTACTTTGAAAATACTACAACCTTTACTCAAATAAAAATATTAAGTATATGCTGTAATATTGAACTATGGATATCCGAATAATACAAAATCTATGTACACCAGTGGAACATAGGCTACTCCCTACCCGAAATACCTAAATGAACTCAACCAGGCCAAACCTAATTGGGCTAAGTATCGACTTTTTAGGTGTTCAAGATGAGTCAAACTTTGATCAAACCAAGCTCGAGCTAAGCTTTAACTGAAGCTGAGCTAGTTTGGTTCTTTTATAGCCCTACTTTACTCTAGTTCAAGAAACATCATAATGGATATAATAGGCAACCCCATGCTGAGAAGACCAATACCCATTGAACCTCTAGCAAGTTTACAAATGAAAACAAGTATTATAAGAACATGTTCAATGTTGCAAATTGAAGAAGGTTATGAATGAGCTAGCTGATTATGGGAAACTCAACTGCTCCTTGAGGAGAATCAATCAAGCCCATTGTAACTCGGGGATTAGAGAGATAACAGCGTTTATAAGGTGATAGAGATGATAGCGACCATAGTTGAAGGGATATACAACACAGAGCTAAATGCTGGATATAGGGAATCCCAAATTCGTAAGCTTAGTTAATTCATGGCTCCCAAAGAGTTTAAGACACTTATAGGACTAACCATGGCATTTGGTTCAAAGCACATGCATCCCTTGTAAGCTCGCTGCAATGATGCCTTGGTAATACAACTTAGGATTGCAATCGCAATGGTTAAATGAATGATGCAGATATAGGAGGTTTCGTAGATATCATTAATCTTATTTACTTTAGGAAGTCGTAACATAATGTGTTTTTGGAGAAATGTGGTTGAGTACGAGAGGGAAGCTTAAACTTATGGATGGATGACGTGTTGGTCTGCTAGAGGTATTGATGTGTCCCTATTTAACTACTTGCAAGAAAGGTTGACCCCCAAATTTGGCTCGAGGAAGGCCTATCTGATACTCAAGTTAGTTTAGGAAGCAGAAAATGGAAAGTGAGATAATAAAGGTAAAAAGGATATTTCTAATTTTGGGAGGATGTCATAAGTGTCATGTCATGAATAGTGCTCGTTTGTATTGATGATAAGTAAGGATATTTATAGCTTGGGGGTTAACCCCTAAGGGTTGGATGGTGATTCCTTATTCTGAGGGTGGAATGGCTATTATGCCTTACCTTTTTCCTCATCTTCCTACTAGGTCATCCCTTGACTTGAGTTGACTTAGGTCTTATCGTATGTCACCTTGTCATTGGTGAGGGTCCTACATACTCCAATCGCTTTGCCTCACACATCTTATCTGAACATCTTCTGAGGTGATTAGGTGAGATATGAATTGACTCTTTCTTTGAGTACATTGAGTATAAATAAGGGTGAAGTGAAGAACTCCAACATTGCTCCTTACTTCTCTTTCTTCCCTAATTTGGTGAGAATGTCTTCTCCTTCTCCTAAAGTTCTCTTGGTCGATCATTACATATTGTGCTGTATGCTTAAAAGGCTGAGCATAGAGGATGCCACCGTGGTTGAGGGATACAACAATCATTTATGAAGTCTTCTATGCTTTCATCTTTCAGGATGCCTTTGTTTGGGATCATTAGCAAGGGCTTTGTCCAAGACCTAGCCGAAGCAATCGAGAACCATAAATAGGGTGAGTTTGAAGTGTGGTTGAATGCTCACATAGTAGGCTAATTTAGTTTCACGAAGAGGAGGCTCGAGCTTATGTTGTCGGTGATGAAGATGAGCTTGGGAGCTCAGGTTCTTCGAAGTTTCATCTCAGGAGAGCACTGCCTAAGGAAAATGAGTGGTTTAAAGAGGCTACTTCAAGCTCGAATTAGTTTATTTCCCTCTGAAAGGATGGATTTCCCTAAAGAGAAGAGTGCAAGCCTTATTGAAGAGAAGATTTAGCCCTAACTTTTTGCCTTTAGCATGGCTATTCTTGTCTTCAAGCCTTGCTGTAGTAGTTATGTTGCCAATATGTAATAGTGTCGTTGTAATATGATGTTGTATTTATACCCCACTTCCTTTGGGTTAATGAAATTATCATCTTAGCACAAACTACCTTTGCTTCTTTTTTTCGTTGTCGTCATTTCGCCCACTCTTGTCTTGTTATTGTTGTATCTCTTCCACATATTCTTTGTCATAAAACTTTGATTCTACTTGACCAAATTGAGATATTGACCTTTCTTCATGGAAGGTGACTTTTAGTTATGCTATATTAAGCCGAGTTATTTATGGAAACTTTCGTAGTTAGACTTGGCTTGAAGTAGGTTTATTTATACAAGGTTGAGCAACTTGTAATTGAGTACTGTAAGTCTGCTAGTCTGAGCGGACAACTTCTTCTGAGTAGGATTCGAGTAGGAGAGGATGTCCCTTTAACTAGTCCACAAAGTGCGATCCAAGTAGGAAGGATGTCCATCTGACTCGCCCATTTTATGGGATTCCAATCGGAAAAGGAGCCTTACCAACTCGGCACCATCAAACCAAGCTAGAGAATAGGTCCCTCCCCACCTTAGTGTCATCAATCCAAGT
Source organism: Carnegiea gigantea (assembly GCA_029747015.1). Lineage (NCBI taxonomy): Eukaryota > Viridiplantae > Streptophyta > Magnoliopsida > Caryophyllales > Cactaceae > Carnegiea > Carnegiea gigantea. The sequence continues at coordinate 188,050 of JAKOGI010000438.1, read as the reverse complement.
ACAAGAGGGCCCTAATTCATCCTCTAAGTGGAATCTCAGTAGGGGAGTCCCTCTAACTCATTCATCGTGTGGGGTTAGAGATGGAGAAAAGGTCTTCTTAACGCGGTGTTGCCGGAATCGATTTGGAGAACATATGCCTTGCCAACTCGACATCGCCAATCCAAGTTAGAGAAGGGGCTTTTGCTAACTCCTTGTCATCAAACTAAGTCAAAGAAAGGACCTTCCCCAAGTCAACATTGTTGATCGAATGGAGAAGGGGTATTCCCTAACTCAGCATCATTGAACCGAGTCAGAGAGGTAGCCTTTCTCAACTTGCCGTGGCATCAATGGTTCAAATGGTAATGATGACTCATCTGTTGAGTAGGATTTCAGTGGAAGGAGCATCCTTCCAATTCATCTGCTATGTAAGATTTGAGGAGGGGGACATCCCTCTAACTCGTCCATCATATGCAATCTGATTTGGTGAAAGGAACTTCCTAGCTCGGTGTCGTCGAACTGAGTTAGAGAATAGGTCCTTCACCAACTACAACTGAGTCGAGGAACAGGTCCCTCCCAACTCAATGCCATCAGTTTGAACTGGAGAAAGCACTTTCCTCAACCCGACTTCGTCAAACCTCATCGGAGAAGTGGTGTCCTTAACTTAACATCGTAAAACCGAGTTGAAGAGCTAGTCTTCCTCAACTTGGTGTGTGCTCGATGGTCTTAATAGCTGTGACAACTCGTCCACTGAGTAGGATTCAAGTCAAGAAGGTATCCTTCTGATTCATCTATTATATAGGATATGAGAAAAAGGAACCTCCCTCTGATGCATCCATTACATAAAATCTATACGGAAGAAACGTACCTACTATTCTTTTACTGAGCCAAAATCAAGTGAGGAGGAGACATCCCCCCAACTTATTGCTAAGTCAAAACTGAGTAGAGAAGAGACATTCCCGAACTCATGGCCAAGCTAAAACTAAGTGGGAAGGAGGCATCCCCCTAACTAATTGTTGGGTCGAAACCATGTTAAGAGAAGTCACTTACTCTTCGCCAAGCAGGGTCTGAGTTAGAGACGACTGAGTGGGAGAAACTGAATGGGTAGCCCTCACAGCTCATTGTTGCCGAACAGAACAGTGAAGTAGGAGATTCGTTTTCTTACTGCTTATCTGGCGGTAATTCATCCTGCGATTGAATGACTCTCTTACAAACATCTCATGACCATTCGTGGTGTGGTGGAATACCTAGTGCTTGAATATCTCGTGACCATTTATGGTGATACCTTTCTTCTAATAGCTAAACATCTTAGTAGTTCCTTGAGGTCATTCATAGTCAAATGGATGGGAGATGGTGATGGAGAAGGTACGGAGCTCAAGTCTAACGCCTCATCCACTCAGCACTCACTTTAGAATTTTCTTGAACTTGTTGATTTTGTTACTAAGCTTATGAGCCCTGGGATGTAGGAACTACTTCTCTATTCTTGTTATAGGCTAAGTGATTGTGTATACTAACTCATTTATCCTTGACTTGCATGTTTCTTGGGTGTTTGCTTGTTTATTTCATATATCATCTGTGCAAACTTCAACTTCCTTAGTTAGCTCGCATGAAAGGGTATCAAGCATTCCCTAGCCGGTCTAAAAGGTGTGCTGCTTAAATATTATTTACTAGATCAAAGGCTCCCTAGGGCCAATAGGTGTAGCCAACTGCATGACGTTTGATCGACCGAAAAGTTCCCTAACAATCTCGTAGTCAAATGGACATGACCATTTGGTTATTTCACAACCATATTTGACGTCCACCCCTTAGCCCTTAAGGCTAATGATGTAGTGTCTTGGGGGCCAAGCCTACCTTAATCATCTTTCATCCCCTCTCTATGAGACTTAGCTAATTATCGCGCTCGATTGGGCCCCTCCTTAGAGGAAGGCCAAGTTCAGTTCCCTGTATCTATTTCAGCATTTACGGGAAATTTGAGATGACTTATCTCAACATCAAACATGTTTCATGGTTTAGCCAACCCTAGCATTATCATAAGGCTTAAACGAACTACTATGATATGTTGGCCCCCTTCTTAAGGAGGTAGGACAACTCCAGCTATAAGGCTCCCTTATAATCTCGTACGAAGGTTTAATCAAACTTTGCACTCTATTAGCCCTCTTTCTTAAATAGGTAAGGTGAGTTTATCACCCTATCATACCCATTGCCTGTCGTGACATTTGTGGAAAAGTTAAGATGCTACATTTCAACATCATACATCTAAGCAGGTTTAGATAACCTTTGCGTTGGTATGTGGTTTAACTAAATGCACTCTATTAGCCCCTTTTCTTAAAGAGATAGGGCAAGTTCGATTGTACAACTTATTGCTCTCTCGTTCCTGTCACTGGTCACGACATTCTTCAGAAAGTTGAGATGACTCATGTAAACACCTGAAATCTTCATCGGTTTTGCAAACCATGCATTAGTAGGTGGTTTAATTTGACTTTCATGCTCAATTAGCCCTTTTCTTGATAGAGAGGTAAAACGAGGTTGGTTGCAAGACCGATCACTGATGCCTCCTCTTCTACTTCTTTCTCTCCCTTCTCCACGTTGAAGAACACCCCGCTATCTCAGCTCTCTCTCTCCAAACCATCTCCACCATCATCACTCACCACTGCGAACATCATTGGCATCCACCATCCTTATGAGTCATCATCACCATCAGCCTCAGCACCACACTAGACTCCAGCAGAACACCATCATCTCTGCCGTCCATGCCACCTACGAATCGAACATCGTAAATTGAAGGATAGAGGCTGTAAATTGAAGAGGCTGCAACGATTGAAGGTATCCAGGTTTTAATTTGAGGGTTTTAGGATTGAATTTTTGGTTTAGTTTTTATTTAGGAATTTAGATTTTATTTCCAATTTATTTCATTCGAATTTCTCAATGGGTTTTGCAATTTTAGATTCGTTTTTGCAGGATTTAATTGATGTAATCAGTTTTAATTTGGTCAAATTAGCGAATTTTGTTTTGAAAATACTCAATTGAAGCTTGGGTTTTGGCCTAATCAGATCAATTTTGCCAATTGCTCCTCCCCTATTCTGCTCCGTTTTTTAGGTCTACAGTGAGTATAGTGGGAGTTTTTCTAGTTTGTTTGACTATTGACACTGATGATTGCTCTGCTTTTTCTCCTTCTTGTGTTCTATTTTTGATTCACTTTGCTTGGCTTTGGTGTCAATGATTAGACATTGGAATTTGCATGAAAATAGAATATGGGTTCTCTAGGCTGAATTTGGACCTTTCTTCTCCTATATGTTCATCGAATATGCTCGATTTTTTGATTTATTCTACCTAGGTTTGCTCTCTGCTTGAATTTAATGATCTTATGTCCCTCTATCTTGTTTTAGATTTGCTGTTGCTACGTTTTTAGATCTGGGATGATAAATTTTGGAACAGATGTTGGATTAATTAAGGAATTTTAATTAATTGTTAGGTTGCTTTTGCTCGGTTCTAGAGTATGTGTGTTTGGTTTTCTAGGTGTTTCGATTTGGTTTTCGAGTCGGTTTGGTACTATGTGTTTTAGTGCTCAGAAATCCATGGAAAGCATACTGGGTTGTTGGGTTCCTTGTTCTTCTTCCTTTCACATTCTCCATCCCCTGCTTTTTCCTAAATTCATTTCCTTGTATCCCATTTTCTATTATTATGATGTTGATTTAAGTTAGGTTTTATTATGTTTTTATTTTGGGATTGATTATGATTTCATTTAAGTTAGGCAAGTTTAGTGGATGCGATTGTTTATTTGTTTGTTTTGTGAGTTTTACTTATTTGATAATCTCATATATTATGGTCATGTGATAGATTAATTGTGGCTTATTTTAATCATTCTAGTCGTCATTTGCTAACTCTTGTTAGTTTAGGCTACTATGCTAGTTTTACTTTATTTTATGACCTAATTGCATACAATGTCCCTGAGGAGATGGCCTTTAAGTACTACAGCGAAAGCTGTACACTTGTGGCTATAATTTTACTTTCAAAAAACTCATACAAGTTTTAGGGGCCATTGCCGGGAACGGCAACATAAGATTAGGTCATATTTTCTTTTTATTTGATACTTTCTTATTAGTTGCATATATTTTGCTTTACTTTGTTTATTTTGTTATTAGTAGTGATTACTTTTGTTTATTTCTTAAAAAAAAACCCAAATCCAAAAAAAATTAGAAAAATCAAAAATTACAAAAAAATTGAAAATTATCGAAAATTTAAAAACTTTAAAAAAAATTAAAATAAATGGCAGTTCTCTATTTCCCTTAATATGAGTATGAAGTATTTTGTTGATATTTGAGTAGATTGATTGAATTTTGTGCTCAATGTGTTAATCGATATTTTGAGAAATGAGAAATTTTCCAAGTGATTTTTGAGAGGCTTAATGATGAATTTCAGGGTCGTGTTGACATTATGTACCTCAGAGGTTTGGGATGTTTGTACTCTAAGACTCTGGATGAAATTTGGGATTTCTGTGAATATTTGGCCATCATACTTGGGAGTATGGCAATATTAGAGAGACATTTAGTCATTCCATTCCTGACCTTTATGTGATACATGCTAAACTTTTAGATGAGAGTCAGTTTAGGAGTATATCTTATGAGCACCCTCATACTCCATGTGCTCCTATTTCATGCAATTTTGTGATTCCTTTGATGATGATGCTGATTTTTTTCCACTACTTGGTAGACAGCACAGATTAGATGTTTTTTTTCATTGGTAAATCCCAGTTTACCAACTTCAATCCATTTTAACCCACTTAACGAACTTCAATAAAAAATACCAACTTCAATCCACTTGAACCCACTTCAACAAAAAAACTAACTTTAACCCACTTCAACCTATATCAACCCACTTCAACCCACTTTAGCCAAAAAAAAAAAAATATACCCACTTCAAGCCACTTCAACTTACTTCAATCAATTTCACCCATTTCCCAGCCCCATTTCCCAATGAAAAGAACAGACCCTTAATAGGGAGCTTTACTTGCATAATTTACTCAAGACCAACCTTAGTTTAGGCTCTCCTACACCTGAGGTCGATTCTTGTGAGGACTTCGATGTCAGAAGTGAAGCACCAATTCCTTTAGGGTATGATTATCATGATGATACACATTGTGATGTCCTCGAGGAAGCAAGTGATCCCTTATCTCCTTTAGTAGTTGCAGCCTACTTAGATTTTAGTATAGTTAGTGACACGCTCGAGAGTAGTTTGACTGTTCATGATTCATCTCTTCCTTTGACTCCCTTCGGAGAGCTCAAGGAGGAAGATGAGTTTGAGACTGATGCTAGTTCTAATGATCGGTGTGACATATTTGTTAAGTTACATGATACATTTACTTAGGAGTGTTTAGTTAATGATCCTTCTATTGTGCAGTCTAGTGAGATTACAACTCCTATGGAGTTTCGTGATCCCATTCATGTGAAATTCTCCCTTGCTTAGCTCCCACCCCTACCATTTCACCCCTTTCTTCCCTCCCTATTCTTCACCCTTCTTCAAATCCTTCGGAGTCTATTTTTATAGAGGTTGAGACTTTTGTGCTTGGTAGTTCTTGTTTATATTAGACTCCTGATGATATTGACATAGAGAGACTCAAAGACCACATTGAGGTGAAGGACTTGACTTGAGGCCATCCTTTGGGCTTTGATTTTCTCATTTCATTTGATTGGCTTTGCCTAGTTCCTCGCCCCTCCCCTCTTGGAGATGTTGGATTTCATTTGGTTCATTCAGACCACTCTCCATGGTCTATGCATTTATATGGTTACATCATTGTTAGACCATTGACTTGTGCACCTAATTTTGTATATACTCATCTCTCTTTTGATTGGGCTGAGAGTTTTGACAAGCTCAAGAGAGCCTGGAGTTGCATTCCACATCTGCACTTTATTTGGGCTACACCTCCTGTTTCTCACTACTTCCATTTCTCTAAGGATTTATTCCCGATTGTTTGACAAGTTGTTACGATCATTGGTAGGTTTTGATATGAGTCACAGCTTGTGAGCTGAGATGGAGTGGCTGATGCTCCATGGACCTCCTCAGCATCATCTGAGTGAGGCATTAGTTTGTGCACCATCAATACCCAACCTGGTATGATCGTTCTACCTCTTCCCTATTCTCATTTTTTCTTTTCTTTTCTTTCTTTCTTTTTGAACATAGTTATGGATATTTAGGATTGTGATTATGTGGGTGATCGATTTTGAGGAGAAATGTGGGATATGTTAAGTCGGGTTGGCTACGATCACTTTAGTTGGGTTATATGTTTTATTATTGGTTATGTGTTTTATTTTGTGAATAGTTGTTAGTCTTGCTGGTTTTATGTTTTTTTATTTTGCTTTATTTTTAATTAGTAGTTCCTTATTTATTTACGGTATTTTTTAATTAATTAGTGAAATGTTTTTGTTGTGTATTTGGTCTCTTTGGTTTTGTAAGTTCTTATTTTTCTTTGTTTTTATTTTTGTTTGTTATGTTGTTTTTGTTTTCTTTTTGTGTTTTAGTGGTTTTGTTTTGCATTTTATTTTTTCTTTTCTTTTGTGTTTTGTTTTGTTTAAGGTTTTGTTTTGTTTCTTTTGTATTTAGAAGTCCCTTGATTTTGTTTTGTTTTTATTTTGGTTATTTTGATTTTGATTTTGTTTTATATTTTGTTTTAGTTTTAGTTTTCTTTTGTGTTTTGGTGGTGTCCTAGTTTGTGTATACTTTGAATTTATGTTGGTTTGCCTATGTGATTGCTTTTTGGCACCTTAGTTCTCACAATATAGACATTGTGGAGTTTTAGTGCGGGATGGCGGTCCTCATTGGTATATATTTTTCAAAATTTTTTGAAAAATTCAAAAAAAACTTTTTATTTTGCTTTTGGGATTTGTGTTCTTTATTAGGTGATCATGATCCCATGTGCTAGTTATTGATTTATATGTAAATGGAGTTTTATGATAAGATGTCTAGTTGAGGAAGTAAATTCGATTTTTCATAATAACCCCATCTTATATATGCGATTTTGTGTCTACCTTGTTCTTAAAAAATGCCAAAAATAGGGAAAATGGAAAAAAAGCTTAGATGTGAATAAAAATCTGGGCACCAATGTTCGAAGTCACTGTCTTGTTTCATATCTTTAATTGGCTTGAATATGTGCTATTTTACTTAATTACACATTTATTTGGAAAATGAAATAAGTGCTTTGCACATTCTAATAAAACCCCTTTTTAGGGAATGCTTGAATATTTGTAAGTCAAGTAGGCTTAGGATGTGTGCAATATTATTCTTGAAAGAAATAATGAAAAGAAGGAAAAACAAAGGGAGCAAAGAAGGAAATTAGACAAGGAAATATGGATGGTGTCAATATTAGCAACTTGATTCATAAGGATTAATACATGTTTGTATATGCACTAAGGTGTACATATCAGCTCATATTGTTGCGTTGGGTGAAAAATGAGCGTTGCTATGCATGTTTTGACTTAGTTATCTCTTAATTGTACATTTTATTTGTATATAGTTTGTTGACTTAGATATTGGGGTGATGCAATTGCCTAATTCGTGTACATAATTTCCCCATTAATTGTAAATATGTTCATGTTTTGAAAAAACCAAAAAGATTTTCCGTTGTTTTTGAAAGAATTTTATGGGTATTTCACTTGTAAATCCTCATGAGATCTCAATCGCTCACTTTGGAAGCCGAGGGGTTTAAAGGGTTTGTCACATATGCTAAATGCAACCATGATTCTTACGAATGTGAGTTAGAATTTTCTTATTTTTCAATTCTTTTTAGTTAGTTTAGTTTGTTTTACTCGAGAACGAGCAAAATTTAGGTGTAGGGGCATTTGTTTGCATTGAAAATTATGATAATTTTGCAGTATTTCTACACCTAATTTAGCTCCTAATAATTATGATTTTTAGATTTTTAATTAAGTTTTATTGTTTTGTAGGTAATGCAATAATTCATGAAAAATGTGATATGGTGCAGAAATTAGACAATTGGGGTCAATGAAATCAAGTCCGGCATGTAGTTTCTCCCTTGGCCCAACATACAGCCTAAAAGCAAGAAAAGGAAAACTAAAATAAAAAAATGAAAATGAAAGATACCAGTCCCCTTCCCCATGCTTTGCACATGACACTGATGCCCCTCTCTTCTACTTCTTTCTTTCTCTTCTCCATCTTGATCAGAACCCTGAAGAACACCCCGTCATCTTTTAACTCTCTCTCATCGAACCATCCCCACCATTTTCAGTCACCACCACCATCATCATCAGCATCCACCATCCTCATGAGTCATCGCCACCATTAGTGCCAACACCACGCCAGACTCCAGCATAGCACCATCATCTCTGTCGTCCACACCACCTGTGAATCGAACGGTGTAAATTAAAGGGATGGAGGCTTTAATTGAAGAGTTTGTGGCGATTGAAGGTGCCTAGGTTTTAATTTTAGGGTTTTAGGATTCAATTTTCAGTTTTAGTTTTTATTTGTGAATTTAGGGTTTATTTCTAGTTTATTTTCATTCGAATTTCTCAGCGAGTTTTGCAATTTTGGATTCAGTTCTGCAGGATTTATTTTGATGTAATCAATTTTGATTTGGTCGAATTACTGAATTTTGGTTTGAAAATACTCAATTGAAGTTCAGATGTTGGCCTAATTAGGTAAGTTTCGTTGATTGCTTTGATTGCTCCTCCCCTTTTCCGCTCTATTATGGGTTTACGGTGAGTATAGTGGGAGTTTTTCTGGTTTGTTCGACTACTGACATTGATGATTGCTCTACTTTCTCCCCTTCTTGTGTTCTATTTTCGATCCACCTTGCTTGGCTTTGGTTTCGATGATTATATGCTGGAATTTGCATGACAATGGAATATGGGTTACTCGGGCTGAATTTGAACTGTCCTTCCCCTATGTGTTCTTCGAATCTGCTCGATTTTTCGATTCATTTTGTCTGGGTTTGCTCTCTGCTTGAATTCATTGAGCTTATGTCTCTCTATCATGATTTGGATTTGCTGTTGTTCTGTTGCTTTGTTTTCATATCTGGGAAATTTTGAACACTAATTGATGGTGGATTGATAAAGGAATTTTGATAAATTATTGGGTTGCTTTTGCTGGGTTCTAGTTTTTGTGTGTTCGTCTTTCTAGGTGTTTTCATTTGGTTTTCGAGTTAGTTTGGTGCTCTGTGTTTTGGTGCTCAAAAATCCATCGAAAGCATGCTGGGTTGCTGGGTTCCTCTTTCTTCTTCCTTTTGCATTCTCCATCCCCTGCTCTTTCCTGAATTCATTTCCTTGTATCCTAGTTTCTGTTATTGTAAGGTTGATTTAAGTTAGGTTTTATTATGTTTTAATTCTTGGATTGATTATGATTTCATTAACTTGGGCAAGTTTAGTGGATATTTTTGTTTATCAGTTTGTTTTAGTGAGGTGGATTAACTCTAGTCATCATTTGTTAGCTCTTGTTAGTTTAAGCTACTATGCTAGTTAACTTTATTTTATGACCTAATTGCATCCAATGTCCCTGAGGAGACGACCTTCAAGTACTGTTGCGAAAACTGTATACTTATGGCTATAATTTTACTTTCGAAAAACTTATACACATCGCCTCTAATAATGATGAATAGATTAACTGCTTCCTATAGGTCCTTGTTATTAAGATCTTCTTGGAAATTACGAGTTTGTAAGTGTGGGTGGCCACCTCAAATTATAGCATGGCCTTGGAGCCGTATACCAACATGAAGAGAATCTTACCTGTGGCACTCCTCTCAATCATCCTGGATGGCTATAGCATAGCTAGTAACTCATTCATGCAAAACCTTTTAGCATCGCAAAGTCCTTCAACGGAGTTGTGGCGGGATCCATGGTGACCTCTTGAGTTTCCCTGCTTTCTCTACTTTAGCTTCTTGCACATCGTTGGCGAGCCCGGAAAGTAGCTTCGATCTCGGGATTAAAGGGGGTCAAATCGCCCAAACCTTGGCTTCTCCTGTGCATGCAACAACAAGTACTACCAAAGGAGGTAAGCTGACTTAAGAAAGAATAACAACAATTGAGCAAAATGAAAATAAAATTCTAGTCTCCAACCACACTTCTAGTTATGATATCTAAAGAATCTTGTTCCCCAGCAACAACACAAAAAACTTGTTGTTTGGAAGTAAGCTTTAAATTTATACTGCAAGTGAACGGTTTATTGTCGTGTACTTGGGGTGTCGTCCACCTAGAACAAGAGTTTAGAATACCTAACTTAGTGATTTGGTTGAATCTAAAGGGAGAAGAGTAAGGTTGAGAGAGAAGGAAGCAAACACTAGCCAAAATAGTAGTCTAAAATTCAATGGGAGAAGGATTTTGGTCGAGGGATTAGTCATTAGTGGTTACTGATTTATGCTAGGCATGGGTTCCTGAACTTTGCTTAATCTACAAGTGATCATAAGGGTCTAATTAGCTTGTTTAGGACCACCCAAAACTCCTTTTAGAGAGTAAGGGTAACCTTAATCCATAAGCCCACCTATTTTTATTGGGACTTGAAGGTTAAGGTTGAAGATGGCCAACCTGCACCTAATAAGGCTTTCATACCTAATGTTTGTTCTGTCTTCGTCTAACCACCTAGGGTGAATATCCACCACTCGGTATGGTTATTCACCCCAAGCATTGGATGATATGTTCTTTCGAGCATTTCATCGAACATTTGGTGGGTAGAGGATGAGACCCCTAAATAACTTGGAAACTAAAGGAAGATAAGATTATACCAAGCTTATCATGTCATCCTAGCTCCTAATCCCCAACCCAAGTTCAGAAAAACTACTTACTAATCAACATGATAATTCAACAATCACAAACAAACATAATCAAACAAGCTACGCAAAATCAAGTAAAGAGGAAAAGAGAGAGAAAGAAGAATAAACTTAGATTAGGGAATAGAGAATGAAAATCTCCGTAATTTTCAATCAACAATAACCCAAGAACCCTAATCTTGCCTTAACCCTAAAACAAACCTAGAAAGTGTTTAAAGTGCTTTTTACAAGAGGAATTAAGTATAATCCCGAAACTTGCCGTCGCCGCTTAGAAATTCCAAAACCGATGGCAGCGCCCCTAGAATTGGGGCTGCTGCTGCAAGTTGGTGATGACCGGCTGCAAGTTAGTGACGACCGGCTGTAGCCTGTCTTGTGCCCTTGAATCTTCACTTTTTCTTGCTCTCTTGCTCCCCTTAGGCCTTTGCATGACCATCTTTACTCTTGCATTGCCTTTTTCCCCTGTATTAGCTACCCCTCTTCCTTGAATAACTCAAAAAACACCTGGAAAAATTCAGAAAGGGATTAAAATAAGGCAGCGACCTTAGTGGAGAAAAAACTTGGTCAAATCCCTCTAAATCAATGGAGAATAGGGGAACTGAACCAAAACGGGGATATGAGATTAATCAAAATTAAGGTTCATCAACTCCCTCATGCTTAGCTCTTTCTTGTCCTCAAGCACGCTTAGCTTACACTACATGAATGGGAAAATCCATCCCTTAAGCCACCTTCTCAGGCATGGTGATCAAGGATAACCAACAAGTAAAGTCACACAATCAAGAAGATGAGGCGACAGAGCAAGATAGACAAGAAAATCCCTAGGGATCACCTAGCCTAAAAGCACATACCGCGATTAAGTAATGTCCTCAAGGCAGGAAAGGACGTGGCTTGCTAATGGAGAGTAAAAGAGATTGGGGAGAGCCTCACTTTATGGTCAAATGGAATACTCCTCTCTAAGTGTTTAAATACGTTCATGTATGCTATCATTACTCAGCCAATCATGCAAAGACCATAGGCTTGAAGGGGTCCTCATCCTCCAGCACTCGGGGTAAAAACGCATGCACTGTGATTAAGAGGGTTTTGAAAGGGTTATAACAGGGTTCTTTGGTAAGGGTGAGGAAGGGAAACATCTTTTGGGATGAGTGTGGCCAAATAACCTTAGGGCTTGGGAGCAAGAATACTTTCTACAATAAGAAAATGGAAGCGAAACACTGCTTCACACGCACAACCCACTTTGAACACTTAAGGTGGGAGCTGATTCGATTTGGAATGAAAAGCATTGTGCCAAGCATCTTATTTGTACAAGCTTTCTCTTTCTTTTTCTTTTTCCATGCTAAAAGGTTTGCTCTTCTTTTTATTTGCTTTTATTTCAAAATTTTCTCATTTTATTTTTTTCTGTCCTTTTTTTTGAGCAAGCTTAAAACAAAGAACTTGATGCTAGGCACATAGTTAAGGATATTTCAGCTTCCTTTCTTTCCCTTTTTAAACACAAATAGCCACAACATACACCCAAAGATTTACCAACTCAAAAAGTAAACCTCATAACTGTGAAAAGTGTTGCTCTGCTAACCTCTATGGCATGAGGGTAGGAAATGTAAATTGGTCAAGGGTGAAATGAGTGTGAAAACAACAAAGACGAGCAAGGCTCAATGTGGGTGAGCAAAAGGGTCTCATCATCATTTAGGCGGCTTTTTAGGCTATGTGGCATAAAATAACAAGGAATGCCTGAATCATATCATATGGTGCGTGAAATGTGGTTTTGGAGAGGACTAAGCCAAGTTCTAGCATTGCAATCAAGGGTGAGCCACACAAGAAGAAGAGGAAGAACCACTCTCACACAAAGGCCCTAAACTCACAGCCTAAGTCACCCTAGTGACCTCTATTTACCCTATGAGTCAACCACTACTAAGCCCCTCTAAGTCAAGACAAAAGAGCCTCAAAAGCAAAAGCATGCACATAAGATAAAACGACCAAAAGGAGCTCATATTACCATGCTCCAACAGCCAAAGCAAATGCCACAACTCAAGTGTACAGCCAAGCTAATCAGTCAACTTTTACACCTAGTATTCACATCACAGAAAGAGGGTTTTTTTAAGTTTTCAATTTTCTAATTTTTTTCCGCAAACAGGGAGATCAACAAGAAGGAAATGAAGAGTAGGGTAAGAAATGTACCTTGCAAGCCCCATGATGCCCTTTTTGACATTGCTTCTCGAGATCAGAAAAGAAAACAAATATATACAATGCAATAGAAGAATCTACATGCTCTAAATTACATGCTCTACTCATACAAGTCCTAAGTATGCAATGACTCCTAAAAGGAACTAAATGGGTTACATATCCTAGTAGACTACTAATCTACTATGTATAATCATGAACACATTTCAATCTATCCAATCACCACCCATACAACCAAACAAACTAACCAACTCCTCAATCATCACAATTCCCAAGAAAAGCCCTCAATGACACCAAGAAAAACCCATTCCAAAACTGATAAGTGCTTAATATATATATCATTTTAGGGCTATTTTGTGTTGTTTTTAGGAGAATATTGTGCTTTAAGTTATTATTTATACTCCTATTCTTGATTTATACTTGGGTATGGTTGTTTGATGTGTGTCGCAGGATTTTAGGCCTTTTTACCCAACATTTGACCCTTAAATAGGTGTATTTTGACTCACCACGGATGCCCCTGAGTTGCCATGCCCGTGGAAGAGAAAAAAGAACAAAAGAATGATGAACCAGCCCAGACCACGGTGAGCATATGGTGGATGTCATGGATAGTGGCAGTCTTGTAACAGCTGGCCTCTACGTTTTCCCTCATTGAGTGGCTGAGAACGTCTGAGCTTTTCTATAAATACCCATCCCTCAAGTAATAGGAAACACACCATTATCTCATCTTAAACTCCTTTCCTCTCTTCAAGTAGATTAGGATTAGTTTAGATTATAGAGAGAGAGAGAGAGAGAGAGAGAGAGAGAGAGAGAGAGACTTGAAGACTTACAAGGATTCCATCCCGGGTTTGCACGATAATTCAAGTACGATTTTTAGCTGAGCAATTCTTCTCTCTTCTCTCCTCTTTTCCACTTTAGATTTATCATTTTAGAGTAGTTAGTTGTTTAATCGTTGATTATGTGTGAGTAGTTAATTTTTATCTATAGATTTTGTTAGTTTGTGAAAGTATAGTTGGATTATGTATTAGTTTATTCAATTATGCTTATTTTTATGATTGGTTTGATTTTGTTCTATCAAGTGTTTGATATGTTGTGAGTTGATTTTTGGCTAAAATTTACTTGCACACTTGAAACACTCAAGTGAACATTCGAAAGGCGACATTTGATTGTTGGACTGCTTGAATAGACATAACATAACTTCATCTCAAAAAAGAGATTTATATGTTAGGAGGGCTAGTAAGTAGTCAAAAATATTAAACTTTGATTAAGTCAAATTAGCTTGAAAGAGCGACGTTTGCTTAGTTTAGGCAAATTTAGTTGATTTCGAAAGAATAGATTAAATTTCTATATAGATTGCAATTCCTCGAAATTAACCAAATAGAGAAAGACACACATTTATGATTTTGATTCAATTCCCTTTCATAACTACATGAATTTCTAGGCGTTTTCGCCTTGAATTATTTTTGAGAAACGATAATGGCCATTTTTAATTTTCCCCACTTTAAGTATGAATTATTTTGGAGGTATTTTAAGTGCTTGAATGTATTTCTTGCTCAATGTGATTATTGTGTTGTTAAATGGAAAATATTGGACATTGTTGATGAGGGTGTGAATAGTAAAACCCATATTCTTTTGGGGTTTTGGGATTTTCATGGTAAAAATGTTGATGATGCATGGTATTTGCTTAAGTGGATTGCATGGGATTCATTTGAGTTTGAGAAGGGTACTATTATTTCTAAATATTCAATTTCTGATCCTTGCACATTCTATTATAGATCTTATTATGTTCCTTTTTTGTGTGACTTGTGCCATTCCACCATGAAACTAATTTGTGTCCTTATTATGCATGCTATACTCAACCGTATTTTGCATCACCAATATACGATACTGAAGTTGTCTTGACCTTGCATGATTCATCTTTTCCTTTAATTCAGTGCACAGGGCTCGAAAAGGGTGATCCTTTTGGGTTTGATGCTAGGTTTGATGTTGCTAATGCATATTTTAAGTCAGAAGATATTTTAGATAAGGTGCATGATCTAGTTGAGACTCCTTTAGAGGGGTCACATGATGTGTTTATATAAGAGGAGTCTCCTAACCTTGGTTTTGATGATATTGTTCTCCCAATCCCCTCGATCATTCCCATATTTCCCCTCTGTGTTCACAACCCTCTATTTTCCCCGAGTATTCTTTAGATGTGCCCGTTGATAATCCTAAGATTTGTGATGCTAATATTGATTTGGGCTATGAGGACAAAATTTTTAATATGCTTGGTGGGAATGTTTATAATTATATTTCCCAAGGTTACTTGAGAGGGTATGATCCCTCCATTGACCCTTATTGTGTATGCCTCGAGGACTTGCCTAAGAAAATCACATGGACTACATTCTTTAATCCTTCCTATGATTTTTCTATGGTCTTTGCTAAGGTTAAGAGGATACTTATAGTCTTTGGTGTGATTTTGGTTATTGCCTCTTACCTTGTATTTTCTGAATTGTGGTCCCAGGAGTTTGATAAGCTTCCGTGTAGTTTAACGATATCTGCTATCATGAGCCGAGTTTTGACAACGTGATGGAGTGGCTGATGCTCCATGAGCCCTAGTTATTATGAGGCCGCATAGCTTAGGTGCACTTTGCACCTAATCTGGTGAGATCGTTATGTTTTGTTTCTTTTCCCTTCTTTTACTTTCTTTCCTTTAAATAATAATGCTTTATCTAAGCATGGGGGAAGGTTGGTTTCTATATATTCTATTTTGATTATTAGCTTGCATGCATACTAGAGCATATAGTATTAGGTTTCTTTTTGTTTGCATTAGTGATTTACATTTAGTTGATTTTTAGGTTTGCATTTTAGATTTGCATATAAAGATGGTGTGGATTGGTTTAAGATAGCCTCTAATGATGTTTTTATTTAGCAAAATAGCTTTCGTGAGTTGAATATCTTTTGATGTGTAATTCCTTTTAGTGCTAAACTTTTTGAAGGTTATATAAATATTTCTTATTTTGACCCTTGTCTGGATTGAGAACTAGGTAACTCCCTAGAGTCCTTAGCACTAATATTGGTACATGAGCTTCATTTTGTGAGCTTAATGAGACTTTGGTAGATATCTCGTGAGATTTGGAGCCTTATTTGTACTAATTCATTATATTTAGTCTCATGTTTCTTTCATGTGAGTGACTCTTCCATGTTGTATCTCTAGAACTTGCCTAGACTCTTGTTTAAAATCACATTAGCATGTGCATACTTGATGACATGATAGAAGTATTTCTTTCTTTGAATATTTTAGTTACATAACCAAATAGCCTACCCTTGTATTACATGTTTTTCCCCTTTCCTAGCCCCTTTGAGCCTATATCCGTCTTTGTTATGATCCTTTTATATTAGCCCCTGGCCAAACACATATTCCTAACCTTTAAGCCAAATTTATGAAGCATCACTTTATCTTTGTAGTGGGTAGTTTTGGGGATAATTGAATTTAAGGTGACTTTGGTATGTTGGTTTGTTGAGGGATTGATGATATTGAGCATTTGCTTTTGTTCCCTCTTATTTGGGTTGTAAATATATGTATATATATTCGGTTGTGAGTGAAGAGTTAGTGATCCTATGCCTTTCAATGATTGCAATTTTCTATTATATGCCCACATTGAGGGCAATGTGCGATTCAAGCATGGGGAGTTAAGTTAGTCACTATATTTTTGTTTCATCTCCCCAAGAAGAAAACAAAAAAAAAATTAAAAAAAAGAAAAGAAAAAAGTTATGTGGAAAAGAAAAAAGAAGAGGAAAAAAATCATGTTAAAAAAAAAAGGAAATGAATAAGTGACTGGTATTGGATACATACATAGCTTGAATTCCTTTCTTTGTCAACTCATTTCCTATGTAATTGATTGGGATATGTTCATTGTATTTTGGAGTTTGGAGTGTTGGTGAACTTATTAGTTTCTTGGTGGTTTGTTGGTTGCTCCCTAGTCACTTAGCTAAGTAGCTCCACGTTGCCCAAATTCATTTGTCCATTCCTTTCCCTTAACCCTTTTTAGCCCACATTACAACCCATATAAAGTTCTCTTAATTGCCTTCTGCACATTGCATTCTAGTAGTGGAGAGTTTAAGAGTCTTTGCAAGCCTATGGTAGATTATATCTTTGGAATGAGTCTTGAGTGAACCTATGCTATATTTTAAACACATGAGCAGGAGTGCTCCATATTTCCCAAAAGTGAGGTTCTACCGATCCATTTGACTCTACTCAATCTCATATGCTTGCATGACATGCTTTGTAGTTCTTTGGGAGTGATCAAGTTTGATATTGAGCTTGTGGTCTTATACTTTTTCGAAAACCTTCTTTTCCTTCTGATTTTGAAATGTTTTGTGCACTACTTGGAGTTATGGTTGATTGTTATTCTTGCTTGTAATATACTGTAGCTTGCCTACTTTAGAGAGATTGTCATGTTTTGAAGCATTGATGCATTTCCCTTTGTCGGTTTTATTTAGTGTTTGCTTGAGGACAAGCAACAACAGTTTAAGCATGGGAGAGTTTGATAAGTGCTCAATATGTATATCATTTTAGGGCTATTTTGTGTCATTTTTAGGATAATATTGTGCTTTAAGTTCCTATTCTTGATTTATGCTTGGGTATGGTTGTTTGATGTATTTTCTAGGATTTTAGTCCTTTTTACCTAGCATTTGACCCTTAAATAGGTGTATTTTGACTCACCACGGATGCCCCTGAGTTGCCGTACCCATGGAAGAGAAGAAGACCAGAAGAATGATGAATCAGCCTAGACCACGTTCAGCCCGTGGTGGATGCCATGGACCCTGGCAATCCTGTAACAGATGGCCTCTTCGTTTTCTCTCATCGTGTGGCTGAGAACGTTTGAGCTTTTCTATAAATACCCATCCCTCAAGCAGCAGAAAACACACCATTATCTCATCTTATACTCCTTTCCTCTCTTCAAGTAGATTAGGATTAGTTTAGATTAGAGAGAGAGAGAGAGACAGAGTTAAAGTGAAGACTTGCAAGGATTCCATCCCGGGTTTGCACGGTGGTTCAAGCGCGATTTTTGGCTGAGCAATTATTCTCTATTCTCTTCTCTTTTCCACTTTAGATTTATCATTTCAGTGTAGTTAGTTTTTTAATCTTTGATTATATGTGAGTAGTTAATTTTTGTCTATGGATTTTGTTAGTTTATAAAAGTACAGTTGGATCATGTTTTAGTTTATTCAATTATGCTTATTTTCATGATTGGTTTGATTTCATTCTATCAAGTGTTTAATATGTCGTAAGTTGATTTTTGGCCAACATTTACTTGCGCACTTGAAACAATCGAGTGAACATTCGAAAGACGGCATTTGGTTGTTAGACTGCTTGAATGGACACAGCATAACTTCGTCTCAAAAGAGAGATTTATATGTCAGGGGGCTAGTAAGTAATCGAAAATATTAAACTTAGATTAGCTTGAAAGAGCAGATGTTTGCTTAGTTTAGGCAAATTTAGTTGATTTAGAAAGAATATACTGAATTTCTGTATAGATTGCAATTCCTCGAAATTAACCAATTATAGAAAGACACATGTTTATCACTTTGATTCAATTCCCTTTCATAACTACATGAATTCCTAGGTGTTTTCTCCTTGAATTAGTGATAGTTGTTTCCTTATCTTCGTATTTTTAATCTAAACATTAGAATTTTGCTTATCATACCTTGAGGGATTATAATCCAGCAGTTTAACCTAGTCTTTGTGGGATTGACTTTGAATAGCTATAATGCCACCGTGCGCTTGCGGGCCTATCAAAAACCAAAGACTCTCGCATCACATAATCCCTCTAACACATGAGTTTACTAGCTCACCCCCTCAAGCCTAAGGTGTGCATTGTCCCCAATGTATAATCATCTAAAGAGAGCAAAGGTAAGGGAAGGGAGCAATAATAAGGGGCCGCGGGCCGCTAGGCCTCTGCTCGGGTGGGGGCCTCTACTCAGGTGAAGGGTAGGGCCAACCGTGGTGCTCGTATGTATAGTAGACATGGTGCTCCAAGTTTTGCTGCCGGCGAGCAAACTCCATTTACCGGTGGAGCAACCGTTGTTGATCTTGAGCTTGTTGTTGTTAACACTCATCAATCACATCAAGCCTTAATTTGAGATGAGAGAAAAGATCATCCATGTACTGGTAGAAACGAGCTTCATTTAAGCTCGAGGAGCCCTCAACACTGCGACTCCTAGTTATAACAGGATGTGCACCTTCTTCTGTCTCTATATCAAAGTCTACCATAGTGTTTAATAAAGACGCGACCACCCTTAATTTTGAATATCTCCGTGTGAATACAAGTGGCTAAATTTAGCTGCCCTCCTTGGAACAACAGAGTCAACCGCTTGATTTGAGGCTCTAAACCCCAAACATAGGCAATAGTTGAAATAATACTGCCACAAGCAATAGGGGATTTAGGAGCGCAAGCCTGAGAGACCAACTAATGGAGGATAAAAGCCCCTGTATCAAAGCTTTCATCGTTGAGGATACACCACAAGAGAAAAACTTCACTCACTTATGAAGATAGTGCTGGCCATAAGTTGGTAAAGATATCGGAGGGTGGGGTTGCAAATAGAAATGGCCTTAGAACCAGTAGCTATAGGCTATAGGCTATATAACTTCCTGAATTGTCCTTCACCGTGGTACGCTATAGAGTCACTTAACGCTATAGGCTATGTAACTCCCTGAATTTCCCTTCACTGTCGTACGCTAATTACAAGTGATTTCAACCCAAAACTCTCGTTCATTGAACCTTTCGTGGGTAGGGGACAAAACACCGCCATGTGGGAGCTTTAATTGGCGGTTGAACTTCGCTAGGTTAGCCTCATATATCCTATTGAAAAGTCGAAACAATATGTGGATGGGTTGGTTTTGGTATAGGGTGCTCCAATTAAACTTGCTAGCGTTTATAAACTTCGAACACAATCACTCATACATGGGTTTATCCATTTTCATATAATCAACCCAACCCGCAACCTCAAGTAATTTATTCAAGTGATTCAACAAACCAAGACTCCCCAACAAACCAAAATCAATATACTTAGGCTTAGTGAAATCATCTATAAGGAGTCGAATCATAACAATTAATATGCTCTTGATCAATGAATTGGGGTTCATATTTGTTAATGACATGAGGGGAGTAGGTCAGTTACCTTAGACCGCTTAGGCTTGGATTGGAGGCACATTTGTAGTTGAAGTGAAAGTGATCATCTTAGTGCGCTTAGATGCTCCCGATGATGAAGGCCCCGATGTTATAGTCCTATTTCCCGTGGTTGAAGTGAGCCAAAAATTCCTTAAAAAAGCCAAAGTAGTTGTATCACTTTGACACTCCAAAACCAAGAAATCTAAATGGGAAATGGAGATACCTACCAGTAAGATAGCACCAAAATATATCAATTGGACCTCAATGCTAAAGTTTTCTCTTTCCTTAAGCTCAAGAGCTCTTCAATGGACGTGAAATTCAAAGAGAGAGAAAATGGTGAGGGGTTGGTGCAAAGAGGGAAACCAAATGGAAGCTTAAAGGGAGGAGAAGCAAGTTCCGGCAAGGGAGTGGACGGAAAACACCCTAAGTGGCCGGATTTTGAGAATATGAAGTTAACAGTAAGGTTCGAGTGGTGAAGATTTGAGTGATTTTTGAAGAAAGAAGGTGTTTCAATGGAAGAATAAGTGAGAAATGTTAACATGAGTGAAGAGAATGGTGGAAATTTTAGTGGGAGAGTTGTGAAGCCTGGAGTAGAAGCTAGAGAGAGAAAGTTGCGTGGGGTGAGGGAGGTTGAAAGAGAAATAAAGAAAGAGGAAAGAAAGAAAGAGAAAATAAGGAAATTCACAAGTTGGCGATAGGGTGCAATGGCCTGCCCCTGCAAACTGGGGCTCAAAAGCTGCAGGCCTAGGAGATGGTTGTTGCACAGTCGACAGCCTGTCGGTCACCTGGGCAATTCCAACCACTCAAAGTTTTCATTTTTTTTTTTGTGCATTTTTAGGTAATGCATCCTTCTTATTTGAGTCAAAAGCCAACAGAAGGATTCGGGTTGCCTCCTGAAAAGCGATCTTTTAAGGTCATGAGCTTGAGCATGAACGGACTTTAAGAAGAAGCAGCATCAAGAAGGTCGTGCAAGACTTTCCCGTCGATTGGCTCACCGATGATGTAATGCTTAAGCTGTGATTCGTTCACTTTAAAAGTACCTGTGGCCTCTATCCCAACTTCAATTGGTCCATATGGGAAAACCTTCTTCACCTCAAAAGGACCTGACCACCTT
This sequence comes from Carnegiea gigantea, assembly GCA_029747015.1. Lineage (NCBI taxonomy): Eukaryota > Viridiplantae > Streptophyta > Magnoliopsida > Caryophyllales > Cactaceae > Carnegiea > Carnegiea gigantea. The sequence continues at coordinate 166,869 of JAKOGI010000438.1, read as the reverse complement.
GAATAGAGCTTACTTAGAAACAATTTCAACCTTAAATTGAAAAGGAGAACCAAGTCACCAACCCGAAACTCCCTTCGATGGATGTTTTTGTCATTCCATTGTTTCATGCTTCGTTGTAGATTTTTGAGCTTTCATAAGCATGTAAATGAATCTCCTCAAACTCATTCAGTTACAATAATCGCTTTTCCCCCTTGGCCTTCAAATCAAAGTTAAGAAACTTGATGGCTTAATAAGCTTTAAGAAACTTGATGGCTTAATAAGCTTTGTGCTCCAACTTTACGGGGAGATGGCATAGCCATAAATCAACCGAAATGGCATAGTGCCAATAGTAGCCTTGAAAGTTACACAGTAAGCCCATAGAGCATCGTCTAGCTTGCCCACCCAATCTTTTCTTGATCTTGCAAACATTTTCTCTAAAATGATCTTGATTTCCCAGTTAGAGATCTCTATTTGGCCACTCGTTTGGGGGTGGTAGCCAAACCTATATTTTTTATGCACCCTGTACTTTTTCAACAAAGCATTAAGTTTCTTCTCAATGAAATGACATCGATCACAAGGCCATGCATGTTTGTACAGATCCTTGAACAAGGTGGGCCAATAAAAACTAGCTTGGAAGATCTTGGTCGTGATTTCAACGCTTGTATACCCTCTGCAAGGGAAGTCATGACAATGAGAGATGATGGAATTGGTCTCCTTGGGCAGGCATCTTCATATAATGCCATCTCCACAAGCCTTATACAAGCAAGGCTCCTCCTAAAAATATGATTTGGCTTAGGGGAAAACTACTTCTTTTGATTGTAGTTCATATCGACAGCACATTCCTCCATGCCAAATAGTTTACCAAATGCGCATACTGAGGGACACTCGACGTTGCTAAAGCAAGCAAATGGTCATCTGAGAAAGAGTCGTCAATTGGCAAGTCACACTCTCCATCATTGTTAAGGGGAGTTAGTAAGTGAGACAGATGGTCTGCCATCACATTCTTGATGCCTTTCTTGTCCCAGCTTTTCAGTGTAAACGCTTGGAGAAGGAGGAATCACAGTGATAGACAAGGCTTGGAGTCCTTCTTGTCTAGAAGATGCTTAAGGCGGAAGTAATTGGTGTACATAATGACATTGGAGCACAAGAGACATGGTCGAAATTCTCAATTGCGTACACCATGGCAAGCAACTTCCTTCTCAGTGATGGTGTAGTTTTGTTGAGCCTCATTAAGTGTCTTGCTAGCATAATAGTTGACATATGTTTTCTTATCTTTTCATTTCCCTCCTTTGCCCCAAAACAAGCACAACCATATGGTCACTAGCATTGTACATAATCTCGAAAGAAAGGTTCCAATCGGGTAGTTGGATGATGAGGGTGGTGATGAGGCCTCTTTTATCCTATGAAATGCTTCAAGACACTCCTTAGTAAAAACAAATGGCTATCTTTGGCCAAAAGCAAAGTGAGAGGCTTAGCGATTTTAGAGAAATCCTTGATGAAATGGCGGTAGAAACCTACATGTCCAAGGAAGCTTCTCACACCTTTGACATAAGTGGGGGTGGCAAGGGCTCTATAACCTCCATCTTTGATTTATCAACTTCAATACCTCTATGTGAAACCATGTTCAACCTGAAATTATGATATTTTTCACCGTTAAATTATCTAATAATTGCTCGAAATAAATTATTAAATTAGTTTTTTAATAATGTTTTTGTTTATTTTATAGGAGTTGGAAATAACTTGAAGAAAATAAATAAATTTACTCAAACATGTGCTAGAGCTGGATCAGGTTGAAGCATACAAGAAAGAAGCCAAAAAAAAAAAAAAAAGAAGCTAGATGAACCCAGCAAAACCCGAGGCCCAGATCCCAGCCCATCTCTCCCTTCACTCTTTCTTTCTCCCACGGCCCAATACCAGCTCCTTTTCTCCTTCTCTTTTCCTTGTTATTTCCCTTGGGCTGGCCCATCTTCTCATTCCCTTCTCCCTTCCTTGCACTAGCCCAGCCATTTCACTTAAGTGATCACACGCATGGCACGTGACCAGTCCTCCACCCCTTCCTCCTCTTCTTCTTCCTCATTGAAGCCCCTTCATGCAGCCTCAGAACCGAAAGCAGAGCACCATGACAGGCAACTCCTCAACTCTTCGTCTTCCCCACCATAACCATCCCCATTCCCTCTCTTCCCTCTCTTCATGTTCTTCTTCCGTTTTTAGCCCAGCAGAAACGAATAAAAACAGAGAACAAGAACAGAGCCGCGACCAGAACAAGGGGCCTTTCGCCTTCTTCTTCCTCCGCCATGGCCGTTACTCCCTTACTCTCTCTCCTCCTGCAAGCACCATTATTAATGCAGCAGTTACAAGGTGCTGAGGGGGTTGTGTTTTTATAGGGGGTCGAACCCAGTAGGTCAAGGAGGAGAGTTTTGAGCCTTTGATCTTCGTACTTTCATTTTCAGTTTCAAGATGTAGGTTCACTATAGTAGATTTCCAATTTAATGTAATTCGTTTTTGGGCTATTGATTGCAAGTTGAACGTTTGAAATTTGGCTTGGAATGTCATTCAATTTGGGTGAGCTTTATTGAATTCGAATATGTTCTTCTATGCTTCAATTCTTGAATTTGCTGTCAAGAGTTACATTCTCTCTTTTGGGAAGATCGATCTTGAGCTGTCGTTCTTGTTCTATGATGAAGCTGGATTTAAGCTATGGGTTGTCTCATTGATGGGTATTGAATTTTATCATTTCACTGTTACAGCTAGAATGACTTATTATGCTCATCTCCATTAGAATTATGCTAGTTCAATAGATTAGCAACAATTTATTTTCTTCAGTTTATTTTAGAATAGAAAATTTATTCTTCTAGTGTGTCATAATTTCACAACCATCCCTGCTGATCGACACCCGCTAGCGTTACAACGATAAACCGTGCGCTTGTGGAAAATCACAACAAGTTTTTGACGCCGTTGCCGGGGATGTGTTTGTGGAATTAGGTTGCTCTTTATTCGAGTGCTTTGAGTCAAGTTCGTTTGATTTGTTTGAGTTTTGAAGTTTGAGTTTTATTTTGGAGTTTTATTTTTTGGTTTCGATTGAGTCTTTATTAGTTTAGATTAGTTTCACTTGTCAAATTCGGTTCGTATTTTGATTTTTGGTTTAGATTAGTTTCATTTTGAGTTCTATTTATTATTTCCTACTGGAAAAAAAATAGACACTAATCCATGTGGTGTTTGTGCAGGAAACACAAAGAAAAAAAAAAAACAGTGCAGGTTTTTCATAATTATTTTTAGCTTCTGTTCGAATTTTTTTGGCTCAGTTCTGGTTTGATTTTGCTAGTTTTGATATTTTTCCTAGATTCAGCATGATTTTTAGAGTGTGTATGAATTTTTCTGGAATTTTTGGAACTGTTTAGATTTTTCTGTGAATTTTGGACTTAATTTTCTGTTTGTATTTTTCTGCACTATCCAGGGATAGAAAAATTCGAAAAAAAATATGTATTTATGTCCCTTGTGACTGTGTGGCATTTGCTTTACATTGAGTTCTATTTTTAGGGGTCTTATTTTCTGTTTTAATTTTATTTTAGAATTGAGTTGTTTAGGTGTTATTTATTTTCTAATTTTCTTTTAGTTTGTTTGTGGTTGTGTTCTTGCTTTAGAATTGATCACATTTTGTTTGGATATTGTTTTTAGCTTTGATTCACTCTTTTGTTTTGTTTCGTGTTTTTTTTTAAAAAAAAGCTCATGCTTTGTGTTTATGATTTGTCTTTTAGGTCTTTTTCTTTGGTAGTATAGTTTTATTTTTGTTAGTTTATTTTGTGTGCTTAACTTAATCATTTAAGTCTCTTGTTTTTATTTTACTCCTAGTTTGTAATTAGTATCCTATTGACTTTTTCTTTCCTTTAAAATACAAAACAAATAAAAAGAACAAATAAAAAAAATTGAAAAAAAAACAAGGGAAAAAAAGGGAGTTTTCAAGCATGGCAGTTTTTAATTTCCCACAATATGAGCATGAACCTTTCTAGAGTTATTTGTCTAGACTTAATGATTATCGTGCTTAGTTGAATCACAATTTTGAGAAATGGAAAATTTGTGAGGTCATTGTTTTGGGTCTAAATGCTAAATTTAGGGGTGTTGTTGAGTCTATGTGTCCAGGAGGTTTGTTAGGATTATTAATTAGAACTCAAGATGAGGTTTGGGATTTCTTTGAAAAATTAGCTTGGGATACTTATGAATTTGAACAAGCTAAAATGAATTTTAAATACCCAACTCATGCTGAGTCTACTTTTTATGCTAATCCTTACTCCCGAGGTCATTTTATAGATTCGTATGACCCCTCTTATGCTTCTGTGCATCCTGTTTTGTGTGCTTATTGTGAGTCTTCCTATCATGATGCTTATTCTTGTCCTTATTGTAACTATGTTGATGCTACTTGTGCAAGTGTTGAATAGAGGTTAAATGCCTTGACTAATAAGGTGTTAGAGACAATGAACAAGAGGATTCCTAAATATTCTCATTGTTTTAATCAGAATAGAGAGCGTTGTGATGAGTCTGACTCCAGTTTAGTAACTCCTAAACCTGCAGTTAGTCTTTATGATGACTTTGAGCCCTCTTATAAATCTAGGCCTAACTTGCATGATGTCCTACCTTTGCCCAGCCTAGAACGGGAGAGTGACCTTTCTATGTCTCTATCCCCTAACCTTGCACCCCACACTAGCTCACATACGGATGTCATTGATGATGTCTTAGTTTCTACTGACCCACCTACCACTTTGCATGACTCTTCTGAGTTTGAAGCGGGTCGAGCCCTTACAAGTGCTAGTGAGTTAGATACGAGCGTCACATCAGACGTTGAGTATCATGATAAGTTAGATGATATTGCTGTCCAGGAGTCATGTGAAGAAGAAGTTGAGACACTAGTTTAGAATTTAATGATGATATTCTTTCTGTCGAATATGAATCTTTTTCATGTGGGCTTGTTATCAACGAAAGTCTTGATGAGGGTTTTTGTATTGAATATGAATCATTCTCTTTTGACCCTTTAATACCTTAAGGGTCATTCTTTGTTGAATATGACTCATTCACTTTTAATGTCCATGTGGGGTTGGAAGTAGATCTGCGTGTTGAATATGAATGTTTTTCTGTTGACCCCATCCAAGCTGACCTCCTCTTTGAATCTTGCAAGTCTGACTTTGTTGAGTTTGAGGCCATTTCCATGAAATTTTGATTTAGACCAGATTCATACACATATTGACCTTAAAGGACTTGTGGACTTAGGACCCTCTGATTTGCCTCGACCGGTCATTCATGATGATTACATTTCTAGGCTGATAACCCACTTCCTGGCTACTTTTGAGTATGCCTACCTCTTTCCCGATTGGGCCCACCTATTTGACAAGTTGAAACGGGCCCCTACTTGTGCTGAATTGTAATGGTGGATGTACTCTTTCTTGTTCCAACTCGTTGCTGTTTCCTGCTTCCCTCTTCTTGCGAGTTGCTCTTGTTTATATGATAAGCTGCTACATGCACTAATGGGTTTTGATTTGAATAACAGCTTATGCATTGTGATGGAGTGGCTGACGCTCCATGAGCCTCTAGTTATATCAGGAGGCTTTAGCTTAGGTGTACTTCAACACCGGACCTGGTATGATCGTTCCATTCTCTTCTCTTCCCTCTTCTTTTTCGTTTCTTTTCTTTCTATTCGTTGTGTATCTTCAGGATTGTGATGGGGATGGGTGATCAATCTTGAAGTGAAATTTGGGCTTTGTTGAGCCGTGTTGGCTGTGATTACTCTTGGTTGTATTCAGTTTTGTGTCTCTTTGTAAGTTGTGGATATCTAGGATTGTTTTGTACTTTGTTGTGTGAGTTTTTGATTTTCTTTGATTTTCTTTGGTTTTGTTCCGTGAATTTGTATATATTTGTGTTTTGCCTCGATTTTCAGTGTAGCTTTTTGGTGCCTTAGTTCCCACAATGAGGACATTGTGGACTTTAGGTGTGGGGGTGAGGTGCCCATTTTTCGAAATTTTTCGAAAATTTTGGAAAACAAAATAAATAAATAAACTTTGAAAATTTTGAAAAATCCCAAAAAGATTTTTATTTTGTTTTTGGGGAAGTTTTTTTGCTATTCTGATCAGCTTGAATGCCCTGTGCTTGATTTTTGGCTTATATATACGCATGATGTGCATGTTAGGTCTCCATCCTCGGTGTGTCATTCTTAGCCCTAATTCTAACCCCATCTATTCATTATTGCTGTGTGATCTAATCCCTATTTATTTTATCCTCATTGTCTTACGGTCTTAATTTTTTGTGATCGGCTCTCTCACTTGTTTTAGACACAATTACTTTGAAAAAAAAAAAAGAAAAAAAATGAATGAAAAAAAATGAAAAAAAATGGAAAGAAAAACTGCAAAAAAAGAAAGAATAGAAAAAAGGAAATAAAATGAAATTTGGAATGACAAGTAACCCTTTGAGGCATGCGCCACTGGGAGTTACCCTTTGAGGCAATACTGCTACTAGGAAAACTTGCTTCCTATGTTGATAAGTCAATAATGTAATTTGTGTCAGTCAAGTGGGGTTGAGTTTGATTTTGGTAAGCCTAAGCCCTAGGATGATCATACACATGCATACAAGCACTAGGATGGATTCCCAATCTCGATGTACAGTGGGGTGAAACGTTAGGGCGTTAATGTTATTCATGGGGTAGAGAGCCTTGATGAGTACATTTTGTTTATATGCATGCCAATATCTTTTCTACATGGGTGATTTAGTTGATTAGAATGTGTACATATCTTTTCCCGATTTTGTACATGTTATTTTTTTTATAAAAAAAACAAAAAAAGATTTTCGAGTTTCTTTTTATGTTTTCTTTTATACATTTTGTGGGTATATCTTCTGCAAACTCTCACGAGACCTTCCTCGTCCACTAGGAGCAACCTATAGGTTTAAAGGGCTTGTTGCACATGCTAAGTACAATCGTGATTTCTACGAAAGTGAGTTAGGGTTTTCTAGGATTTTTCGTTTTGTTTTACTCGAGGACGAGCAAAATTTAGGTATGGGGGTATTTATTCAACCTAAAATTATGATATTTTATACCGTTAAATTATCTATCGAAATAAATTATTAAATTAGATTTTTAATAATGTTTTTCTTTATTTTGTAGGAGCTGGAAATAACTTGAAGAAAATAAATAAATTTACTCAAACATGTACTAGAGCTGGATCAGGTTGAAGCATACAAGAAAGAAGGGGGGAAAAAAATGAAGCTAGATGAACCTAGCAGAACCTGAGGCCCAGATCCCAGCCCATCTCTCCCTTCTCTCTTTCTTTCTCCCACGGCCCAATACCAGCTCTTTCTCTCCTTCTTTTCTCTTCCTTGTTATTTCCCTTGGGTCGGCCCATCTTCTCATTCGCTTCTCCCTTCCTTGCACCAGCCCAGCCATTTCACTTAAGTGATCACATGCATGGCACGTGACCAGTGCCCCACCCCTTCCTCCTCTTCTTCTTCCTCATTGAAGCCCCTTCGTGCAACCCCAGAACCGAAAGCAAAGCACCATGACAGGGCAGCCGCTCAACTCTTCGTGTTCCCCACCATAACCGTCCCCATTCTCTCTCTTCCCTCTCTTCATCTTCTTCTTCCGTTTTTAGCCCAGTAGAACCGAATAAAAACAGAGAACAAGAACAAAGCCGCGACCAGAACAAGGGGCCTTTCACCTTCTTCTTCCTCTGCCTCCGCCATGGCCGTTACCTCCTCACTCTCTCTCCTCCTTCAAGCACCATTATTAATGCAGCAGTTACAAGGTGCTAAAGGGGGTTGCGTTTTTATAGGGGGTCGAACCCAGCAGGTCAAGAAGGAGAGTTTTGAGCCTTTGATCTTCATACTTTCGTTTTCAGTTTCAAGATATAGGTTCACTATAGTAGATTTCCAATTCAATGTAATTCGTTTTTGGGCTATTGATTGCAAGTTGAACGTTTGAAATTTGGCTTGGAATGTCATTCAATTTAGGTGAGCTTTATTGAATTCGAATCTGTTCTTCTATGCTTCAATTCTTGAATTTGCTGTCAAGAGTTGCATTCTCTCTTTTGGGAAGGTCGATATGAAGCTGTCGTTCTTATTTTATGATGAAGCTGGATTTAAGCTATGGGTTGTCTCATTGATGGGTATTGAATTTTATCATTTCACTGTTATAGCTAGAATGACCGATTATGCTCATCGCCATTAGAATTATGCTAGTTCAATAGATTAGCAACAATTTATTTTCTTCAGTTTATTTTAGCATAGAAAATTTATTCTTCTAGTGTGTCATAATTTCACAACCATCCCTGTGGATTGACACCCGTTAGCGTTACAACGATAAACCGTGTGCTTGCGGAAAATCACAACAAACCACATGCCTAAAATTACACCTTTTTATACCATAAAATGGCACTTTTCCTAATTTAGGACCAAGTTGGCTTCTTCGCTTATGGAGGATTTTAGCTAATTTCTCCAAGCATAAATCAAAATTGCTCTATAGACCGATAAATCATCCATAAAAACCTCCATTATGATTTCAACATAGTCAGAGAAAATGGTGAGCATACACCTTTGGAACGTAGTCGAGGCATTGCATGGCCCAAATGGCATTCTGTGATAGGCAAAAGTCCCATAGGGGCATGTGAAAGTGGTTTTATCTTGGTCGGTTGGGTAGATAGCAATTTGGAAAAATTCAAAATATTAATCCAGTAACAAAAGAAAGAATCTCTGGCTAACTGTTCCAAAATTTGGTCGAGAAAGTGGAGAGGGAAATGGTCTTTCCAAGTGGCATCATTGAGTTTTCTATAATCAATGCACATGTGCCCACCTGTGACCATCCTCATAGATATAAGTTTATCTCATCCATTCTTGACAACGATCATACCCCCTTTCTTGGAAACTACTTCCACTGGGCTAACCCAATCACTATCTGAAATTGGATAGATGATTCCGGCATTATGTAGCTCAACCACCTCCTTCTTAACAATCTCGTGCATATTTGCATTCAAACGATGTTGAGGTTGTGTAAAGGGTCTATGCTCATCATCAAGAAGAATTCGATACATGAAAAATGAAAGACTAATCCCTTTAATATTGTCAATATTATAGTAAATGGCGCCTATATGCTTTTGAAGCACACACAACAATTTCTCAATTTGGGCATCATTAAGCTTAGCACTAATGATGACATGAAAAGTATGATTTGGACCAAGAAATTCATACCTTAGATGGTAGGGGCTTCAATTGCACCTCAGGTGCACCCTTCTTATCTTCATTGGAGGATCGAACCTCCACATTAAGAACCTCCCTAGGTTGGTGTCTAGGGAGGTATGGTTAGGTCAAGTCGAGGATGGTTGCATAAACCTTTCTTGCTTCATCTGGCTGAGGGTCAACCCATTGTCACAAATGCTAATCAAGCACCCCTTAAGAGGGTCCGAGGGAGGGCTAAGAGTTCCCATCTCTTCAAGTACTACCTTTCAAGCACATCAACCTAGCAGTATGCATTCTCTAGAAAAGGTGAAGCTATAGCTTATGAAAGATTGAATTCAAGCTTCTCCTCACCTATTTGTAGAGACAGCCTCCTATTCTTGACATTGATCATTGTACCGGCTATGGCTAAGAAAGGGCACCCTAGGATGATAGGTATTTGGGCATCTTCCTTTATCTTCATAACAATGAAGTCACAAGGGATGAAGAATTTTCCAACATAAAGGGGGATATCCTCTAAACTTAACGGAATGGTCCGCAAGTTGTATTGATATTATGGTAGGCTTGAGTTCCCCCACTTGGAGTCTCCTGTATATTAAGTGGTGCATAAGGCTTACACTTACCCTAATATCACATAAGGCTCAACTAATTGTGATATCCCTCATGGCATAAGGAATGGAGAAGCTCGCTGGGTCTTTGAGTTTGGGAGGGACCTTGTTTTGGAGGATTGCGCTATACTCCTCCATGCGGGAAACCATAGCATTTTCTTGAAGTTTCCTTTTGTTAGAAAGCATCTCTTTTAGAAACTTGGCATAGGAAGGTATCTTAGAGATGGTGTCCACGAATGGGATATTGATTTGTAATTTCTTGAGTACCTCTAGAAATTTTCTGAACTTGGCCTCAAGTTTAGCCTTAGCAAGGCTTTGAGGGAAAGGAACCAATGGCCTATAGGGCTCAACCGACCTAGGCTTTGTGGTCTCCTCAAGCTTGTCTTGCTCTCTACTTTCCGTAACTAAATCACGCTTGTCTTTCAATATTTCTTTGCCCTTGTGTTTGACCAAATCTTCATTGATAAGTGCTTTTATATACTTCATTTTTAGGATGTTTTGTAGCACGTTTTCGGGAATTTATGAGCTTAATGTCATAATTTATACTCCTATTCTTGTTTTATGCTTGGATATGGTTCTTTGATACTTTTTGCAGGATTTTAGACCATTTAATCTAGCAATTGACCCTTATTTGAGTGCTTATTAGCCCACCATGGAGGTACCCCAAGTCTCATGCCCGTGGAACAAGAGACGAGCAGAAGATTTCAGAACCAGCCAGAACCACAGTCTGACCGTGGTGTCCCCCACGGACCTTGGTAAGCTTGTAACTGTTAATCTCTTCATCTTCCTTCATTGTGTGGCCTAGGATCCTCCGTTTGGTGCTTATAAGGCGTGCTTTTTGGCTGAAGAAAGAAGATTTGAGCACCCATCACCATCTCACTACTACTCTCATATCCATCTCTCTTTTAGTTAGAGTTTAGTTTAGTTTATTTTTGAGAGCAAAAGAAGAATTGACGGGAGAAGCTTTGTATTAGAGGCTTGAAGATTGTAGCACAATTGAAGGGCTGCCATTATTGTAAAATTTTCCTTCCCTTTGAACTTATTCTTGAACTCTTATTTCAGATGAATTTGAAATATGAGTAAGTAGTTTTATTTAATCTAGGGATTTATTAGCCATAGTATTGTAGTTGGATCCTTAATCTTTATAATCTTGTGCTTATTTCATGATTGGAATGATTTACTTATGTCTTGAGATTGAAATGTTGTGAGTAGAGTTTGGCAAATTTTGCTTACTTAAGCTAGGTAGTTGAGTGAAGTACTGAAAAGTGAAGCTTGCTACTAGATCACCTTGATAGAACTTAACCTAGAAAAACTTGAGAGAGAATTGCTTGTTAAGAGAAGACTTAGCATTCATCAATTTTTAATCTAGACTAAATCAAAGACACTTGAAAGAGTGTTAGTTGAATTTGTTTGGGCAATTTAATTTATTTTGAAAGAAAGTATTAAATTTAACTCAATTGTAATTCCTTGAATCGTTCAGCATGTGAAAAGTGCATGGTTAATTCCATGATCCAACTCTTTACTTGGCAAATCGAATTCCTAGATGCTTTACTTTGATTGACTTTCAAATTAGATAATTAGTATATTTAAATCAACTCATTGAAAAGATTTATTGCTTAGCAATTTCAATAGGACGTTAACTCAATAGATTACTGTGGTACCTGAAGGACGATCTTTTAATCTCAACTACAACATCTGTACGCTTGCAGATGTTTCAAGTTTTTTGCGTTGTGTCGGGGACTAAATTGTTAACTATTGAGTCAACCTTACGAAATTGACTAAGTTCTTTACTTTATTTACCTTTTCTTTTTGATTGCATTGGTGGTGTTGGTGATTGTGCTTGTAGCAATTTTCCCCCTTTTATGTGAAGTCCGTTTCTATATGAACCCGATCCTTAGATTGAGAGGACTTTCCATTTAAGGAGGAAGAAGTAAAGACTTAAGGAACAAAGGCGCAAGGCTAGAGGGACCTCACCAATTATGGCGGGAGGAGGAGGTGAGCAAAGAAGGATGCTTAGGGATTTTCTTACCCCATAAGTCCAAAGAATCGCCTCAAGCATTGCTCATCCTAATGTTGAGGCAAACAATTTTGAGCTCAAGCCGGCTCTTATTTCCATGGTGCAACAATCCCAATTTGGGGGCACCCTGTTAGAAGACCCGAACTTACACCTCTCTGTCTTTTTAGAGATGTGTGACACATTGAAGCCCAACGGAGTCTCTACTGATGCCATTCGACTGCGGGTATTTCTCCTTTCACTTAGGGATAAAGCGAGAGCATGACTTCATTCTTTGCCTCCCAGATGCATCACCACATGGGATGAGCTTACTAGAGCCTTCCTTACCAAATTCTTCCCACCAAGTAAAATAGCAAGTTTGACGAACTAAATCACCAACTTTACCCAAAGGGATTATGAGACACTCTACGAAGCTTGGGAGCGGTTCAAAGACTTGTTGCGGTTATGCCCTCACCATGGCCTTCAACAATGGATGATTGTTCAAGCTTTCTACAATGGAGTGACCCAACCTGTAAGGTCCATTATTGATGCAGCGGCAGGGGGAACCTTGATGAATAAGACTTAGGATGCGGCCTATAATTTAATTGAGGAGATGGCGCTTAAAAATTTTCAGTGGTCCAACAAACGAGGCCAACCCAAGTGGGTTAGAGATAAGCTTGAAGTTGATGTACTTACTTTACTTAATGCCAAAGTAGATGCTATGACTCAAAGGTTGGAACGATTGAATGTGAATGCTGTGTATTCTAGTGTCGCTCCACCATCATGTGAAATTTATAGTTTCATTAACCATTTGACTGAAAATTGCCAAGTTGGGAGTCCTTTTGCCCAAAACACTAGCGACCAAGTCAATTATGCCAATAATTTCAACCCCAGACCGATCAATAACCCATATTCAAATACTTATAATCCGGCTTGGAGGAACCATCTAAATTTCTCATGTAAACCTAACCATTGCACTATGCCCCAAATGAATGCTAGGCAACCCCCTGGATTTCAGAGACCTCCCTTTCCCCAACAAGGTCCCTAAAATTCCAACCTAGAAGCCATGAAGGAGAGTATGCTCTTGGCGCAACAGAAGTAAGATGAGTATAAAGCAATTAGCTTCTAAAGTTAATGTGCATACTACTCATAACTAGATGTTGGAAGCTTAAATTGCCCAATAAGCTACCTCTTCATCGACACCTCCGGACAGACCACCAAGTAAACCCGAATCTAACCCCCGTGAGCATTGTAATTGTTCTATCTTGAAGGAAGGAGTAGAGCACCCTAGAGACCCTGGGGACATACCTCTTGAGGAGGGTACAGAAATGATCATAGTTGAGAGTAAGGAGAGAAATAATGGCAGCGAGCCCATGACTTTTATAGAAAATGATGGCTTAGAAATCCCCATAGTCTTTCCACATAAGCTTCCTAACCCAAGTAACTTTTTTATCCCCTGTGTCGTGTAAAAAATAAAAATTGAAAGAGCCTTATGTAACCTTAGTGCAAGTGTCAGTCTGATGCCCTACTCTTTGTTTCATAGGTTTCATTTAGGACCATTACGACCTGCACCCTTTTCACTCCAATTAGTAGATGGTTTTGAAACGCAACCTTTAGGTAAATTAGAGGATGTACCAGTCAAAATAGGAGATAGTTGGAAGTTGAAAGACTTTATCATTGCTGATATGACTGAGACCGATGATGCCTAAATTATTCTTGATAGGCCCTTCTTAGCTACTGCAGGCTGTAATATTGATGTAAAAAGGGAGTGGATAACATTTGAACTAGAAGGGTATTATGTTATGTTCTGTTTTATGGATGAAAGAGTGGTTTCCCTTAATTCTTCCTAATCAAATGCATTTCCCATTTCTCCAGAGATTGACATGGAGGATGGTTTGGATTGTCAAGACCCTTTCGATTTTGATTGGATTTGCACTGAAGATCCCGACCAAGGGTATATTAAGGTGGAGTTTGCTGCTCCTACGCCACCTAGCGTACCCAAGGTTGAGGCCTATGCTTCTAATGAATCTCCTATGAGTGATTATTGCAGATTTGTTGAAGAGATTCTCTCTTTTCCTTTTATGGAATTAGTCAATTTAGACTTTGACCTACGGATTGAACATGATGATAGTAGCCAGTTTGATGGACTATGCTATCAGTATGTCTTGTACACTGATAATTCATTATTGCGTCACTTGATGATGAAGAAAGACCTCCAACCTAAGTATCTACAGTGGTAGCTCCAGTTGGAAGATTTCAATTTTGTAGTTCACAACAAAAATGATGTCCATATGCTTACCGATCCCAAGCACACATAAAAGCATGATAAAGCTCTTGACCTTAAAAGAGCACTTCTTGGGAGGCAACCCAACTCTTTTATAGCTTTGATTCCATTTTTAGGTAGTTGTTCATAAATGAAAAACAAAGGAGAGGCAAGGGAAAAAAAGAGAAAAGAAAAGAAAATAAAAACACAACAAAAGGAAGAAAGATGATGGGCATGGACGGTCTGTATTTTCCAATACGGCCCATGGTGTGCCCACCCAGCAAAATGGAGAAACCTAGTATCCAGCAGCCACCACGGTCCGACCGTGGTGTCACCTATGGTCAGTGGTGGACTGCTACGGGCCGCGGCTAAGGGTTTTGACCATGGTGACCATTCACTTTCCTCCATATTCATCTTCTACCTCGACACACACTCTCTCTCTACTTCCCTCTTTCTCTCTCTAATCCTCCATTGTTAAACCTTCAATGTCTCCCTCATTTCTTCCCATTTTCACTCCATTTTCACACAAAATCTTCCCTTTTCTCTTAATCTTTCTCTTTCTCTGATAAATTTCATCTCTTTCTACCATTTCTTCTCAAGTACATCTTACTTTCACCTTTCCTCCATAACCATCTTCTGCTCTCTCTAATTCTTCCTCATTATTCACTTAAATTCTTCATTTTCTTTTCTCACACCTTAGTTGTGAGCTTTTTGTTTTAATTTTCGTACATTTTACATCCATGGCACCCACTAAAAGACAAAGGAGCATCAAGGAGGCTGGGACATCTAGCTAAGCAACATCACGGCCTCCACGAACCTCCCACACTTCCACCAACAATGCACAGGCCTGAGGTAACATTTCTTATCCCATTGGTTTGACTAATCCTGAACATATTGCTAGATATACTTACTTGAATGAACGAATTGTTGTGGTAACTCGTTATTATGATGAGGAATTGTTGAAATGTTTAGGATTATTGGATGATATACGATGGTTATTTGCATGAGGGGTGTGGGCCATTTCATTGAAATGAAAGAGCATACATATCGAGACCTCACTCTAGAATTTTTAAGCCCTTTGCATGTTGAGGTCACTTGAGGGCTTCAATGTCAAGTAGGATATATTTCATTTTATTTGCAAGGGCAATTTCATAAGTTGAACTTAGGTACTTTTAACACCTAGCATGGACTTACCAAACTGTCAACTTCTCTGTGAATTCAACCCGAACGCATTTTGGGGTGAGCTTTCAGAGAGTTTTAAGTACAACACTAGTTCTTTCAAATGCACCCATATTAGGAACTCTGGCATTTGGGTGGCTCAGCGTATTCTCGCTCGTTATTTCTTTACTTAGGATGATAGTTTGAATGTCCTAAGATTGTCTAAGTTATACCTTATGTTGTGTATGCTAGATGGTGTCCAAGTTGATCCTAGGGCATTCTTAGCCTGACAAATGTGTAGTGCAGCTGTTAGCACTAAGGGTAAGATAGTCAATGGGGGTGTAATCATAACTATTGCTAGATTTTTAGGTGTTGAGCCCAATCCTGAGGATCGAGTTTCTGGGTCCGAGCAGCTTGATCAAGCCGCTTTTGAGCTAATGAACTTTTGTAAAGTAGAGGCTAGATGTTTGTGCTGGATTTATCCTGGGAATTAGCTTCTGTCGCTTCCCAATGTTGATTGGACCACCTCACTTCACTGGGCTAACCTTTATTGGGTACCTGGTGATGCTGAGGTCGTTCAACCCGCACCTTCTCCACCCCCGTTTACTTGGCCAGTTGGATCTAGTTCCTCCTCCCAACGACCCTTCACTGACTACGAAGAAGTCCAAGCCACCATTAGGTCCCTCTAGGAGGAGCAAGTGTGCCTTTGAGCCTATGTTACCTCTGAGAACGCCGCTCTTCGTGACTTTGTCCAAGAACGGCACATCGAGCTCCGTGGGATGCTTGTTACCCAACACCAATATTTTTAGGACTTTAGGGCATGTTTAGAGAGCTGGCGAGATTGGAATATCTCTTATGACCGACCTCCCCACACTCCTTCTCCACCTCCCTTCTGATTGCTTCTTACTACTTCCCTTTCCTTTTCTACTCTGTGCTCACATTGAGGACAATGTTCTGTTCAAGCTTGGGTAAGTTAGTTAGTTAATTGATGGCGTCTGATGCCTGACTTAGTTTGGTGCGTGCTTCTGCATGCATTGTATATATTGTTCATGCTTGCATTTAAGGTTGCATTTTAGGTTTTATTTTTATGTAGCTAGAGCATGTTAGAGGTTCATTTAGGTTTCTTTTCACTTTCGGTTCCTTTTCATAGTTTTTACATTTTTTTGGCATTGTTATTAGGAGCATGCATTCACTAAAAAAAATTACAAAAATAAATAAATATATAAAAAAAGAAAAAAAAGAATCCTCCGATGATGAACTTTGTAGACTAGGTAGACTTCTTTGATTTAGATTGATCCTTTGCCTAATTGAGAATAAATTTTTTTGAAAACGAGTTTGCGAAAATGAGCTTCATATTTTAACCATATGTTGAGTGCGAATTGATTACCCTGTGATTCTTTATATGAATCTAGGCATGTGTCTTCTAATGGGCTAGGTATGACCTTGTTAGATATCCCATGAGGCTTTGAGCTTTTAAATACTGATTTGTTAATTTAGTCTCTTGTTAATTCATGAGCGACTATTCCTCGACATGATTTCTCTAGAACTTGCTTTGACTCTCATTCAAGATCACCTTAGCATATGCATTTAGGCAACATAATTGAGGAATTCTTTGACTTGCTAACCCAAAAGACCAAACAGCCACCCTTGTACATAATATATCCTTTGCTAGCCTCTTTGAGCTTATATCCGTTTTTATTGCTTTGAACCTTCGACATAGCTTTGGCCAAACAATTATCTAAACCCTTAAGCCAAGACTAGAGGAGTGTTTTATTCTCGCAAATCGAGTTTGATTGGGAGTTAGTAAGGTGCATTGAGATCTTTTTGGTGGATTTGGTTGGTCAATTGGTGAAGGGATTTGTGATTTCGTGTTTATAAGAAATCGCTTGTATTACTGTACAAAGATTAGAGAAGAGTTGAAATTCGAGTTTGATACATATTCCTTTAGCCAACTCTTTTGTAAGATTGAAAAAAAATATAATAAAGAAGAAAAACAACCAAAACGAAAAAAAAGAACAAAAGGAAAAAAAAGAGGAAGTGTTGGCTTTGTTTGGATTGTAAAAAATATGTATGACTTTCAACTCTTTTTCTCTTCATTTGGTTAAGGGGATGTATTTTATTATTGAAATATATTGGTTAGAGGAGAGTGTTTCATAAGCACATTGGAAGCGTTTAACTCTTAGTTTATGGCTTCTAACTCCACATTTCCAAAATATCCGTTCTCCTCTTACCTGTACCCATGGCCCCGTCATAACCTCATAAAGTCCTCATGATTGTCTAATGTGTGTTGAATATTAGCGATGGCAAATTAGAGATTCTTATCAAGTTTATGGTAGATTTGAGTCTATGGAATGAGAATTGAGAGGACCTTCCTACATTTTCTAACACATGTGTAATGAGTGCCATATGACTATAGTGACGTTCTACCGGTATTACTAGCTCCAATTGTTTTATATGCCGATGTCATTGTATTCGATGATTTTGGGGGAGGTAGATCCAAACTTGACAATGTGGTCTATCAATAATTTCAATAAGTTCATTTTCTAGCTTGCTTATGAAATAATTTTTGCACTTTTGGACTAACTTCGGATCGGCTTTGCCATTGAACTGCTACCAATGTCTATCCTGATCAGGTTGTAAATAATTTTTGGTCTTAGCGTTGCTTAGGGACAAGCAACAATTCAGGCATAGGGGAGTTTGATAGGTGCCTTTATATACTTTATTTTTGGGACGCTTTGTAGCACTTCATTTTATAGGATTTTGGACCATTTGACCCAGCAATTGACCTTCATTTGAGTGCTTATTGGCACACCATAGAGGTACCCCAAGTCCTATGCCCATGGAGTAAGAGAAGAGCAAAAGATTTTAGAACCGACAAGAATCACAGTCTGGCCATGGTGTCTGTCATGGACCGTGGTGAGCTTGTAACTGCTACCTCTTCATCTTCTTTCCTTGTGTGGCTGAGGATGCTTCGTTTGGTGCTTATAAGGCGTGCTTTTTGACTGAAGAAAGAAGATTTGAGCACCCATCACCATCTCACTACTACTCTCACATCCATATCTCTTTTAGTTAGAGTTTAGTTTAGTTTATTTTTAGGAGCAAAAGGAGAATTAAAGGGAGAAGATTTGCTCCTAGAGGCTTGAAGATTGTTGCACAATTACATGGCTACCATTGTTGTAAAATTGTCCTTCCCTTTGAACTTATTCTTGAACTCTAGTTTTAGTTGAATTTAAAATACGAGTGAGTGGTTTTGTTTATTCTAGGGATTTGTTAGCTGTAGTATTGTAGTTAGATCCTTAATCTTTACAATCTTATGCTTATTTCATGATTGGAATGATTTACTTCTATCTTGAGATTGAAATGTTGTGAGTAGAGTTTAGCCGATTTTGCTTGCTTATGTTAGGTAGTTGAGTGAAGTACTGAAAAGTGAAACTTGCTACTAGATCACCTTGATAGAACTTGACCTAGCAAAACTCGAGAGAGAATTGCTTGTTAAGACGAGACTTAGCATTCATGATTCTTCAACCTTGGCTAAATCAAAGACACTTGAGAGAGTGTTAGTTGAATTTGTTTGGGCAATGTAATTTATTTCGAAAGAAAGGATTAAATTTAACTTGGTTGTAATTCCTTGAATCGTTCAACCCATGAAAAGTGCATGCTTAAGTCTATAATCTATCTCTTTACTTAGCGAATCAAATTCCTAGATGCTTTGCTTTAATTGAATTTCAAATTATATAATTAGTATACTTAAATCGACTCATTGAAAAGATTGATTACTTAGTAATTTCAATAAGATGTTAACTCGATAGATTACTGTGGTCCTTAATGACGAATTTTTAATCTAAATTATAGCGCCCGTACGCTTGTGGATGTGTCATTCATCTTCCTTCCCATGAGGCCCTTTTAGTTCTTCAAGTTGCTTTTCACTCCTTAAGGTGATAACATTCATGTGCTCCTTGGGGTTTGCCTCCGGTTGGCCTGGAATGTGCCCTTGAGGTCGAGATAAGTGTTTCACTTAATAGGCAATTTTAGCCAACTGAGTTTCTATCATCTTCTGGTATGTGGACATGCTCTCAAACTTGGTATTGAGTTGGCTCACAGACTCACCAATGGCCTTATTTATCTTAGTTTCAGTTTAAATGAACCGCTCCATCAAGCTCTCCAAGTTGGACTTTTGAGATAGAGGTTACGGAGGTTGAATTTGAGGAGCACGGTATTGAAAATCAGGAGTATTAGGATGATTTTGTGAGGGGTGGTGAGGAGGGGGATGTGGATTTTTGTAGGAGAAATTTGGGTGGTGTCTCCCATCCAGATTAACGGTATTAGAGTAGGAGTTATTTTGTGGTCTATTGTTGAAGTTGTGGAGGGCATTAGCTTGTTCGACGACGAGATCTTGAAATGAATGGCTAAGATGGCACTCATTTCCACTATGCCCTTGAATTCTACACACTGCATAAACATTTGCATGCCCAAATGACACACTAGGGGTGCCACCATGAGAACGACTAGGTTAAAGTCGATTTACCTTTTGGAAAAGTGCGTAAACCTTGATTGTAAGCATAGTAAAGGCATCAGTCTCATGCCATCCTCCTCTTTTGGGGTGGCCATGTTCACTTGCTCAATGATAGTTGTTGGATGCCATATATTCAAGTAGTTGCGTGGCTTCATTGATGAGTTTGGCCATAAGAGTGCCTCCGGCAGCTGCATCAATTGAGATCTTCATCAGTTAGTAAAGACCGTTGTAGAATATTTGCACCAACAACTAATTCGAGATGCCATGATAGGGGCACTCTCGTTGGAGCTATTTGAACTGCTCCCATGCTTCATAAAGAGACTCATCATCCATTGGAGAGAAGGAGGTTATGTCATTCTGGAGTTTGGCGGTCTTCCCAGGAGGGAAATACTTGCACTAGAACGCCTTGGAGAGACCATCCCAAGTAGTGAACGAATTGGCATTCGAGTTCAAAAGCCAAGACTTGTCCTTGTTTGTCAAGGATAAAGGAAATAACCTCGGCTGGATGGCATCGTTAGAGACCCCATTCATCTTGATCGTGTCACACTTCTTTAAGAAAGAAGCAATGTGGTTATTGGTGTTCTCCACTAGGTACACTCCAAATTGGTCCTATTGAAATAAGGTGATGAACGCTGGGTTGATAATAAGTGCTTTTACATACATCGTTTTTAGGACATTTTGTAGCACTTTTTCAGGAATATATGAGCTTTATGTCATAATTTATACTCTTATTCTCATTTTATGCTTGGGTATAGTTCTTTGATGATATGTGCAGGAATTTGGACCATTTTAACTCGACATTTGACCCTCATTTGATTGTATGTTGAGCCCTACAGATGCCTCTAAGTTGCCATGCCCATGGAGCAAGAAAAGAGTAGAAGATTTCGGATCCAGCAAGCACCGTGGTTTACCAGTGGTGGCTGCCATGCTCGTGGTGAGCCTATAACTGCTAATCTCTTCACCTTCCTTCGTTGTGCGGCTAAGGATGCTCCATTTACTATTTAAAAGAGTTGTTTTTCTACTGCAAGAAGACATTCAACATCCCATTCCATCACCTATCACCTCATCCACCATTAGAGATTAGTTTATATTAGACAGAGGTAGAGAAGGAGGATCGAAGTGAGATCTTACAAGGATTCTATGTCGGGTTTGCAATCGACATATTCAAGTGTGATTTTTGGCTGAGCAATTCTTCTCTCTTCCTTTCTTTTCTCCCCTTATTTTAGAATTCATGCTTTGCAATTTTGATTTAGATTTGTAGTTTTGATCTTGGATTTATGCAAATTCTAGTTTATTTCCCAATCTTGCACTGTTTATTTTTGTGCTTTTGAATTTGTTGGATTGTTTCATCGAATCGTAGATGCTTATTGCCTTGTGAGAAACTTGATCACTTTCTTTCATGTTGTGGGTATTGGGTGATGAACTGAGAGGTGAAATCGAATACTGGAATCCTAGGATTTGACTTGATTGGGTGAAGTCTTGAGAAAATCACACCGATTGAGAAACTATTGATTTGATAATCGCATGCTTAATGACCCTAAACGAATCGAGAGCCCTTGAGAAATAACAATTGGTTAGATTTAGGTATTTCACCTAACCTTGAAAGAGGGTTGGAAACTTCAATTATCAGTTTTAAAACAACCATTAGAGGAAAAAGTGTCTATTTGATATTTTGGATTGGGAAATTGCTTGATTTGATTAATTCCTTGATTTTTTACATTAGATAGTTTATTATTATCATTTCAATCTCAAACTTGGATTCGCCTAGCGTATCTTAAGGGAATATAGCCCAATAGATCAACCTAGTCTCTGTGGGGTTGACCTTGATTTGCTATAACACCCCCATGCGCTTGCAGCCCTATCAAGTTTTTAGGGCTGTTGCCGGAGACTAGTGTCGAATATTAGGTTTTTCTTGATAGGTTTGACTAAGTATTTTGTTTTTCTTTGAAAAAAAAGGAACAACAAAACAAAAAAAATATTTTTTGAAAATTAAAAAAAAGAATAAAAAATTTAAGGAACAACAATGGTAGTTTTCCATTTCTCCAATCTGAGTATAAATTATTTTGGAGGTATTTTAAGCGTTTAAATATTTTTCTTACTCAATGTGATTATTGTGTCGGTAAATAGGAAATTTTGGACATTGTTGATAAGGGTGTGAATAGTAAAACTTGGGCTCTTTTAGGGTATTGGGGTTTTCTAGGTAAAAATGTTGATGAGGCATGGTATTTGCTTGAGTGGATTGCTTAGGATTCATTTAAGTTTGAGAAGGCTAGTTGTGTTTCTAGATATTCATTCTTTGATCCTTATGTATTTTATTCTAGATCTTATTATGCCTCTTTTTGGTATGACTTATGTAATTCTTCTGACCATGCTACTATTCTATGTCCTTATTACGCATGTTATGCGCAAGCTGACTTTGTATCACCCTGGGACAATACTAATGTTGTCTTGACCTTACATTATTCATCCTTCCCTTTAGCTCAGTGCATGGGGCTTGAGGTGGGTAAGCCTTTTGAGGGAGTTACTAGGTCTAGTGTTCTTGATGCATATTTTGAATCAGAAGATATTTTTGATGAGTTGCATGATCTAGATAAAACGCCTTTGGAGGGGTCACATGATATGTTTACGCGTGAGGAGTTTCCTAGCCTTGGTTATAATAATGGTTTCCCTAATGCCCTTGGTCATTCCCATGTTTCACCTATTTGTTCTTTACCCTCTCCTTCCCCTGAGTATTATCTTGATGCGCCCGTTGATAATTTTATGATTTTTGATGCTAATGTTGACTTGGGCTTTAAGGATAACATGTTCAATATGCTTGGTGAGAATGTTGATGATTATGTGCTGCTAGGTTACTTTAGAGAGTATGATCCCTTCATTGACCCTTATTACATATGCCTAAAGGACTTGCCAAGGAAAATTATGTGAACTACATTCTTTAATCCTTCTTATGATTTTCTAAGGCCTTTGATAAGGTTAAGGGGATACTTAAACTCTATGGTGCGATTTTGGTTATTAGCTTTTACCTTTTATTTTCTAAATTTTGGACTCAGGAGTTTGATAAGCTCTTGCTGGCCTTGACTATGTCTGATTTGATGAATTGAGTCTTCAAGATATAATGGAGTGGTTGATGTTCTGTTTAGCTTGTTTGCGATGAGGCCTTAGCTTAGGTGTACCTACCCTGGTGTCCCTTCTCTTACTTTCTTTCCTTTGAATAATAATGCTTTATCTAAGCATGTGGGTAGGGTATTTTCATCTCCTCCATTTTGTTTTCAGTCTGCATACTAGTTAGAGCATATAGGTTTAAGTTTCCTTTTTGTTTGCATTAGCATGTTGCATTTATTTGATTTTTAGATTTGCATGTAGGATTATATGTAGGGATGGTATGGATTGAATTGAGATGACCTCCAATGATGATTCTTTAAGCACAATAGCGTTCATAAGTTTGAGTAACTTTTGATGCGTAATCCCTTTTGGTGCTAAAATTTGTGAAGGTTTTCTAGATGTTTCTTATTGTAACCCTTGTCTTGTTGGAGAACTTTGTTATTCCCTAGAGTCATTGGCACCAATGTTGGTACATGAGAGTCATTTTATGAGCTTAATGAGACTTTGGTAGATGTCCTGTGAGATATTGAGCCTTGTTTGGACTAATTATTGTATTTAGTCTCACGTTTTCTGTCATGTGTGTGATTCCTTCATATTACATCTCTAAAACTTGCCTAGATTCTTGTTCAAAACCACATTAGCATGTACATAGTTGATGATATGATAGAGGTATTTCTTTCTTTAGTCATTTTAGCCACATAACTAAAGATCCTACCCTTGTATTACATGTTTATTCCCTTTGCTAGCCCCTTTGAGCTTATATCTATCTTTGTTATGAACCCTTCATATTAGCCCTTGGCCAAACACATATTCCTACCTCTAAGCCAAGGCTATGGAGCATCACTTCATCTATGTAGTGGGTGGTTTTAGGGATCTTTGAGTTTAAGGTGGCTTTGATATGTTGGTTTATTGAGGGATTGATGATATTGAGCATTTGCTTTGATTCCCTATTGTTTGAGTTTTGTGTGTGTGTGTGTGTGTGTATATATATATATATATATTCGGTTGTGAGTTGACAATTAGTGAACCTACGCCTTTTAATAATTGTAATTTTTGTTTCATTTCTGGAAAAAAAAACAAAAAAAAAAAGTTATGCTGTAGGGAAAAAAACAAAAAAAAGAAAAGTAAAAGAAAAAGGTTAAAAAAAAGGAAATGACTTAGTGATTGACATTGGATATGTAAAAAGCTTGTGTTCCTTCTTTGTCAACTCATTTCCTACCTAATTGATTGGGGTATGTTCATTGTATTTTGAGGTTTGGAGTGTTAGTGAACTTCAAGGTTTTTTGGTGTTTTGTTGGTTGCTCCCCAGTCACTTAGTTAAGTAGCACCACATTATCCCAAATGCATTTGTCCACTCCTTTCCTTTACCCTTCTAGCCCACATTACAACCCAAATAAAGTCTTCTTGATTATCTTGTGCACATTGCATTCTAGTGGTGGAGAATTTGAGAGTCTTGTCAAGCATATGATAAATTGCATCTTTGGAATGAGTGTTGAGTGAACATATGCTATATTTTAAATACATGAGCAGGAGTGATTCACATTTTCCAAAAGTGAGGCTCTACAGGTCCATTTGACTCTAATCAATTTCATGTGCTTGCATGATGTGCTTTGTGGTTCTTTGGGGGTGTTCAAGTTTTACATCGAGCTTGTGATCATGTACTTCTTTGAAAACATTCACCTTCTTCTGATTTTGAAATATTTTGTGCACTATTTGGGGTTGCCTTGATTGATATTCTTATTTGTGATATGCTATGACCTGCCTACTTTAAGAAAGTTATCATGTTTTGAGTCCTAGATGCATCTCCTCTTATCGGTTTTATCCGGTGTTTGATTGAGGATAAGCAACGCTTGAAGCATGAGGGAGTTTGATAAGTGCATTTGCATACATCATTTTTAGGATGTTTTGTAGCACTTTTTGGGGAATATATGAGCTTCATGTCATAATTTATACTTCTATTCTCGTTTTATACTTGGATATGGTTATTTGATGATATTTACAGGAATTTGGATCATTTTGACCTGGCATTTGACCCTCAGTTAAGTGTATGTTGACCCTCCACGGATGCCCCTGAGTTGCCATGCCTATGGAGCAAGAGAAGAGTAGAAGATTTCGGATCCAAAAGCACCACGGTCTGCCAGTAGTGGCTACCATGCCTATCGTGAGCCTGTAACTGCTAATCTCTTCATCTCCCTTCGTCGTGCAGCTGAGGATGCTCCATTTGCTATTTAAAAGTGCTGTTTTTTGGCTGAAAGAAGACATTCAACATCCCATTCCATCAGCCATCACCTCATCTGCCATTAGAGCTTCGTTTAGATTAGGTAGAGGGAGAGAAAGAGGATCGAAGTGAAATATTGCAAGGATTCAATGTCGGGTTTGCGATCGATAGATTCAAGCTTGATTTTTGGCTAAGCAATTCTTCTCTCTTCCTTTCTTTTCTCCCCTTATTTTAGAATTCATGTTTGCAATTTTGATTTAGATTTGAAGTTTTGATCTTAGATTTAACAAATTCTAGATTATTTCCTAATCTTGCATTGTTAACTTTGGTGCTTTTGAATTTGTTGGATTGTTTTGTTGAATCGTAGATGCTTATTGCCTTGTGAGAAACTTGATCACTTTCTTACATGTTGTGGGTGTTGAGTGATGAACTGAGAGGTGAAATCGAATACTCAAATCCTAGGATTTGACTTGATTGTGTGGAGTTTTGAGAAATTCACACTGATTGAGAAACCATTGATTTGATAATCGCATGCTTAATGAACCTAAGCGAATCGAGAGCCCTTGAGAAATGGTATTGGTTAGATTTAGGTATTTCACTTTATCTTGAAAGACGGCTGTGAAAGTTCGATTATCAATTTTAAAACAACCATTAGAAGAAAAAGTGTTTGTTTGATATTTTGGATTGGGAAATTGCTTGATTCGTTTGATTGCTTGATTTTTATCCATTACAATAGATAGTTTATTATTAACATTTCAATCTCAAACTTGGATACACTTAGCATATCTTAAGGGAATATAGCCCAATAGATCAACGTAGTCTCTATGGGATCAACCTTGATTTGCTACAACTATCGTGCGCTTGCGGCCCTATCAGTTGAACTGAAAATTGTTGGCCTCAACTGGAGGTCTCATGATGCTAGATGGAATAGCGACAGTTGAACAAAATAAAAACAAAACTCTAGCCTCCAACCACACTTCTAGTTATGATACCTCAAAAATTTTGTTCCCTGGCAATGACACAAAAAACTTGTTCGTTTGGAAATAAGCTTCAAATTTATACCGCAGGTAAACGGTTTATCGCTGCGTACTTGGGGTGTCATCCACTGAGAACAAGGATTTAGGATACCTAACTTAGTGGTTAGATTGAATCTAGAGAGGCGAAGAGTAAGTTCGCGAGAGAAGGAAGTAAAGACTAGCCAAAATAGTGATCTAAAATTCAATGGTAGAAGGGCTTGGGTCGGGCGACTAGTCGCTAGTAGACCTGGCAAATCGGTCATTCGGGTCGGGTACGAGTTGGGACTTAGTTCAGTTTGGGTCACTTTCAGGTTAATCATGTTCGGGTTAGGTTCAGGTGAAGTTCGGGTTTGGGTCACTTTCGGGTCAAGGATGTTCTGGTTGGGTACGGGGTTCGGTTCGAGTGAAATCTGGGTCGAGTTTGCTTCGGGTTGTTTATAGTAACACGGTTCGGATCGGGTATGGATCGAATCTAATTCGGGCCGGGTGGGATTCGGTTTAATGATTGGGTCAACATTGGGTCGGTTGTAAATCATATTGGGTATAAATCAAATCGCATTAATTTCGAATCATTGTATAGTTTTAGTGTAGTCATTTTTACTCTTAAATTCTATGTAAAAGATAAAAGTCGTTTAATTAGACGAGCCCATTTATTCTACATTCCTCTTTTAATGCATACGTTAATGATTATATGTTTGTGCTTTATATGTAAAACACTTCTTTTTACTTGTATTATATATACATACATATATATATATAATATATTATATATATATATATATATATATATATATATATAAAATTAAAAGGGACTTTTGTTATGGAAAATCTAATGGGCTTGGTTATAAATTTACTAAGCTAGTAACTTACAAATACAAGTATACAACCATCCCTGACCCTATATTAGATACGCCTTGCAATTATCCAAAGGACAATGTCTCGTCAAGTCAAGTTTCAGGTATATCAATTGAAGCCATGTGATGACAAAATTAGTGAACCAACCTAACACAAATTATGAGTCAATGGCCTCATTTGTAAGGCCCAACACCAAAACATACCTTGAAAAATAATAAAAAAAAAAAAAGAAGGAAAATAATAAAATTTTTTGTTGACCCCGGCGTTAGTTCATAACTTCACGTTTGTCATATTTGGAGCTGGTAAATAGAAATAGGTTGGTTCAAGTCGACATTTTCAATAATCGAATCAATGTTCTTTGGTAGCTTGTTAAGTGATCATACATCAAAATTCAAAGATTCATCTTTGTGAGATTAACAACTTGATCTGTATGTGCCTAATGAATCAAAACTTGAAAGCAACAGCAATATATGAGTATGTGTCAATTAGCATTAAATTTATATGATTGTGAATGTTCGTGATCAAAACTCAAGACTTGAAATTTAATTGTCCACAATTCAAATGAGTATTATGAGATCATATGCAAACGTACATTCTTGAATACGATTATGTGAAATTAAACATGTTATGAGGATGATTTGGAATCGTAGATCAGTAGTGCGGTCTTTTTGACGGTAGTCTCATAATGATATTATAATCATAGTGTGCGTTGCATTAAGTCATTGAGTGAATCAAATAGGAAAAGAGGATTACTAAATCCTAATATGTTTAATAATTTGTTAATTGTGCTTATCTTTTCTTAATTCCTATTTTGACTAAATAATTTTTTCCTCTTATATTTTTTATACATATCTATCAAATAAAAAATATAAAACTATTAACTATTTATTTTTTCCTCTTAACTTTTTAATTAATTTCATTTATAAAAATTCCTTCTTAAGTTATTTTCTGTTCCCACTTAAATTCAACTAATTGAGTTTGAAAAATTTAGAATTCCCCCAAAAGTCTAAAGCCCAAAAAAAAATTTGATGCTGATAATTTAACAGTTTTATTATTTTAAGAAGCAAAACCTAAGTAAAACTGAAAACTGAAAACCCTTCATGACAGGCTGGACAATTGAGACCGTGATAGTTGCGTTGCTTAAGTCCTTTGTCTCTTGCCGCCTAAAGCCCTAATCATCCCTCAGTCAGTCTCCTACTCGCCAGCCACCGCCTAACCCTTCCTCAGTTTCCTACTCGTCGGTCGCCGCCTAACCCTCCCTCAGTCTCCTACTCGTCGGTCGCCGCCTAATTGAAATACGTCAACAATATTACATTTTATCTTTTGGTTAAAGAGTTTAATGATATTATGCCCTATGATTAATAGTTAGATTATAACTTGCTTGTTTATTAAAGTTTGTGCTAAGTTACCATAGAGTTTTTCTTCTAGGCCTTAGCAATGAAATTTAGGAAATTAGAAATAGTTTTGGATTGATAGGTTATGAGTATACTTCGGTTTGGGTTATATCCAAGTCGGGTATACTCGGGTTCGGGTTTTATTTGGGCAAAATTGAGTTGGGTAAGAATCGGATCAATTTTAAATAGGATACGGTTCGGTTCAAGTTCGGGTTGTCCATGTTCGGTTCACTTCGGTCGGGTCACTATGAATCAGGTTTGAATTGGGTCGGGTTATTTCGGGTGTGGGTCATTTCAGTTCATGCTAGAATTCGATTATGGATCGGTCTACTTCGGGTGTTCAGGTACAAATTGGTTTATCCCATTTCGGGTGTCGGTTTGGGTGTGAGTTCGGATAGTTTGGTTCGGGTTTCGAGTCTCGGATCAGTTTTGCCAGGTCTAGTCGCTAGTGGCTATTATTTATGCTAGGCATAGGTTCTTGAACTTAGGTTAATCTACGAGTGATCGTAAGGGGTGATTGGTTTGTTTAGGGCCACCTAAACCTCCTTTCGAAAAGTAAGGGTAACCTTAATCCACAAGCCCACTATTTTCACGGGGACTTGAAGATTAAGGTTGAAGATGGCCAACTTACACCTAACAAGGCCTTGGTTATTTTCATACCTAAGGCTTATTCTCTCTTCTTCTATCCACTTAGGGTAAATATCCACCTCTCGATGTGGTTATTCACCCCAAACTTTGGATGAAATGTCCTTTCGAGCATTTCATCGAGCACTTGGTAGGTAAAGGGTGAGACCAATAAATAACTTGGAAATTAAAGCAAGATAAGATCACACCAAACTTATTATATCATCCTAGCTCCTAATCCCCAACCCAAGTTGAGGAAAACTACTCACTAATCAACATTGTGACACTCCAATAATCATAAATAAGCATGATCAAACAAGCTACACAAAACCAAGTAAAGAGATAAAGTGAGAGAAAGAAGAACAAACTTAGATTAGGGAATGGAGAATGAAAATCTTCACAATCTTCAATCAACAATAAGCCAAGAACCCTAATCTTGCCTTAACCCTAAATCAAACCTAGAAAGTGTTTAAAGTGCTTTTTACAAGAGGAATTAAGCACAATCCCGAAATTAGGCAAAACAGGGTATTTATAGGCATAAAGATACGGGTAAATGGCACGGAGGCCACCCTGGCAATGACCTAGTCGTCGCCCTCCGAGAAAATCGAAGGCACTAGCGACGACCTATTGCGACAGTAATGGCTGGAACGGGGGCTACTTCTGCAAGTTGGCGACGGTAGGCTGTCGATTGTACGATGGTCATTGCCTATCTTGTGCCCTTGAATCTTCACTTTTTCTAGATCTCTTGCTCCCCTTAGGCCTTTGCGGGACCATCTTTACTCTTGCATTGCCTTTTTCCCTTGTATTAGCTCTCACTCTTCCTTGAGTAACTCTTAAAACACCTGCAAAAAGTCAAAAAGGGATTAAAACAAGGTAATGACCTTAGTGAAGACAAAACTTAGTCAAATTTCTAAATCAAAGGAGAACTAGGGAACGTGAACTAGAAAGGGGATATGAGATTAATCAAAATTGGGGTTTATCAAGCATTATCAAACTTCTTTTTGAGTCCGTTTAGAATTTTCTTATTGGTATATTTGGCTTGATTGATTGTTCAAGATTGGGTGACAGTAGTGAATCTTGTTTGAATACCATATTCGGCCTAGCAGTCTCTGACCTCATCGGCATCGAATTGGTGACCATTGTCAAATGCCATGGCTTTGGGGACCTCAAATCCTGTGATGATATTTCTGATATGCTTTTCAGTCACTCAAGTAGAAACTCCAACTTGTATCCATTTGGTGAAGTAGTTGACGCCAACCTAAAGAAACTTATGATGCTGAGTTGCCTTTATGAAAGGTCCAAGTGTATCTATGCCTCCTTTGCAAAAGGCAACAGCGAGTACACAATAGTTAGAGGAGTAGATGGCTGTCAAATGGTGGTCAGGTCTACACGGGTTTTTTCATGCTCTTCAACTGTAACTGGGTGCACTACTAGCACTTCTGTTGTGGCTTTCTTTCCTTGCTTCTTTGGTCAGGAGGGTTATTCTTGGTGAGTTTTGTAATCATCATTTAGTGATTTCAAGCAGACATAGCAGCATTCTCTTACTATCTTTTGATTCCCATATAGCCTTCCTACCTTACCATTATCCAATTCGAATCGCATAAGTAGGAGGTATGGTGCAAATGTTACCTTGATAGCATTAAAGGTTGGTCAACACAACATGACATTGTAGGCCATGGGAGCATCTACAACTAGAAAGTTCACTTCAAATGTGCGGGTTCCTTTGTCTCCTACCTGGAACGATATCCTCTTTTTTGTAAAAGAGTGTTTTCTTGTATGCCAAACCCTATGATTGGTGTCCCTATTGCTTTCAAATGCTTCACTTCATATCACAACTTCTTGAGGTGGGCAAGGGAAATGATAGATACTAAACTTCCGACACTCATCAAGATTAAGAGAACCATTAACATTGCAATCTTGAGTTATATTACCATAGGATCATTATAAGGGTCTTGTCTAGTCCAAACATCATGGTAGGCTCTATTATCATTTTCAACTCATCAGTGAGCATGACTGGCTAAGCCCGCTAATTTGGGGTTTTCGATACGCCACACAATTCCTTTTTCATTTACCCCTCTAGCCATAGTCATGATTACCTCTATGTCCAAATCGACATCATTGTGTTAACTTTCTCCAAGGTTGTAACGATTGTGCCAATTGCCCCTTCTCACCTTACAAAGCGGTGGAGCTGACCCAAGTGAGCTAACTTAATTAAAGCCTTTTCAATTCACTGTATTTGTAGGTGGTGTGATCCTAATGCTTATAATACTCACAATACTTGCTTGCATTTTTTAATCGAGCGAGATCGCAATTGGTTTAGGCCTTTTCATCATGGGGTAATCTAAATTAGGGTGGTCCTTTGACTACTAAGGAAGCGATTGGATTTCTCCTTTTCTCTAGAGTGGCTTTTTGAATGGGAGGAGTCTTATTCCTGTCCTTCCTACTTACTATCATCACGTTAAGTGGAGTCATCCACTTTCCATATCCACTAGCTTGTATGAAGTCCTAAGCTTACAATAGAGCCTCAACTAGACTACTTATCCTATGTTTAGCAAGGCGCACTTGAATCATTCAGGAAGTAGTCCATTGAGGATAGTATGAAGGCTACCTTATCTTGGGGATCAAGGATGAGAACTACTTATTTATTGGATCATTGTACATAATCCTTCAATTCTTCCCCTTTTCTCTGTCGAATTTTAGTAAGATGGATGCTAGTCATGTTTTTCCTTTTATTTACAATGAAGTGGGTGTTGAATATTTCGGTAAGTTGAAGAAAAAAAAAGTGATTCTACCATTAGGAAGGCCACTAAATGGCTTTCGAGTGACTCTTTTCAATGTAGTAGGGAAGTACTTGCAACAAGCTATATCATCCATATCTTGGAGATACATATATGCCTTTTAGACATCTAAGTGGTCATCTATTCAGTAGTGCCATCAAAGGCATTTTAACCCTTACACGTGGAACCTCCATAGTTTGTCTACTAAATAGAGTTGAGAATGAGTATATAGTACCCCTTTTCGATGATTCCCGATCCTTATCACAGGTTGCCAAGGGCTATCTGCTTCAACCAATGATGAAGTTTCATGCTCCTTAGATGATGTGTTCCCCTTGGCCCTAGCTGTTCAGAGATAGGGTAACTATTATGAGGTGGTGGACGCTCCGTACTTGCTCTTCCAGCAAACCTAGTTGGATATAGGGCTCTTTTTCCCAAACTCTCTCCTTCGGAGTAAAGGGGCTTAGAGGATGCATCTTTTGTATCATCCATCTCCATTGCTCTTGGATGCATAAGTGGTTACAATTGATTGGGAGTGAGCAATGCTATTGCAAGCATTCCTAAATGGTGCTTAGCCTCTAGTATCCTTTGAGCATCCTCATCTAGTAAGGTGCTTGGTCCTTCAGGGGGGTTTGCTTTAAGTCTTATGTTAAGGAAGAGCGTAGCCTAGAGTAGGCTCATACTCGAACCCTCTTATGGGCCTTAGCTCATTTTCAAGTGTCTTGTTGTAGACTCCCTTGACCACCAACCATTGCACTTGCTTAAGTGCCTCCCCTAACTATTCAACAATGATGAATCACCAAGTGAAGGGGTAATGCATTGAGTTCCACTCTCAGCTCTAGTCCAAAGAGTCGTTTTGCTGCCTCAATGAATCCTTATATGACTTTTGTTTACCTTTATCTCCGTGCTTTGAAGTCTTAAATCGAGTATCAACTATGTCTACCGAAACCTTCCCACAAACAGTGCCAATATGTTTTTAGAGAAATTGAGGTAAGTACGAGAGGGAAGCTCAGACTTACAAATGGACGATATGTTGGCCTGCTAGAGGTGCCGATGTGCCCCTCTTCGATGACTCCACAAAAATTTGACTCTGGGTTAGACCCAAGGAAAGCCCCTTCGATGCTTAAATCAATCTAAGAAGGAGAAAATAGAACATGAGAGAACAAAAGATAGAGAAGATATAAATAATGTTGCGAGGATCATCATAAGTGTCATGTCATATATAGTGATCA
Organism: Carnegiea gigantea; assembly: GCA_029747015.1. Lineage (NCBI taxonomy): Eukaryota > Viridiplantae > Streptophyta > Magnoliopsida > Caryophyllales > Cactaceae > Carnegiea > Carnegiea gigantea. Next base: position 133,939 of record JAKOGI010000438.1, on the reverse strand, counting down.
CCTGTTACCATATTGATGACAAGTAGGAGTATTTATAGGTTGGGAGTTTTCTGCCTAGAGATAGGATGATAATTCCTCATTATGAGGTGGAGTGACCATTATACCCCTAACTTTTCCTTCATTTTCGTATCAGGTCAGCCCTTGACTTATGTTGACTTAGGTCTTTCCATATGTCAGCTTGTCATTGGTGGGTGTACTAAAATACACCAATCATGATGAAAAAGACTTGGAGGCTGTAGAAACCCTAATCATCGGGTTTGTTGGACAAGCAACGTATCCACTATGAACTAAGAAATTGCATGTTTAAGTGGGAGACGATGGTAGTTCTTGAACAAGTGAAGTAATATCTTGGTTATGGATATCAAAATGGTGCACAATGTCATCCTTGGAAGTCCAACCTTTAGCGCTATCAAAGCTATGGTGACACTCTACCTCCTACTACTTAAATTTAAGTTGGACGATAAGAAGGTATAAAAGCTCTATGGAGATTAGAAAATAGCGAGAATGCCACAACAACATCAGCTTGAAGTTGTTAAGAAATAGAGAAAAGCCCGCCTAAAGACAAACCTCCCAATCTAAAAAAGTTAGGAAATGGGTAGCTATATGTGTAATGGTCGTACTCTCCACCGCTGTTTAGGAACATGGAAGAGCCCATCTAAAACCAGCTAGTAAAGTGGGTCTCATCCTCTTAGACCTTGCACGGCCCAAAAGGACAGTCTGACTTAGGAAAAAGTTGATAAAGGGTGACATCATCACACTCCTTAGACAACACAAAGATCTATTTGCATTTGACCCTCTGGAAATTCTAAGAATAGCTCCTGAAGTGATGGAATTCATGCTAAGTATGGGTCCTAACCACATACCTGTAGTTTTAGAAATGAAGGCACTTGGAGGCAAAGAGGAGTACGGCCACAGTAGCTAAAGTATAAAAGTTGTTAAAAGTAGAGTTCATAAGGGAATGTCAATACCCTGAATGGTTCTCAAATGTTGTCTTGGAAAAGGAATTAAATGAGACATGAAGAATGTGTGTCGACTTCACAAACTTGAACAAAGTATATCCTAAAGACAGTTACCCCTACTAAAATAGACATGTTGGTAGACGCCATGACTGGTTATGAGGTCCTCAGTTTTATGGATGCATTTTTAGTATACCAGCAAATCCCTTTGTCCACGAAAGATCAAAAGAAAATGGCCTTCATTATTAACACCAATCTCCTCTGCTACAATGTGATGTTATTTGGCCTAAAAAATACCATACCATATATCAATAACTTATCATCAAAATCTTTCCAGCACTCACAAGGATAACCATGGAGGTCTATGTAAATGACATGATCACCAGAAATGCAAAGGAAATGCACCACAAAAGACTTATAGGGGAAACCTTCAAGGTACTTAGGCACTATGGTATGAAGCTCAACTCAAAGAATTGCACCTTTAGAGTTTACTCTGGAAAATTCTTAGGTTACATGTTCAATCATAGAGGAATTGAAGCAAACCCTGACAAGTTTACGGCTATGCTGGACATGAAATCTCCCACACTGGTCAGAGAAGTCTAAAAGTTGATAGGCTGCACAGCTACTTTGGGGAGGTTCACATCGAGATTAACGAATAAGTGCCGCTTTGAAGTCCTACAGATGGGATAAGAAGGCTAAACAAGCCTTTCAAATCTTTAAGCAGTACCTAGTTTTGTACCTCAGATAATACGCCCAAACATAGGGGAGCTACTCTTAGTGTATGTAATTGTAACTAAACATACGGTAAGTGAAGTGTTGCTAGCCAAGCGAGAGGAACAACAACTCTCGGTATATTATGTAAGCCATATCTGCGCAGGAGCTAAGAAAGAATACCCTCTCATTAAGAAGTTCATGTATGCTCTGCTAATCACATGTATGAAGTTAACCCTACTTTGAGGCTCACCATATCACTGTGCTCACTAACTATCCTTATAGAACACCCCAAAGCAATATGAAAGCCTGGGAAGAATGTTTAAATAGGTCATTGAATTTGCCTCCTGTGGACTTAACTATGAATTGAGAAAGGTAATCATGGCTCAAGCTCTAACCGATTTTACCTTCGAATCCTTAATTTCAAATAAGAAAATGTGATAAGATAACAAGGTGTGGATGTTGTATTTTAGTGGATTGGCGACTAACGAAGGGAGGAAAGCCGCATTAATTGTAGTATCTCTCAAAGGGCACACCTATAAGCATTTCTTGAAGTTGATGTTTAAATTCAACAATGAAGCTGATTACGAAGCCCTGTTGACCGAAATTGAAATATATATTGTGTTAGGGGTTGAACACGATAAGGTCTTCTCTGATTTCCAACTTGTGGTAAGTCAAGTGAAAGAGGAACAGGAGGCTCATGATGTTTCTATGATCTCCTACTTGGTGAAGGTTTAGAAAAAATCCTCTATAATTAAGAAGTTTAAGATTGAACATGCACCTCACTTAAAGAATCGATAAGCTGGTGCCTTATCCAAACTTGCTAGTTCTTCACCTAACTAGTATCTGAAAAACATCTACTAGGAAGTACTATATGAGTGGATGAAGATGCCAGAGAGGTGGCATGGATTAACTAAAGTGAAATATGGATGGATCCTCTAATTAGGTACTTGCAAGATGCACCTCTACCGTAAGACCAAAAAGAAGCTGATATTGTCGAAAATAGATCTAAGTGGTTCCTTCTATATGAAGAAATCCTCTACAAAGGAGCCTTCTTCTATTCAATGTTGAGATACACTACTCCAGAAGATGGTAAATCCTTGAGGAAACGCATAAAGGGGATATGGACTGCACATAAGAATCTAGCGGTGAAAGCACTAAGGACTAGATAATATTGGCCAACACTCCGGCTGGAGAAAATATGCAGATGGTGAGAAAATGTGACAAATGCCAAAAATGTGCCGCCATATCCAAATAAGCCGAATACTAAAATCTTTCCCAAAGGTAACTAGAAATGCGAATTCCTCTTTGTTACTGCTATTATTTCATCAAGGAGGTGGAGGACAAAGCTGTAGCATCCATCATAGAGAAGGCAGTTCGAACATTCATATGAAAAAAATATATATATTATTATTAGAAGGTACGGAGTACTGAAGGGCATGATATTTGACAATGATTGCTAATTCGATACAGACAAAGTTTGAGACAAAGTCTAAGGCTGCTATGCTAAAATGCTTTCAAACAAGGTTTACTATTATAGCCCGATGTCAAACCAATGGCCAAGTTGAATATGCTGACAAGAAAATTCTCAATGGGCTCAAAAGGAAGTTGGATGATGCCAAGGGACTTTGGGCTGATGAACTTCCAGCCATGCTTCAGTCCATTAGAACCACCGAGAAAAGTGCCACTAGCGAGACCCCCTTCATGCTTGTTTATGGCTCTAAAGTTAGAGTTTCGGTTGAAGTGGCTATACATGCTCATAGGTTAAACACTTCTCAAGAAGAACCCAATAATTAGGCACTAAAGGAAGCTCTTGACTTATTATCTATAGTGAGAGATTATGCTTATCCTTGTGAAGAGATTGTGAAGATCAAGCTGACCTAGTTCTACAACCACAAAGTCAGGAGAAAATCTTAATGGAAGGGGATTTGGCCTTGAGAGAGAAGAAGACCAATAGAAAAGGAGCCCCTATATGATTGTCGAAGAAGTGCTTCCCAGAACATTCAAATTCGCCATGCTCAAAGGGTCTGATGTTGAAGGACTTAGCATATTGACAAACTAATGAGGTATTACATATGAACTATGGTGGTGGTAGCTTAGGTAGCAAATAATTAATAAGAAAGACATGGTTCGTTGTAATATGTCGGTTATATGTTCAACTAGCCCCCGAGTTTGTTACTTAAGACGTTTAATCAAACTTTAGGCTCTTATATCTATCCTTTGTTTATTTGTCATCAAGTTTTAGGGGCAATAGAGATTGATAATATTAGGTTGTCTTGTAAAATTTTAATTTTTGGATGAAACAAAGCAAGTGAAAGCTCAAAAAAATCAAAATGATGACCAAAGACTTAATGATAAAATCTAACTGATCTTCGGAATGCACTGATCTAAGAACCACCTAGTTCGATTAGTGTCTAGAGTTGATGGACCCTAACATTCTCGTGATAACAAAGAAAGGCATTAAGGAATGACAAGACAATTGACCTTGCGACCAAACTCGCCCTATCCCTTGGAAGAAAAGTAGGCTAACTCAGTGTGACAGTTTAGTTAAAACGCAAACCAATGCAAAGGGATGACTGAACCAACAAACATGATAGGCATAAGACATTTTCATCTCAACACTCCCACGAATGTGGAGAAGGATGAAGGGAACCATAAAGTGCTCGGCCTTGTAACAAAATCACTACACCTCCTTAGGGAAGGGGCTAAACCAAGCACAATATTTTAGTTCATTCAATTGGAAAAGACACGGAGATAAGTTAGCAAGAACATGACCCCCCCTTTCACTATGTCTTTATTAGGGGCAAAAAAGTTGGAAATCAACATGAACATATCTAATGGTAGTATGCTGAAGCTTTGAGAAAGTCAGAGAAACATGAAAGCAATTCGATATCATGTCGACGACTACACCTTTTATCCCGTAATAGGCTAGAGAGCCTTTCATTTGTTAACTTATAAGTAAACAATAAACTTGTTTAGCCCCAATGGGCTGGGGCATATTACAATTAAAACAAGAAATTATGAGAAACAAAGAGACATATTATTAGCATACATCTAAGTATAAAAGCTACTATGCATACCGAGCAAAATAATAAGTGCCATAATACATGCATCACCATCAAAGATACCGAAAGTAAGAAATTAAAAATGTCTATACATCATCTGCCTGAAGGGCTAAAAGAAAGACTATAAGTCGATAAAGATAAATCTAACAACTAAATAAAAAAGACAGGCAGGTAAAGGGATCAAGCTCAGGCTCAATCATCAGCATCCTGAATGGCCTCACCCTCAGTAATTTAGTCATCCTTAGCTTGGCTAATACAGAAGTCACCTTGGCCAGCCATCGAGGGTGAGTAAGAAACCTCCTAGTAAGCAGCCTCTCTCCTAGCTACGTGCTTGTTGGCCTATTCCTTTTCAAAATTTTAGCTTAAGCTAAGAAATTCTTGAAATTAGGCATACATATAGCTCCTATTATTGTTTACCTCTGGGGCACCTCTATTAGTAACTCTTCATCACCTTACACCCCTCCTCAAAATGAAACATTAAGGGCATCCATCTTATAAAGGCCTGAGCCTCCTATAGCTCCTTGTCTACCTCAAACATGAATTCTTGCTCACTTCCTTGATCTTGTGCACATGAATTCTTGCTCACTTCTTGTCTACCTCAAACATTAAGGGCATCTCACTCTTGTCATTCCTTGCTTGTGCTGGAGAGGAACAAAGTAGAGGGTAGAGAAAGCATAGTAAACCTGAGCTGCTTTAACAGTGCAAAGAATCTCCAAAATTCTGTGATAGACGAAGTTCTCATTTCTACGCCAAATTCTGGATTAGCACTGCCTTTGCCTGCAAGTCAAGAATGAGAAAGGAAGTCTTCTACTCAAAAGACTAATGACTAGAAAAACTCATCAAGGCTAAAACCTTTCTTTTTCGAGTAAGGGGAAGGCTTGGGGTACTGCCAATCCAACCCTCCTTGTTGGAGACATCATCGGGCTTAAACACAGCCTCCCCGACCCAATCAGTCTGTGCAAAGATCTTTAGTCACTCCATGACTTTGCTATTTTTCTATCATGCGAAGGCAATAACCATGTTAGAATTTAGAGAAATATACTTATCTAAGTTGGACTTGCGATACCTAGAAGAATAACATATCGAAGGCAAGATTTGGATCTGCTGAATTACTTGCTCTTTAACCTGAGCCCTCCTCCTAGCGCTATCCAGCTACTTTTACTCCTTCTCAAATGATTTGATGGCCATCTCTCTTACTAGGATCCATTGGTTCCTTTACAAAACAGAGTGATAAAAATGAGTAAGGTTAGTGGAAAAAGGAATACAAATTTGTTTCAATACAAATCGAGATATCACCGAGCAAAGTTCGGACAGAAAGAAGTTGTACTCAAATAGCTTTTATTGCAAATTATCAGTCTTCTTTATTTTCTTCCCTGATCTCAGATGAATTGCATCCACAAGCTGAAAATAATCAATTGTGGCCACTTCACCTTGCCTGGGGACTATGCAAAGTTGTTTCCAAGTCTTATCAGGACCATTGACATTCCAGATGGGGATGCCTAATCCCCATCTTCCTTCTTGACATACACAATGTTGCATGTCCAGCCATGAATAAGAGATGACTTATCTAATGCGAAGAGAAAGCCTAAATGGTTACTTAGCATATACCAATGCCGCCCCTCTAAGTATGCCTCTTAATCTTATGAACGTAAGAATACCCAGAGTTGTACATTCAAGGTGCCTAAGTTTACAGGTAGTGATAAATGAGAGGATTAATATGAATGAGAGGATTAATACCCAAGAATTGGGAATGACCTAGGTGACTCCGATGTCAGACATTTGAAGGATCTCCATAAGGACGTTAGGAAGGGAAAATCATAAACTATAAAGTAACGCCTCATGATAAATGACAATATATCCGCGAGGAGTGCTCACAATAGTTTCAGTACATGATAATATTATCACCCTATACCAACAATCAAAACAGAACTTGACTTAAAATTTAAATTCTCTTTTGTGCTCATTGCGGAAGCCTAGGCTGATGTAGTGAGTGCTAGGCCCATCCTCGGGGTTGGATCTGCTAGGGCCACTAGAAGTATAATCATGCACCAATGGATCTACTATATTGGGTACCACCATATCTACACTACTAAAGGGTTCCCGGGCAGGTTGGTCGTGAAACCTTCCCAAGGGTAACACACAGGCCATCAGAATGAATATAAGTTAAGGGACAACAAACAATTAAAATTTTCTCAAAGAAAATCCTACATAGAAATGGCTACGGGTGGATTCTTCCGACTCCTAAACATAGGCTCATGGTTGTCCTCGTCAACTATAGGGTCATTGATTTCTCCCGCAAGGGTAGACGAGTGTAAATTACAAAAATTATTACTGCTAAAGTTGTCTCCCCGTAGCTCGATGAGGAGCTCAAAGAAAATCCTATAAGGGAGGGGATGAAGGCAAAAATATGGTACAAATAACTATTAAGAAAAACTACAGAAGAATGGAAGCAAGTAGTACCTCAATAAAAAAACAAAGAGAAAAGTCACTCAAACCCCCTTTTCAGCTCTCTAACTCTCTTTGTCTAAAGCTTTCGAGGAAGTGCATGAGAAAGAAGTAAAAAGCAGGACGTTGTATATATAGACACGCCCAAGGCTCAACTGTGCACCCCCTATCCAATGATCCAAATCCTCTCACATGACACATGGCATGATCTTACGCATTAAAAAAATTTATCTTGACATCATCACTACAACCGACATATATCGAACTAGAATAACCCCCTCTCCATTCGGACTTCACAGCTCAATCAACTTGAGAAAACAACCACCTCCTGCAGGATTCCACCACCATACCAAGTTGAGGGATGACACTTCCTCTGGTCAATTGTTGTAGCAAAACCAAACTAAGAAGGACATCCTCCATCTATTAGGTTTCATCACGATACCATTGCAGAAGCAAATTTCCTCCAATTAGTTATCCTTATAAAACAGACCTGGGCAGGATGTTTCTTGGATAGGTCTCAATTGTCTAATCGGCTTGGGGATGATGCACTCTTGAGTCAGTCTCTGTCAACTAAGATGACTTGGGAAGCGACCCCCCTTCAATTAGTTGTTGTCTAACTGACTCAGGCAGTATGCTTCCTCTAATCAATTTCAACTGTTAAGCTAACTTAAGAAGCCGCCCTCCTCTGATCGGATGTCATCCAACTAACCCGAGGAGGATTCTTCCTTAGATCATTCTCTGTCGTTAGGCCACCTAAAATGCATCCCTACACCAGTCGGTTGTTGCTAAACCGACCCAGTGGGGACGCTCCCTTAGATCAGTTTCTGTCACCTAATCGATCAGGACAGGAGTCCATCCTCAGGTCAGATTTATCGCAATAAAAATCGCATTTTTCCACTTGTGCAGAATTAGAGAAATTAGTTTCAGTATTTCTAGCTTGGAAGTGTCAGTCTAGCAAAACCAAATTTTGCAACAAGATTTTAGGTAAGAGGACAAGACATAACGGCCTCATTTTGAAAAGAAAAAGGAAAAGGAAAGGAAAAGGATGGAAAAAGGTGGAGGAGCAGCTTATGTTTAAAATAGTAATTTCGTTACTAAGAAGTTGTTAATACAAAAGGAAAATTGTACAAACAATGATATTACAAAGGCTAACCCTATCTATTACCTATATATTCATTCGCAGCAAAGGATTCTCGCTTAGAGAATGAACTGAGACAAACTACGAAGTTACAATAAACAAAGCAAACTTAACAACTCTATATTAAAGTTAAGACTTAGGGCTAAGTTTCTTCCCTTCACGCAGAGCCTCTTCTTCATTTTTACGAAAGATGTCTTTTTCTCATAAGGACGAATGACCATTTTCTCCTTCGATGAAGCTCCTCTCTACCGTGCAAAAGGAAACACTGACTTTCTCCTTTGGCAAGGCTTTTTTCTCCTTGGCGGAATCCCTAAAAGAGTGAAAAGGAAGATGAACCCTTGTTCTTAATATCGTCACTATCACCAGTAGTATGAACTCTTATCTCTTTTGGTGGCATTGGATTAGCCCATCACATTTTGTTTCTTACCAAGTCTCAAAACTCTTCCACCTGAAGTTTTTTAGTGCCACCAATAATTCCTCAATGACAATAGGTGAGACAATCCAAAAGCAAATCGCCTCTTGAAGAATTGATGTATAAACGCACTGCACTATCTTAGGAATGCCAATGCCATAAGCATACACTGGTATATAAGTTTTGTAATACTGAGGACATAACAGTGGCCTATCTACCATGAGGTGCCGAGAAGGAAGAAGAAAAGGTTCTACGTGCAGCTTTCCAAAGTCAAACATAAAAAGGGAAGGCTCTCATTTCTTCTTCTGCTAAAGGAAACTATGTTTGGCCATGGTGAATTCCAAAGCAAAGGAGGACTAAGGAATGATGTTCAACCTGGGTCTTTTGCTCCTCTTGTATTTGTTATACGTAGGTGCATCAATTGTGAAAGATGACATGTAGCAAAAGTGAAGTCAACCCAGGTCAAGGGTTGACCAAAGTAAGATAGATCGGAAATGATAAAGGCAAGGTACTCATTCTACTCCCAAAAGGCATAATTAGTGTCCTACCATTGGTCAGTAACCCTTAATATGTTGGTACCTCTGCTAATCATCATTATGGAAAATACTGATCATTATCCATGGCATGCCACTTACAACATTCTTTTAAAATTGGTGAAATTCTCTCTACCTTTATTTTCCATTCTTTCACTTCATCGTTCCTTAACTAACATGAGCATCAAAGGATCCTTTTTTAAGACAAACCCTAGATCGACCTTTTATACGGGTTGTCAAAGAGGGACACATCAGTAGCTCTAGTTGGCCAACGCATCATCCATAAGTAAGTCTAAGCTTCCCTCTCTACTCACCTACATTTCCTCAGAATAATGACGGAAATTTTTTCAATAATTGATGTGACCAAATAGTTAACAAACTACAAAACCAACTACAAACAATGCAAGACTACCAACATGCATATTACTTGATATGGGATCAAAAGAGATCACTACAAAGCAAAAGCCAATGTCAAACAAACAACAAAAACACCTTAGCCTTTTTGCATTTACGAGCCCGAAGAATCAAAATTTCCCCACATTCATATGAGTCTTGTACGTAAGAATCCAAATAGTAAGACAGTTTGAGATAAACGAAGAATCCATATAGCAAGTTGATTAAAAGATGCTTAATACTCTTTAAGAAAAATAAACATGTTTAATGACTCAGATGGTTGATTAAAACATTGTAGTTCTAGGGCTTTAGCAATCTTCAAAAATGAAAATCTTTCAAAATTCACAACTCCACCTCATTTGAGTAATCATCTGAAGGTTCCTTATGGTACTTAACAATCTTCTCCTCATGTTGCTTGAAGTAGGGATACATCTCATACACACATTGTAAAACTAAATAAAAATTCTCAGGTGATTGATTAATTACTTCTACCACCTTAGCCAATACGTGAGCAAAACTGATGGGAACTAAATAAAATTGGGCAAGCTTAGATAGAAGCTTAGATAGAAATGATTTCTGTGGACTTGATTTCAGCATTCCCCCATCAATCATAGACTTCATACAAATATCTAGCCTAGAAACTTTAACTTCAATTGCTTCTACGGATGAGGCTTTAAACTTTGCCACATAAATCATCTCTTTCGTATCTCTTTAATGAATGGGTCTTCCAATTCAAGGCATCCAACACTAGCGTCAAGACATTTGATGTTAGATTCCAGCCCAAAAACCTTAACTTAAATTGCTTCCATAGATGCAGCTTTCAGATTAGTCGAGTCAACCACATCTCTTTAATGAGAGGAGATTCCATTTCATGACCCATAACTCTGGCACCAAGGCAATTGACTGACTTGTAGTGATCTTTCGTCATGGAGACTATTGCTCCACTAAGAGAGCAAGCTTCCAGGACGATTTCTTGTGCACGCCCAAAGAGTTGGACACACAATCATTGCATATGAAAGTACTAATAAGATGACTAACCATTTGCCCATTCATCATATTGGTAGGATTTTAATGCATTACTTATTTTAATACAAGTATCCAAAAGTCCTATAAAATCAACTTTATTCTGCCCTAACATCCTAATAACCTTATTTTGCTTGAAGGAATTGCTTATCCCTGTCACATTTGAGCACTTCAAGGATGAAGAACGCGACAAAAATCTACTTGATGTTTGCCTAGCACATATAGATAGATGGTGATAGCATAATCGTGAGCACAATATCATACAATGTATATTTCATTTTTGCTTGTATCCCTGGTGAAAATGGAGAAGATAACAAATGGTATGTTATGTACCATTCACATAAAAGAAACTTGTGTTAGAAGTGTTATAGTGTTAAACATAGGTGAAATTATAAAAATATGATAGATTTAGGAAGCGTACATCTAGGCTATGTGGAGTTAAGTACAACAACTAAAGGATTCAAGTATGCACATATCCGCAAGGATTCAGGATAGAATGAGGTACACTAATTTTAATCTTCTATGCTTATCAAAGGTCGTATGCTTCAAACGTATTCACAGGGAGTTGTGTCTAGCAACTAGATCTTTTAATTCCTTTATTCCATCTGGATTTCCTGAGCAGTTAGGAATTTAGATCTAACAAAACTAATCAGATAACTAAAACCCAAACAAGATGCCTTAACCTAGATCGGAATCGACAAGGCAAGTAACCTAGATCGGAATCGACAAGGCAAGTAACCAACAATTACCAAAAAATGAACCAAGCCATAGCGAATTTCAAACATATTACCCGATTTAGATCCGAATTGACCCAAAATGGACCCAACTCAAATCCGAACTCATTCACCTAAACATAATTTACCTAAAGTCAAACTAACCTTGACTAATTTAGATCTAAAGTGATTCAAACCCAAGCATAATGATTCTCAAATGTAAACCAATCACCAAGATTATTTAGCCTCATCTCACTACAAGATAATTTGCAATAGATAAGGACGAATGTCGAACCAAACCTATACTATGCCCGAACTAAGTCAACTCAAACTCATTCCACCAAACAACACCGTACTCGACTCATATCCACCCCAATGCCGTATTTGTTATGTCTGTAACTTTAGCAAACTGTTGGTGCTTAAAATTCCTAGAAATATGACTATACTTAGAGCAGCATCAAAACCCAAGATGATCATGCTAAGTCTTCTATTCTTTCTGCCTTCCATGGGCATAATGACTCTCAAGGGCATCTGTGGGGAGTCAAAATATACTCTTTTATGGTCAAACTTGGGGTAAAATGGTCCAAAACATGTAAAACACAGAAAAAAACATACCCGAGCGTAAAATGGGAAAAGGAATATAAATTATAACATGAAGTATATAATTCTCCCTAAAAATGGCACAAAATGACCCTAAAATGATATACATTTTAAGCACTTATCACTAAGACACCATGATAATTAAAGAGAACTATAATCATTTTCCTTATGAAAAGATGATGACGCTCACTCATTAGATAACGAAGATGATAAGAATGGTGAGCGAAATGCCATTGAAAATACATTATTAGATGACAATGGTTATGATAATAATCAAAAAGGAGAACTTAAGGCTTACAAATAAGAAGAAATTAGAGCTTACACTTGGAAGGGTGAAATACTAAACTAGGACAAATTGATCAAAGTGACATAAATGTGGAGAAAAAGAAATGCAAGAAATGAAAAGAGAAAGTAAGTTAACAAAAAGGTCATCTATATTTACAGAAGCAACCCTAGTCAAAGAAGCTCAATAAGGCATGCCAAACTGCCCACTACTGCCATCTTCAAATCTTGCATGATCAAAAGAGGGAACACTAAATGGTTGGACGAGTTTGAACCAGAAGCTAAGTCATCAACAAATATGCACTGAGCAACCGCCCCAACCAAAACCTCAAGACTAACTTTTCTACTAATTTTTTGTAAGCTTATGATCTTGGATTGATTGCAACGAACATAAACTCAAATGTGCCTAGCATCCCTTATGAATGTATTGTTCATGTGTACCTCCAAAGAAGAAGCCTATTTGTCAATATTTTCATTAGTAGAATTAATCTTTATATCAATCTTCGAAGGTGAACATGCAACAACACTAACAAAACGTCTCAAAAATCCACACTTTAAGCATAGCAGCTTCAACCATAAAATTTGAAGGTTAGGAAAGATAATCATTCTGTTGAACCACTAGCTCAAAAGGATAAGGGTGAGCAAGCTCAACAAATAAGTCAAATAACTTAGTTTACCCCCTTCATCCTACCCTACTAGGAGAATAATAGTTCAATTGCCATCTTTGATTTCATAGTGTTGTAAGAATTTACCAACTCAATTACTTTTGGACTCTTACATAAAGATCCTCAAACATTGACATGCTTGGTCACACTAGATAGGTGACCTAGACTTTTGGAATCTACACTAAGTCATCATTAACCAATGCTTAACTTAATTAGGCATAATAATAAAGTGTCTCCTGCCCCTATCATTCTCTAGAATTTTCAATAAATGTTTCTTTTCTTCTGAGCTATAACCAAGAATTTACTTTCTTTTTACATAAGCTTTTTGCATTCATCTTTCATACTTTTGGACACAAACCATAAGTAGAGAAAGGCTCCATAATGCAAAAACAAAACCTAATGATAGAATGCTCAACACCAGCAGCCAAATGACAAATTAGGCCTTGAAAGGCCTTTTAGGGGGATCGTAAGGTAAAACAACACTATCAAGGATCCACATCTTGCAGAAAGCACCCTGGAAGGGCAGTATGGGAGATTGAAAAGAGGTACACGAGAGGGGAAAACCTCCTCCTATGCCTCTCATGGGATTCAAATCCATGTTCCTTGTGTGGAAAGCGAGCTTCCTCCCACTATACCATCCCTACTAATGCTAAAAAAAATCAATAGGTTTTGGATCACTTTTTTAATCAAGGTTTTTGCTAGATGAATGGCTACAAAATTACAATGCACCAGAAAGACACAACATGGATGTATTCATGTTAACATATATAATAGACACTATACTTACTTTCTTAATTACTTTAAAAAATCGATCAAATGTGTAGTATTTCCTTCTTCATGGAAAAAAATTTCCCAAATTTTGTAAATAGATAACATGTGTTTGCTCTTGACAATCATAATAACATTTACGGGAAGAAGCCCATCTTCTTGTGATTGAACTACAATTTCCAACTGGTTAGCGTTCATTGCACATTGTTAATGATGAAGGAAGATAAGAAGACTTTTGACCCCAGGCAACTACCTACTAAGATTTGAATTCTTGCTTATTTTGCTTTCTTAAATCCTAGAATGACTATAATGGATGATAGGTAAGTTGTTTCCCTTGGATACGACACCTAACACCGATATGATTATCAATTCCGTTAAAGCTACTTATATTAACTTGGATATGTAGAAGGAACAAAAAGGGCAAAAGAAGATGGTCTTGCTATAATTAGAACAACTATCAAAATTCTCTTGATGGAATTTTTTCTGATGGGAATTGAATTCCCCTCTGCGATATTCATAAATGATATGAGATTTGATAATTGGAGAACTCTATAAGGCTTTAATAACTCCATGATGAAGTTGAATATTACTCTATCATATACGTTGTTCATGTTCACCCAATGGTAAGGAGTTAACCCTACTATTGATTCAATCACAAGAGTAGGTCAATCGATCAATCAATTGAATATGTTGAATTGAAGTTAAATCTATTAACCTGATTTACCATCAATCTAGATTAGATCAGTATATCTGTGTAGACCGAAAATCAATTAGTAAACTGGAAAAACCAAAAAGTGAGAAATAATAAAAGTTTTAGTCCAAATATTGCCATAGATATGCTTGTATTGGTCCAAATTAAACTTGAAGGCCCATACGCTCACAATGAAGCAAAATTGAAAGAATATAGCTCTTGATTCCATACTTTTCCCACATGGCCCACGATACATCATACCCAAACCCCCAAAAAAAAAAAAACAAAAAAAACAAAAAAAAGCAAACCACAATTGATGATTTTGCTCCAACTCACTTGACGCAGCCAAAGAAAGTCTCCTACTCCCTCTTTTGACGTTCTTTTTCGCGCACTTTCTTTGTGTCTGCCATCTCTCTTTGCCTCTATCTATTTCTAAGCGAGAAGATCGACCACGACACACCAGAAAAAGGAATCATATATGCCGGCGATAGCGATAGATCGCTAGAGTTTGCATCAAAGCAATGGAGGAAACATTGAAGCACTTGAACAAATGGTGCTAGCTTTGGCAATTGGGGTTTGTTTCAATTTTTTTTTTCCTTTTTAACATCGAAAATTCGGTCTAAACGCCATTCGGTCAGGTCAACTGGTGATCGGATTGGATGGGTTTGACCACAGAACAGTTTGAGCATTGTTCCAGACTACTTTGTGTAACAGGTACTGGTCAGTCCGGTCGAATCGGTCAATGCAGTCTGGCTCTCGTAATATTGTATTCATCTTGTGTGCAATAATTGGTTTGCTAGATTTTCTACTCTGAGGTCTTGTCCTTTCCGTTGGTAAATTCAAATTAGCTTACTTGAATTAACTTCAACCTACATTAATCTACTTTAACTTACTTTACGAACTTCAATTAAAAAAAATATCAACTTTAATCTACTTCGACCAACTTTAACCCACTTCTCCTTATTTTAATCAATTTTCAACCATCATACAAAAAAAAAAAAATTCAAGCCACTTCAATCAACTTCAACCTACTTCAACCAACTTCAATCCACTTCAACCCACTTCAACAAAAAAAATACTCGCTTCAATCCAATTCTGTGAATCTCAAGCAACTTCATCCATTTACCAACCCATATTTACTAACGAAACGAATAGGCCCTTAGTCGTAGTTATGTGTCCATTTATAATCAAGTACCTGTCCCAAATAAGTTTGCATTCAACAAGAACAGTTCAACAATGCCAAAAAAGGATTCAAGTCACCACCTTTAGGTCTTTAGTTCAATGAAAACCCTAAGCACACAAGAAATATGATTTTATGAATTTATAGACTTTACTCTAGCAAAATATTTCATTTTTTTCAATTTCAAGTATTCAAATTTCAAATTATTTTCATCAATTTGCTTAATTTCTAGTGAAATTTAACAAAGAGTCAAATATAATAGGAATCTAATCAGCAAAGAATTTAATATTGAATTTACTAGTTCTCTAAGTTCAATTTATTTATATACAATATACTTGGGCGGGGGGGGACATCTTGTCTACTGGCATCATTGCCACTAGTTTGCCAACACCACGAGGGTCCAAATCCTGGCGGCCATGCAATTGGAAAATTGAGGGAGTGGCTAACAAGACCTTAGACTTGGATTTCAATGTATCCTATACCCCTTCCTCATGAGCCTAAACAACCAATTGAGCCATCCACGAACAGGGGTCTAGTGAGGTGGTGCAACTCATCCTTGTTGCAACAATACTATAAGGAGGGGACAACCTTGTTAAAAATTAAATTCCTTACATTAGGTTTCTTAAGAGAGTTATTTTCCCTCCAATTGGAAAATATTCCTCTAGAAAGGCATTTGCTCCATATAAAACATCCTTCGAGAAACTTTATAACCTAATGCCTTTGGCATAATGGTGACTAGGCATTCTTTAAGGTTGCAACCTTGGTGTCATAAGTTCAAATCTTACGAAGCACAATTATCTTGTTTAAAGGAACTAATTTGTGACCGTACTCTTGTACGAGTGTTCTAAATTTTTTTTTTTAAAAAAAAAATTTAGATAGCATATTTTATATAAGATAGTCTTACTTAAATGTTTTTATAAAACGGTCATGCTTAGGTTTTTTAATAGTTACAAACTTATAGATATATAACTAATTAATCACCCAAGAGTGTGTAATTTGAAAAAAAAATTGAATAAATATTTTGATGAAATACTAAAATAACAATCCGATTAATGTTTTGGGAAGTACATAGGTCTAAACACACGGGGAAAAAAATATATAAGTTGTGCCGCGCTTTTGCATGAGTTTTGTATGAACATAGTAGTCATTGATGCCAAAATTAAAACCTCTACATATATTATATAATTTGAAACTTAACAGTATGCAAAAGATAATAACTTCCCTAAACAAATGATAAGTTTAAGAATAAACTGATATATACAACAATATTTCACTTAAACAATAATAGTTAAAATGCATTTTAAATGAATTGTGCCAAACTTGGGATAAAATAGGATTTCATCAACTCTTATTAATCATGGCATCAAGAATTTTAATATTTCTAAATGATTTTACTAACTATTGAAGGGCACCATGTACTTGTATTTTTGCATTTCTATGTTTCTGGATGATATTGCTAACTAATTATTGAAGTGCACCATTGGTTTGTAATTTTTCATTTTCGTCTACCAATATCTATAAACCAATATCCAGTGTTCATTTAAAAATGTGTTCTTTTTTCATTTAAAAAGATAAAAAGTAAAACTAAAGTGAAGAAAATTTCTAACAACTATTATGTAATTAAAATTTCCATTTTAAGGAATATTATATGGAGATATAAATTCAAGCACCTTGATCATATAGCCAGTGCTTTACACAAATCTGACATGAGTTGTTAAAATGTATTTTACATGAATTTGCACGAATATTAGGATTATAAAATGAGGTTTCATCTACTTGTATTAATCTTATCAATAGTTTTAATATTTTTAAATGATTTTACCGATTGTTGAAGGGCACCATCAACTTATATTTTTGCATTGTTATGTTTCTTAAATAAATGACTTTACTAACTAATTATTGAAGTGCACCATTAACCTATATTTTTTCATTTATTTCTACCAATACATATAAGCTAATATTCCATGCTTATTAAAACTAAATTGAAAAGAATATCTCACAACGATGGTCTAATTAAATTTTCCAATTTAAAGAACATTAAATGGGGGTATAAATTCTGGCACCTTGATTGTATAGCCTGTGCTTTGTGTTTGCTCTAATTTGGTGTAGAACCAATATGGTTAAATATCAAAAAAATCTTCCAATATTAATAGTTGGATAAATAGCAATAAGATTGACAAAGGTTACATCACATAACGCATAAGTATCCAAACCATAACTTTATCACCCCATATTTTACTTGGCTCCGTGAACAAATAATTGAATAACATATTCAATATGAACCTGGGAAAGAGTACAGAACTATCCGAACCATGACTTTATTGTTCCATATTCTTCTAGTTGGCTCCATGAATAAATCACTTAACTGCATATTCATGATGAACATGTGAAATAGAATAATGCAAACTTGAATATATTTGATTTTTCGATACGATATTAAACTTCTTGTACTACTCGTACTCTTCAAACTATCCAATATATAGCAACCAAAATCCAAACTGAAATAAGTAATTAAAACTCATCCCATTCAACCATAACAAATGGATCGACAATAAGAAAGTAGGACTCGAAAACAAATCTCGTAAGCAAAAGGGTTAAAAAGGCATACAACCATATAAGGAATTGGTCGCAATGATGTTCATGTCTGTGGGTGGACTATAGGCAATAAGACAAAACCAACTGAAATCATCCACAAATATTAGGAAAAAAAGCAAAGCTTTATTATCAAATAAGATCGTAAAACTGAAATAAAAATTCAGAAAATTAAAAGCGAGTAAGGAAGACTTAAATATAAAAAATGGATGCGTATTTCATGATGCAAATCTTTGATAAAAGAACGCCAAATTCCTATAAAGATTAGCATGGGCAGTAAACACAAGATAATGATTGAGGAAGAGCTAATAGAAAAGTAGAAGAATGGACAACTATAGGAACTAATCTAGATTACCTGAAAGAAGAAAATGCTATGAATTAATGATCCTACAACTATGATCCCGTAATAAGTAAACTGATTGTCAGTTAATGCGTCTATGTAGGCAATACCGGAAATGAAGAATAATTAAATAAACAAAACATGGCAAACAAAATAACCGAAAAGAAATAAACTCAAATTCACAAATTAAAATTAGCCTATTCACCAAATGAACCTCGAATTCATGATTCACACCCAAATATGAAGACATCTACCTGCCATCTTCTAATCGACCTGAGAAATGATGCAAAGTCCTGCATCAACAGTGAATTATGGGAGCATATACATTTCGAGGTTGACTGGAGGGTGCATCTGAAAGTGAGAGCGACTTGACTAATTTGGTGATATGATAGAGAATGATTGTTAAAGATTGGAAGAGAAATGTGAATCTCATGGTGGTAGAGAAGAGTGAGAGTAGGAGAGACAAAATTGAAAGGGAATGGGAAGCCGGGAAGAGAGAAATGCCAAGGATTGAAGCATTGATTGAAAAGAGGAAATGTTTGAGGGAGAGTGGGAAACGTGTAAGGTTAGGGGAAGTTAATGGTAGAATCAAGGGAAGCTAGAGAGACACAGAGTTCAAGCTGAGGTTTTTTTTCCCTAAAAAAGAAAATTTAAGGTGATTAGACATAGAGATGAATCAAAAATTTTGAAACTTAAATAGTTGTTAGGCAGTAATTTTGGAGGGATTGCCTATAATTCTAGTATTAAGGGAGGGAAAGGTTATTAATCTCTCATCATTCTACTACTTATGACATAAAGATTTGCGGAAAGCAACACAAACATTTTAAAATGGGGTTGAGTACCTGCCAATTTAAGCCTTTGTTGGGTCTATTCTAGCATGTCCTCCCCCCCTCCCCCCCAAAAAAGCTTGCTAACTTACTGGATTCACCTTCTGTGAGGGGTCTAGTGGATGGATGACTTATCCTACTCAAGACAAGAAAGATACACATACATCTAACGTTATCTGACCTAAAGGCAAACATAATAAAGTGATAACATTAAAAAAATAACAAAACCCAAAAGTTTATTGCTAGGATCCCTTCGGGAAGCGAGTATGATAGATAAGCAAGATTACTTTGCAACTTCAACCTTCGTTGGGTCTAGTCGAGTATGTGCGCCCCCCCCCCCCCCCCCCCCCCCCGCAATGGGAGCTTGCTAATAGCCTACAAGATTCTCCTCAAACAGAGAGCCTAGTGAATGGATAACTTATCCTACTCAAAAGAGAAAGAAATGCATACATCCTAACATCATCTGACCTAAAAGTCAAATATATTAGAACACTCCCAATCAGATTTCATTTTTTGGAACTCAAGCTTGTCACATCAGCAAAAATTTCATATTTTTGGAACTTGCATATCATCACTTCTCCAACCCATGGAACTCCAATTTTAATAACCCAATAAAAAAATTTATCATGGACCCACTTTATAATACACAATCTATTTTTATATAAAAATTAACTCAAAAAAATAAAAAACAAAAACAAATAATAAAAAAATTCAAAAGTTACACGCGTGGAGGAATGCCCACAGGTTCCTCCATGCGTGCCCCCCCATTTCTCCCATAGCTGCCAGCAGATAACTCCCACGCGTGGGACACACGGGGCCCATTTGCGCCCACGCGTTCCCCGCGTTGGGAGTGCTCTTAGAGCGATAACACTATTTTATCTTTTTTTTTTTTTGAAAAAATTTTTTGAAAAAAAAAAACTAAAGAGCTATTTTTTTAAGATAAGAGTAACAGGGAAGAGTTTAAGAGTAATAAAGGGTTAGAGTAATTAAGAGCAAATAAGAGTTTATAATCTACCCATGTGTGAGAGTTTTAATAAGAGTAGGGAAGAGTGAAGACAATTAGGTAACATACTCATGTTTGAAATAATACGAAAGTTAGTTAGCCAAAAACAGTTGTCGACTTATATTCTTTTTTTGGGTGCTAAAAAAAAGGCTAAGGAGTGGTTTACGATAATGTTTTGGTAAAATGATATTTATTTTTATTTTACTAAATAGTTTTGCTCCTACTTAAACTGCGAATTGTGGTGTAAGTTTCTATTTAAAAAAAATTAAGAGTACTAAGTAAATGGTGGTGAAGAAGACTAAGGAGTGATAAGTGCTAATCATCCTTACTCTTGCTTACTCTTCTACTAATATGTTCTAAAATGAGTGGAAGGGGAAGCTACTCCTATGCACTCCCTATACGACCAACAGGCTGACAGTGTTTAGTGGTTCAGCAATGCCCCAGAGAGGAGATAGACAGGATATTTAGGTCTCAAGTCAAGCCCTTTCAACATTTGCCTAATCGTATTATGTTGACCTTTGCGCTCTTGAAGGATGTGCGCGTGTGTGTGTGTGTGTGTGAGAGAGAGAGATGATAGAGCAAAAGAAACACGCAAGTTGAAGAGACCAATGGTCTTTTCTTCAAGAAGAGCAAGAACTATACATACACCATTCCATAATAGTTACATTGCCCATGAAATGCAGAACAAAAGACTTGTCCCCTTATCCAATTACGCAAAGGTTACCCTGAAAATAATGAATTGCTACAGGCTGAAATCGAAGGTGTTAGCCGTTTAATCTTCTGAAAATAACTGGAGCTTTGTGCACGGAGGGCAAGTTCATTGCAATAACAGCTGCTTTTCATTAGGTATTTTTCATGCTTCAAGGGAGCTCTCGAACTGCATGGCAAGATGATGAGAACATCAAATACATCAATTCTTTCTTTTTCACTTTTTTTTTTTTAATGAAGGGGGACCCAACAATTGAAAGGTAGAAGAAACACCCAGAGTTCTAGCAACGCTCAAAAACCAATACGGATCTTGCATGGGTGAAGAAGTACGTAGTCTTACCCTTAACATCAATGTATTGAATATGTGAATACACTCGATGAAGAAAAGAGAACAGCAAAATGCCTCTCTAAAATGTCATCTGCTTCCTTTTTATAGAGTAACAGGCAGTGGGATATTTGTAAGTTATGGGTCTAACAACTTCGGCCTCTCTGAATTGCGAAGAATTCAAGGGTAATCTGCTATGTAAATTTGAATTTGGAATCGAGTAGGAAAAGTCTGGATAGCATCCATTTTGCGTTATCTAAGACTGTAATTTTGCATAAGGAAGATCTAATGATTTAGTTCCAAGGCAAATCACGTCAGGGGAAAAAGAAGACTTACTGTTGTGAATTGTGAGGCACATCAGTTGGAAACCATGCTCTCAGTTTCCTGCACAAAACCATCTCCAGTCCAGTCCTTGTCAGAAGCCAAACCTTTTCTGACAGCTTTTCTTTGCCGGATAGCTTCCTGCTGCATTCGTACCAACTCTGTGTGCGTTGTGAAGTATGGTAGAGAAGCCCTGTCGAGCCACGATGGAATTAGCCAAAAAAAATTTTGAAGCATAAACCCTAATAGGACTTTAATCTTGTTAACTGTACCCTCGGAAATCTTCAATTGTTGAAAAATTGTGCATCCTCATAAAGTCCTTTAGCTCAGAGCATAATTTTTTTACAAGACCATATCCGTGCATCATGACCCCAGTGCAGACCTAAAACATCATAGCAGAAGTATTATATAATATGGCAGTTGTACACGTAAATCATCCCTTTGCACTGTCTGCAAATACTTCATTCCTCTCAATGCATTACAACTATCTCTTATAGCCTTACACTCCCAACTCTCGCCGCACTAAGACAAATCTAATCAGAGAAGGTGGAAGTGGATGGAAACCGGAAAGGGGCCAAAATCAGCCAAGGATGGAAATTAGGGAGAGTCAGGTCTCCCCATATAACATTCAGATGATTTTCATTACTTCAAAACTTCAAAGAAATTGCACAATCTATTATTATGCAAACAGCCAAACACATGTTGATTCTGGGCCTCTGCTTCATGTTTCACTTGATAATTTCAGGCCAGTTTGGTATGTATTGTCATATTGTGTCCAACATTGCCAGCTCTCATAAAAGCGACTGCTCATAGAAAAAACCAAAGATTGCTGATTTATTCACCGTATTACAATTATTGTCGGGCAAGACAAGTAGATATCAAACTAGGCAACGAAAGCTGTAGAATAAAAGGCAAGAGCAGGTAAGGCAGTATTACTAGAAAAAAAGAGAGGGAAGTTGAGAAGGATAGGGGATAGACAGAGAGAGACAAACAGGAAATTTCAGAACTCAGGAAATTGAAAAGCAGAATAAAAGTCAGGATGTTATGGTGAGGTACATAAATCAGGCAAACATTAAGCTACATTGCTTGGAGTCCGCATTTCAGTTTAAGTACCCTTATCATCTATACAACGCTCCAATATGGGTGTGGACACTTTGATCTCTTATTTTAGACCAAAGATACAAACCAAGCTAACCAAAACAAGACACCTCGCCTAGCAGAGGGAGTGGAAGGGTCAAACACATGCAACTTCAACCTCACAGAACAGCGAAGAGGTTGATTCTATTGACTACATTTTAATGCCCATTTACATCTTATTTTGCTCATAATAATTGTTAAATTAGGAATTTTAATTGTGTTTATCTTATTTTGTTGGGAAATAATAAAAATCAGAAAAATCAGAAAAAGCTTGGAAATTGCTGATTTGGACCGACCCATATTTGATCGCTCACCCATTTATTTCTCTTTCTTTTCCTTTTTCTCTCTCCTCATTCTTCGTATTCTTCTTTCCCAGCCAAAAACAAATTTCACGTGATAACCTTCTTCATTTTTCTCTCCACTTCTTTTTGGCTATTCATGCAGAATGCCCCCCTTCTTTTACTTTATTTCTTCATCATCTTCCGCCTTCCCAGTTCACAATAACGCATGAGCACTCCCCTGCTATCTTCTTCTTTTACTTCTCCATCAATTCACCATTATCACTCCCCTATCTTCATTGCCCACATCAATTGTGGCAGTTACTTCCTCCCTTCTCATTAATTTGGGCATTTGAGGTAAGCAATCAACATCCTCTCAGCAGTTACAAGATCAATTTCAAGACTTCAATTCGAAATTAATGGAAAGAATCAAGAGGAGTTGTTCAAAATTGGCCATATAAAGGAGGAGGCAGCAAGGTCAAAGGGGCAAGTAAACTAGAATAGAAGAGTGGTAGACCTAGTCTTCAAATTCCCACCTCGTTTTTCATCTATTCATTTCCTGTTTATTTTCAGATCTAGTTTTTAGGCAAACAAGGGTCTGTTCTTTTCGTTGGTAAATTCCAATTTACCAACTTCAACCCACTTCAACCAAAAAATTCCAACTTCAACCCACTTCGATCCACTTCAATCTACTTCAATTAACTTCAACAAAAAAATACCAATTTCAACCTATCATATAAAAAAATATACCAATTTCTTCCAACTTCAACCCATTTGAACTCATTTCCACCCACTTCCACCCACTTCAACAAAAAAATACCAACTTCAACCCACTTCAAATAATCTCAACCAACTTCACTTATTTTCCAACCCATATTTCCCAACAACAAGAACAGGCCCCAAATTGGTATAATTTGATTCCGTGTTGTTCAATTCGAGTTGAAATTTGCAGTTTTGGGTTCGAATTCAAGTTTTTGCCTTTCTTATCTACGGTGCTTTCCACCTGCAACATTCCCCTACTTTCGTTTGGTGATGTGGTCATGTGGCTTTCGTGAAGAATGAAAAAGTGCAGGTAGGTTCGACTCTCTATGTTGGTCCTGTGTTGCTCACATTCTGAAAATGAGCACACCTTTATTTTGTTTTATCTAATTGTTTCTCTCACCTGTTTGGTCTTGTTTGAATAATCATTGAGCATGAATAGAGATATGTTTCAATTTTAACTTTATAATTGTTGGAGTTTGGTAAATGCACAGTAGGAACTTTAGTTTTGTTTAGTGATGCATCTCAATTCTCATACATTGGCCTATTTTAGGGCTCATCGCTTCAACATGACGTGATTTAGTATTAAAGGTGACATAATTTCATAACACATCCCTGCGGATCGACTCTCAAGTGCTACACCGAGAACCGTGTGCCTGCGTTTTATAACTTATCACTACTAAAAATCACAACACCTAGTTTACCGACTACTTCAGAACAAAAACAGGAAAGGTTAGTTTCACAAATCATTTTGCGTTGGTCCACTATAAATCCATTGCTAGAATAATTGCACAATATGGACTCTCTCAGCTATTAGAATGTGAACAAAAGGCTGCTTGTACCCCGAACTTAGCCTGTATTGGGTAGTAGACACTGAACACCCGCAAGGCTGAGTCAGGTTACACAACTTATACATACTGAGTATACAATCATCATGAACAATATCATTTCTAAATCAAAATCATCCTCGAAGGAGTGTACCCATATCTTTAGGTTAAATATGCCAAGCTTTTTGACAGTGACATTACCTTTGACAATGTCACTCAGAAAACTAGAAATGATATATGACAAAATCTGACCATAGAAATAACATATTTATTTAAGAGTATTACTGAATTGAACCTGAACAGTATTTGCTCCCAGAAGAATAAACTCAGTAGCATCAGCACCAGTCTCTACACCTCCAATGCCAGACAAAGAATGGTCCTCACTGAACTCTGCCTTCATCATCTTAGCAATGCTCATAACTTTCGCAAGTGCAATAGGATGAACTGCTTTTGAAGAATAGCCACCAGGGGTTGAGTACCTGAGGATGAAAAGACGACCATAATAACTCAAAGCAATCAGAACTGCTGTGAAATGAAAGCAATCAGAATATGCATAGCATGAAATGCTAACCCCTCAACACAAGGCTCAGGGCGTAGAGTTGTGAGATTGATCCCCATAACACTCATTATGGTATTGATAGCGGCAATCCCTTCACATCCAGATTTGAGTGCGACCCTTGCTGGCTGTATGTCCATGAGAGATTGAAATACATCAGCAATGTCATAATTTACCATACTGTTGAACAACTATGAAGCAGCACTTCATGCAACACAAAAATGTGACGCAATATTGGCAAAAACCAGAACTCATAATTGAAAGCAAAAGGACTGCATTTTCCCATAAGCAAGAGATCGATTGCCCATATGTACAGCATTTTGATGCCTAACGTAAGCAAAATTTTAACATGAGGCTCCTACTTCCCATCCCTCCCCTTCCCCCCAAAAAATTAAAAAAAAATTAAAAAAAAGTAAGGTAGGTTTGAAGCAACCATCATGTAGTATTGCTCAATGGCACAACTGCAAAATGGAGACATGGGATCCCTATTACGAATATGTTTCTGATAGGGCAGATCTACCAATGGAGGGACATTTCAAATAAAGAATTTTAGATAGCAGCCAACCTGTGTGATGTCAGTGATGTTTGGGGTCATCTTGGCCCAGACTGGAACAGTAGCTTTTTCATTTATCCAACCACAAACCTCCTCTAACATGGCACAGTCCTGCCCTACAGCAGCACCCATCTTACGCTCTGGCATCCCATGAGGACATGAGAAGTTGATTTCAATTGCATCCTTGGGAATACAAAATGTTGAACAAATTAGCTACCGCAGAATCATGTCTATATCAATGTGTAAAAACCAGATCAAAGGAGGACTCAGAAATATTACAATGCCAGTTTGCTCCACTCGGTCAATAAGCTCCTCCCAAGAAGCTTTGTTATATTCCTCCATGATTGAAGCAATAAGTATTCTATCAGGGTACTCTTCCTTCAGCTGCTTGAATTCTCTCAACATAGTTTCCAGAGGGCGGTCACTGATGAGTTCAATATTCTCCCATCCAATTATTTGCCCTTTTGGGGAACCATTAACCCCTGCCCTTAGCCGAGCATATCGAGGAGTTACATTTATAACTTTTGCGGCATCCAAAGAAACCTAGAACAATTGCAATCCCACGTCAAAGACTTGCATTCAAAGATGAAACAAATAACAAAAGTCATATCCTCAAGAGGGATGATTGCTTCAATAAAGAGCATAGTCCCATCACTACTTCTGTCCCCAAAAAACAAAAACAAAAACAGAAACCCAAAAAAAAAAAAAGAAAAATCCAATTTTCAGTTTTCAGGGTACCACAAAACAAACATCCGTACAAGTTATACATGTTCACCCTAAAATTAAGTAGGCCCCACATTTACTGGTAAAGTTATAATGTAAAAGATGACAAGCACTATGAGAGGCGATTCTCTCAGCGGGCAGTGGCGAATGCCGATTACAGTTCCGCCTAGTGCTCGACGATGTTGACAAAGAAACGAGGCAGGCCGTTGAAACAGATGGAGAATTCACAACCAAATAGATCTGGCGGGCACGCTTTGATTGATGATTCTGCGATGAGTCAGGTACCAATTATTCCTTCTTATTCAATTGAACCGCAGAAAATGAGCTGGGTGGATAGAGTGGACAATATTGAGGAAACCCTAGATGATTTGTCTGAGCCTAATAAGTAATAATGAGGACCTCGTAGAGGTTTATGAGGTGCTGGAACCAGAGAGTGATGCTGCTAAGCAGAAAAAAACCTTTCGCTCATTGTTTAAATAAAATAGAGAGCCTGCGGACACTCAGGCTTCATTATGTTGAACCAACAATTCTAAACGATCAGAAAATAGTGTCTATCACAAGGGAGGATATTGTGGATAAATTGGATTATTGGAGCACAGTGTTGATAGGGCACATTGTTGGTTCGATGCCCAAAGGGCAAACATCAAGACCTTCATTGAAAGGCGTTGGGGCTTGGTATCACGTCCCCAGCTATTCTGCCATCCTTCAGGATGGTATGTTTTTCAATTTGATTCAAAAGAGGATATGGAGGCTATTTTGCATGGAGGACCGTGGATGGTTGTTGGGCGAACTTTGATCCTTAAACCTTGGTCTCCTGGTTTAAATTTGATCAAGGTATGGTGAG
Organism: Carnegiea gigantea; assembly: GCA_029747015.1. Classification (NCBI taxonomy): domain Eukaryota; kingdom Viridiplantae; phylum Streptophyta; class Magnoliopsida; order Caryophyllales; family Cactaceae; genus Carnegiea; species Carnegiea gigantea. The sequence goes on along the minus strand of JAKOGI010000438.1, from coordinate 106,571 downwards.
TAGTGAGTACTGTTCCTGTTTAGATTGCCTTTCCAAATCTACATTTGGCTTTCTGGTCTATTTCTGGTTTGAGTGAGGTAGCGAGTGTTATTCGGATGCCTTTGTTTACTGATCGTTGAATGGCTTATAAAGAGCGTATAGCCTATGCTACGCTTCTGGTGGAAGTTGATGTCTTGTCTAAATTACCTGAGTCTATCTGCATTCGAGACCCAGATGGTAATTTATTTGACGAGCCTATACACTAGGAATGAGTGCCTTATTTTTGTAAGAAGTGTAAATGCCTAGGACATGAAGAGAATGGATGGAAAGTTACAGTTTCTAAGGTTGTGTGGGTTCCAAAAGATCAAGCTTCAAAGCCTATGGATGATATGGTTATGGATGATTTGACTAAGACCATCCCAGTGGCTGACAGTGCTGTGCACCTGGAGGTGAACGTTCCAAACCTACCACTCCCTTCCAGGAGGTGACTATTGGTTCCAAATCTCCAAAAAAAAAATGGAGGATTGCCAGGAAGACTATTTCCTTTTCGAATGACAAGAGGACTGCTTTAGGGCTGTGACAAATTCTCTTTCAGTTTCTACTTGATTTCATACATTAGGAGAAGACAAGGAAGCTAAGAATAGTGCGGGAAATATGAGCAAAAATGACAAGGCCAACAGCATGGGTAGTCTTTGGACATACCCCTACTACATGAAGATCCTATGCTGGAATTGTCAGGGGTCTAAATGACCCCTTAAAACAGAGTGAGGTTAGAAAGGAAATTCTCACTCATCATCTTGCTATATTTGGGTTACTTGAAACAAGAGTTAAAGTACTAAAGCTCAGCCTATTGCAAGAAGGTTATTTGGTTGTTATGCTTATGTGAATAATTACCAGGCTCATTATAATGGGCGTATTTGGGTGTTTTGGCCATCTCAACTAATTGTTGAAGTGGTAGCTTGTAGTGATCAGCTTATTCATTGTAGTGTAAAGGGTTGCTCTGGTTCCTTTAAAGGTTTTATCACCTTTGTGTATGGCCATAACTCAGCTAGCCTTCGTCAGTCATTGTATGAGGACTTGGTTAATTTTAGTTTGGACATACCTTGTACTTGGATCTTGTTGGGTGATTTTTACATTGTGATGAAGCCAAGATGAGAGAATCTCAAGGGTTCTCTATGATCAAGGAGAGAGAGATGAATTTGTTGAGTGTTGTGGGCAAGCTGGTATTAGTGATGCACCTGCAGTGGGGCAATTTTTTACCTGAAGTAATAGGCGGCATGATGGTATGAGAGTATGGTCCAGGCTTGATAGGTTTTGTTTAACCCTACTACTGTAGAGTTCCCGTGGCCAATCCTAGTAGAATTTAAAGCCCCGCGTCTGACCATAGCCTTATTTCGATTCATATCAAGGATCAGTTCCAGAGGGCTCGAAAGCCTTTCAAATTTCTTAATGTATGGGCCGAGTATCATTTATTTAGAGACATTCTGAGCAATTGCTGGCATGAGGAGATTGCTGGTTATAATATGTATAAGGCAGTGGCCAAGCTTAAGTATATGAAACCTCATTTCAAAAAGCTTCGTGGGCTGTTTTATGAAGGAATACAGGACAGGGTGCAGCAGCTGTATAATCATCTCATTCAAATCCACGTGGACGTCCAATCTGCTCCTTCCTCTGGTGAGTTACAGCAACTTGAAGAGCAAGTGACTACGAGTAATTAAAATACAGGAGAATTGAAGAAAAGATACCTCAACAGTGTGCCAAGCAACATTTTGTCAAGTTCTGTGATGAGAACTCAAGGTATTTTCATGTTGTGGTCAAGCAACATCAAAGGCAAACTTTTTCCACAAAGTTATTGTTCATACTGGTCAGGAGTGTACCACTCGTGAGCAGATTGTTCACACTTTTGTTTCCTTCTATAAGAGCCTGATGGGGACAACTATAAAGGTGGAACCAGTTGATAGCAGTTGGATTGAAAAAGGTCCTGCTCTTAATGAACAACAACAACAGCATATTTTATCTCATTCTCTGATGAAGAAATTAAACTTGCTGTCTTTAGTATGGATGGGAACAAGTCACCAGGCTTGGATGGTTATACTGGTGATTTCTATAAGGCAGCATGGGATATTATTGGTGAGGACATTTGTCAAGCTGTGATGGATTTTTCAGCACAGGTAAGCTATTAAAGCAAATAAATAGTACTTTGACCACCCTTGTCCCTGAAAAGGCCAATGCCTCTAAGGTACAAGATTTTCGTCCCATTGCTCTTTGTAATGTCATCTACAAAGTCATCCCTAAAGTACTTGCCACTGGGATTCAGCAGATCCTTCCTTCTCTTATTAATCCTAGCCAAAGTGCTTTTATTAGGAGAAGGCTTATTATGGATAACATGTTGTTGGCACATCACCTTGTGAAACATTATGAGAGGAAGCACATACCCCCCACCCCCCGGGCTATGATGAAGATAGATATTTGCAAAGCTTATGATAATGTTGACTGGATCTTCTTGAAATCCCCTTTGCTGGTTTTGGTTTTCCTGATAGTTTTGTAGCTTTGGTAATGAAATGTCTCACTACTGCTACCCATTCTGTTGATGTCAATGGCTCACCATCTGGGTATCTTGCTAGTGGTAGGGGGTTGAGACAGGGGGATACCGGGGATTCACCTTCCCCCTGTCTTTTTGTCCTTTGTGTGGGAGTTCTTTCTCGAGGCTTGGCCATAGCGACACAGTAGAAGCAGTTTCATTTCCACCCAAAATGCAGTAAGGTGAGGTTGAGTCATCTCATTTTTGTTGATGATCTCTAGAGTTGGGAAAAGCTGACCCGACATGATTACTGACCCGAAACCGACACGAAATTAAGTGGGTTTTGGTATAAATTTTCGACCCGTTTAATTAAATGAGTTAACACGTTCAACCCGTTTAATTAAATGGATTAGGTTCAGGCTGAGAATCTCGACACGAAAAAGTACCTATTTAACCCGTTTAATTAAATGAGTTAAATAACTCAACTCATTTTTCCATTTGTCATTTATCCATTTACTTTTTGTTAGATAATTAAGAATATAAAAATGTTTAAAAATTGTGAATTATGACGAATCAGGGGAATTTTAAAGAATAATTATTTAATGTGATATGTAAACTTAATTTCTAACACTGTAATTACGTATTAGTTGAAAATATTAAATGTGTAAATAGTTAATTGGACAACTGAACTTGACTTGTTTATCCTAAATGGGTTAAGCGGGTTAACCCGTTTAAAAATTAAATGGGTACAAGTCAAGGTTTTTCAACCCGTTTAATAAACGGGTTAGGTTCAGGTCAAGAAATTTTCAACCCGTTTAAGTTCGACGCGAATACGAACCCGACCCGACACGACCTATTACTCAGCTTTAATGATCTCCTCCTTTTCTCAAGGGGGGATCTGGATTTTATTCATGCATTGCTTGAGTGCTTCAAACAATTTGGAGCTATGTCTGGTCTAAGTGCTAGCCAGGAAAAGTCAACAATTTATCTTGAGTTTGTGCCTCTTAAGAAGCAGCAGGACATACTCTTAAGCACTAGTTTTGCTCACGGATCTTTCCCTTTTCGGTACCTTGGGCTCCCACTCTCTACTAAGAAACTTCCCCATAAACTTTGCAATCCATTGATTGATAAAATTTAGAAATATGATCTGTTCATGGACTGCAAAGCGACTTTCTTATGAGGGAGGGGAGAAGGATTCTGATTCAGTCAATCATTATTGGCATAGGCAGATCTATTTGTTACATAGGGGTGTCCATGGACATCCTTAACCCCCCCCCCCCGAAATTAAAAAAATCTACTATGTTATTTTGAAGGTGGTCAGATTACCGTAAAATAGGTTCAAAACGTAATCGACACCCTCTAATGTACAGTGTCCACATAGAGATTTTTTTCCCTTAAATATAAATATTACAACTATAATATTGGAATTTGATAGAAAAATTAAATTAAATTAAATACACCAGAAAAAATTTTACTGAATTATTTGTAGTTTTGTTTCATGTTTCAGCATGTTCACTTCATTGCTTAATGTTGATTTTTTTTTTTTAATTTGGAGTTTTATTAAATGGTGCTGATGATGTAATTTATGTAACCAATGGTTTTAGTAAATGGTAGGCAATTATAACATTCTACGATTTCGCCACAATTTATATATAAAATTCAAAATATGAAAATCAAATAGAACAAACGAGTAGTAGACTATCATTCTTTTTAGTAAAAGAGTGAGATATATTATTATTGCATATCAAGTTCCGCTAGTGTAGAAGTATAAAATGAAACGTTTCTAAAAATATGCGAGCCAAAACGTCTACACAAAATAGACTACCATAATACTTATCATATGATTTCTTTTTTTTGGATAGTGTTTATTAGTGATGGCGTTAATAGATGTACACCCTTATCCTAATTGTTTAGATCCGCCATTGATTTTTGGGGTCATTACATTTTGGTTCTCTTCTTGTTGCCTGTTCACACTATCCATGTTATTGAAAGTGTGTGCTCTTCATTCCTATGGCTGGTAGTGTTGAAAAGAAGAGAATGGCCTTAGCTAGTGGGGCTTTAGGTTCAAGGATGTGCATGCATGGGACAAAGCTTTGTGCACAAGATGGATATGGAAACTTTTTCATGCTGAGTCAAGTTTTACATACTAGGATAACAATTATCTTCTACAAGGCAAGGATTTTTTTTGATGTGCTTACCTATGGAGATGATGCTTGGGGATGGAGGAGAATCCTTGAGCTGAGAGATGCCATAGTTACAAAATTTGAAAATATACCTGCTGCTCGAAAATGGATACTTAGTACGAAACAGTTTGATGTTGCTTGCTGCTATGAGGTTTTCAGATCTACTGCTACGAAAGTGTGGTGGTGGAGAACTGTTTGGAAAGGCTGGAGGGGGGGCAGATATAAATTTATTTTATGGCTCTCCCTAAGAAATAGCTTGCCCACTGGGGAGATGCTTAACAGCAGAAATGTGCAAGTTACAAATTGCTGTTAAGCCAGGTCTTGATTCAAGCAGTCATTTATTCTTTAAATGCCCAATAGCAAATGAACTATGGTGTAGATTGTTGGTGCGAACACAGCAGCCTCTGAGAGCTTGGTCCTTTAAACATAAGCTGAGATGGCATGCCAAGTTCTGTGCAGGTTCATCACAATTAAGCAAATGGAGAAGGGAAGTGTTTGCATGCTGTATATACAAGACGTATATACAAGATATGGCAGGAAAGAAATATGAAGAAGTTCCAAAATAGAAATAGATCTTGTATGGACATTGTTAGGCAGATCCAATATATAGTAAGTGTCAGAACTTCTGGACATCTAGAACTGTCTGTTTAGAGATATTTGTATCTTTTGGGATATTACTTAATAATTATTTACCATTTCCCAAAAACAATAACAGGCAAAGTTAGAATGTACATAACTTGAAAACAGAATGGACATTCTTTTGGGGAGAAATAATTATCAACATTTGGCATATCAAAATCAACACCATATAGCAACAATTATATAAGAGATTGTCTTATGATGCCCATTACTGGTGAGGCAAAATAGGTACTTGAGGGAAAACTTTCAGCTTTCAATTATAGAATATGATGTCAGATGAACCATGACATATGTCTAAAACCTCTCATCACTAGTTTTTGTGCCTCTCTTTGGGGCAAAAGTGACATTTAAGAGCAACATGCAATAATGGAATGGCTTAAGAAAGGAATGTCTTTAAATTAGGCAATAAAATGTATTAACATATAAGATATCTTCAGATACCATCTTTGAAATTCTAACGTGTAATGTATGGAATACCATATTATGAAATGTACTCCATGGTAATACAGTTAACTTCTGTTACAAAGCGATCTCACTAATTGATTCCATTTGATTTGATTTGAGGTCTTTCTATGAGGCTCAAGAGTTGGGCAAGTCAAGCCAACTTTCATTATAGAGTTCTTGAAGTAGCCAAAAGTCACACACTCACATTCCGGAAATGCAGAAAGAAAATAATTCCGCGATTGAACTACCAAAAGGGGTGTTAGAAATAGAATTCAGGACCTGATAAATTCATTCTGTATTGTATTGAAAGGCTAGAACTTCCTGTTCCTGGTTCTTTAAGATTTCATTTTCTTATGGATTTATTTCATTGAAATTCCATCCAATAAAACAAAAGAATTATAAATTTTCAAAATAATACATAAGAATATTGCAAATAAAGCCATTGTAACTCAAGAAATAACCCCTCACATGCGAAATTATAGAAGATCCCCTTTAAGATCAAAGAATTCTATCGAATTGAGTATGATAGTATGTGCGATAGCATCTCTATAGTAGAAACATCAATGAACCTGATTATTGAAGAAAATTTTGATTCAAAGGGAGAAGAAGAGGCAAAAATTGGAACAAAAATATCATTTGATTCGTCGATCCTCAAAAATGAAATAAGCAAGGTTGCATCGTTGAGTAATAAATGGGAAATTCATGGAAAGTTAGAATCTCCACCACATAATAGTGCATCTACGCGTCTTCATCAATGTTGTTTTTTCGCCAAAAGATCGAGAAGAGCTATGATACGTAGACTCTCCATTTTGCCCCGCCGTACCGTGTCAGACACGACACTCCGTAGATAGGACATAGGATATATGTCGGACCCTTGTTCAAAATCTAAAGCAGTATAGGTGAAAAAATTTAGGAATATATGGTATTTTCCTTTTTCGTTCATTATTATTTTAACGGATCTTTAATGTTCAACCATTTGACAAGTTAACAACCTTGTAACTAATGAAATATTCTTGGAAGGTTAACTTAAAATTGCAACTTCCATATATAAAATTATGAGTTCTAATATACGTGTTTAAGTTTTGGATAGTGTCCCCGTGTCCTAAAGTTAGAGCTTGACAAGTCGGACACTCGAATACGTACTCGTGTCCGATACCCCCTACCCGAGTTCATGTAACATAGACCGAGAGCTAATTATCGAGACTTTGGGTTATCGGGACACATACTTCGTGAAATGGTTCACGCATGTTTGTTGCCAGGAGCAACAAGATCCAGTTGGAAAGGATGAATATGCACATTCATCAAAATCAGACATGTTAACTAAATTATGTTCAAGCTTCAAATGGCAGAGATTTTATGAAGGCACTTGTTGCACATCACCCTGAGGTATGAATCAATCAATCCACTAGTCAACCTATGTTTAACTTACACAAAACACTATAACACTATATACCAAGACTATTATGCATCCAAGGGATCATATGTTCAATGTCTAAGATCAACATCTATACAATGGTAGACAAGCCTCAACCATGATCATCTCTTCCTTTATGATTCTTCTAAACAGGGTCACTCGATTGTAATTTTACATTAGAACAATTGTATCTTGTATCCAGTTTTTCACATACATAATTGAACAGGCCCCTTCAATAGCAAGACCAGTGAGGGTCACAAGCCCTTCTCTCACATTCGGCAGAAAATTTGAGAGATTCCTCAATAGTCTATAGCTTAACCCACTTTTTTGAACGATAAGCTTGTTCTCATCGCTTATTTTTCTTGATTTTTGTACTGCCTAACGGTAGAATATGACCCCATAGTCAATAACAAATTGGAGGAATATTTTTGTGAATTTAGAATTAATGATTTTATATCTAAGTAAAGTATACATCTAACTCTTATTATATAGTTGAATCACTCTTGAGTTCTACCATCCCTATGCATCATACATTAATTCCCACTATGCATCATATCTTAATTCCCACTTCTACTAATTATGCATAGCACTAACAATTACCTCAGAGACCCCCACACGTATTACATATTAAATTTCCAGCGCGATGCATTAAGTAACAAAATCGATCAAATCATCAGATACGAATAAAACCGAAGGAATCCTGATCAAACGAAATAAAATAAAACCGAAGGAATAAAGCAAAATGATGAAAAGGGGGCTCACAGTTTTAGCAATCACGGCACCCCAACCTTCATCAAAGGCCCTTTTCATAACAGTGTAGTTAGTACCAGGAGGACCCGATCCGATTACAAACGGGTTGGGCATCGTCAACCCGTTGACCTTGACGGTGAGATCAGGCTCCACCTGTTGCGATCGGGAAGAACAACTCACCCTGAACCCAATCCGACTCGGCCGAGTCACCGACCGAGTTGGGATTGTCGGGCATGGGCTGGATTTCAGCGAGGTTCTGAGCTGCAACGACGCCATTGATCTCAGTCAGACAGAGAGAGAATGGATTGTTTTCTGAACTGCTGAAAATTGTCAGAAAGGAGAGAGAAAGGGGAGGAATTTGGATTAATTTATAGATGAATAACGTGTGTGGTAACTGGTTCTTCTCTTGCACACAAAAAAACCATTTTTTTAGTCTGTTAAAATAATTGATTATGACGGAAATTTGGGCCGAGGGTTCATCGGTTGGGTGTGTCCCGTGACTTCTATGAATGTTGATGATGAGCTGTTCTAGTGGGAGGGGAGGGGGAAAAAAAAAAACAAAAAAATACGTAAGAAACAAACAAAAAGGCGCTGGGACGGTGCTGACATTCACCACTGGACGAATATTACAAGTAGATGATGCGTTTGGGATTCCTAATTAGTAACATGTTGGCATCAAAGAGAATCTATTCTTAATGAATTTGTGATCAACTAATAAATGATTTTGACGATTACGTGAAGTACTCCTCTTTGTAGTTGTAAATGGGGGTGCTCACTAGTCTAAATCCAAATCAGACTGGATTGTATTAGGTTGAACCGAAGATCGAATGAGGGTTAAAGGGCCGATTGAGGACTAGATTGACTATGGCTTGGACTGGACTGAGATCAGACCGAAAAAGCCTGGAGCAAATTGGGGCCAAGCTCGGGCCGAGTTGGACAGAACATTTTGTAATATAGCTCAAAAATAAAATTCGTTATAAAAAATAAGTTGTGATGAATCAACAAGACTATTATTTTTTTTTTTTTTACAGTAACAAACCCATGAGATTGATAAAGAAATTTAGAAAAACATCCAACAACATCAACAAATCACAAATTAGAGGTACAAGAGTATCAAAAACTTCAAAAATAAGATGTAAAAATCGTAAAAAGGATAATTACATGTGGTTTTTTGGGTCCACGGCCTGATCCTGCGAACCGTCAGTCCAGATTGGACCGAACCAGACCAAAGACCGAATAAGACTAATAACCTAGGCCGAGGATTGGATCGAATTCCGTTGGTCCAATCCGGTCTAATCCGATCTTCGGGCTAATCCGATTTTGGATCAAATAATGTACAACCCTAGTTGTAAAGCCGACCAATGCATGGACGAAGCCAATGTACAGCCACGAAAGGCCTTGGCCCCCTTCAAGCTTTGGTGAATTTGCCATATTATAAATTGCCTATGCAACGTATTGGCAATAATGGTATAATTTATCTTGGCAATTCAGTCTTGCTTCGTTCTTCCTTTCCCTGTTCAAATCACATAACCTCCATTCCATGATTGATTGCAGCCCCCCCTGGAGCGGGATTAACCGCATCAATGTACATATATTGAAACAAAAACTCTCAAAGTTAATATATGCCAAATGTTAAATTTTTAAAGATTTACACTTTTTCTAACCTAATTTCAAACTTAATTCTAAGCCGCATAAATAATTATTCTTAATTCAAAAATAATAAATAATAAAAGATCTTCACCATTATAAATATAGAATATTGGAGATATTAGATAAATTATGTGATAGTTATGGATCGTTTTTACTTTAAATACATGGTTACTAAGAAATAATAAAATATTTTTGATTTCTATTATTATTATTAATTACTGCTACTACTTACAACAACACCCACATGATCTTGCCACAAATAATTTATTACATAAGTAATAAATTATTAATAAATTATGTAAACTATTGTACCTAGTTAACTTTAAAAAGTAGCAAAAAAATTTCAATTAGTTTAAGATATTACAAGTTGATTTTTTTCTATTTACAAATAATTCTGGGAGTGGGATTTACTACTTAACTTTAGAAAAGCTATTGTACTTTTTTTTTAAAACAAAGACTCAAATAATTTTTCCACATATTACATGAATTGCAAAGACTCAAAATTTTTCATGCATTTCATGTGTATATATATAGGACAACAAAACAAAACATCCTAATTTTATGACATATGGCACTCAAAATTTGAAAACTACTTATGAATCACAGGGGGGGAGTATACTGGTTAATGATTTAAAACGATTGACTTTGACGTTTTACATTTATATTTTTGGTCGTTATAACGTCCACGCTGGCTTATTAGGTTAATTAATTTTTTATTTTCTTGTTCTATGGATGTCCCACTTGTTTTACATTTCTTTTTTATTGTAGTCTTTTTTTAGCAGTTTCCACGATGTGCCTTTTTCTTAAAACTTTTGCCTACAAAAATTCATTTTTCCCCTTAATTTGCCTTTCGTGCTTCTGCATCTGTTTGACTTCTAAATTGCTTATGCCCCACAATTTCTCTATTACTCACCTCAAGCAACTAAGCCTAATGCCCCAACAAGCCAAGTCGCCACTCTATTGCCTTTGTGAATTTTTCTATAAACGTACTACCGGCATCAGTAGCCTATTGTCACCAGCCCACCATCGCAGTTCACTTAATCGCTCTCAGTTCTTGATCTGAAATTGGAGACCTAAAGTCAAAAATCAAATTTGAAGTAGATCCCTAATTTTAGTTTATAATTATGTGCCTTCATAAATTAATATTGTTTAGTTCACTTATTTTAGTCAAATTCATGTTAAATAATTATTGGATTTAGTTATTCACTCTCACGATTTAAGGAATTAGTGTTCTTGAGTTGGTACATATGATAATTTGGTTGGTTGTTGCTTGTTTGTTTGTTTATGTTTAAGTTATTGACTTTAATCAAATTCATGTTTGTTTATGTTAAATAATTTGTGGATTTAGTGATTTACTAAGAACTAGAAACCAATGTAAGAATTGTATTGTTTTTTTAGTTTGAAACGGAGAAATTTTTCAATACTAGCTAAGTGATGAGTAGTTAAAAGTCCTGCATAGAAAAAATCACCATTAACTCAAAAAAGTGGCAAAGAAAGTACTTAACCGCCCGCTAGGACTAATCCCTCTTCTTTCGGGAGAATTTTAGTTGATATTAGTGATTTTCCATTAGATCCAGCAAAAGACTACCAATTTAAGTTGTTATCCAAATGGTTGTATTGAGCTGGGAAGAGCATGTATACAAAATGGTCCTTACCAGCCCCGAATTCATGCATCTTCCCAAATTAAAATGTCCAACTATCTAGGGCATTTCAATGCATCATGCTGTAGTGCATATCCTAATTGGTTAGAATATAGCATAAAATAAGGTGCAACATGTTGTTTGTGTTGTTATTCGTTAAAGAATGACAACAAGGGTCCCAGTGGAGAGGATACACTTATTACAAGTAAAGGGTTTAGGACTTGGAATAAGAGGAGATCGTTTGATTCGTACATTGGGGTCGTAAATAGTGTGCATAATCAATGTGTTAAAAAGGTACAAAGATCTTATGAAGCAAAAGCAATCCATACAAACTACTTTATCCAAACAATCTGAAGTTATGGTGAAGGTGAACGTTTAATAAAAAGAGATCATCTTTTGAATCTTTTACAACAGCATGCAAAAACCAAATAAAATGTTGGAGGTGTTTCGAAAAAAGCTCCATTAAATCACAAATTGACTTCTCCTGACATCCAAAAACACATTGCCCGTTCTTGTGCAAAGGAAACCATAGGAAAGATTCCTGAGAAACTTGAAAATGGATATTTTACTATATTAATTAATGAATCTCATGATATATCTTGTAAACAACAAACGGCTATTATTGTGCATTATGTTGATAAAATGGGGTTTCTCATAGAGTATTTGTTTGGTCTTGTTCATATCAATGATACTTCGTCTTTGCAACTGAAGAAGAATATCTATTATTTGCTAGCTCAATATTCCTCGAGTCCATCTCCAACATAAGGACAAGGATATGATGGGCTAGTAATAGCAAGGGCCATAGCAATGAGCTTAGAGTTTTGATTATGCAAGATTGTCAATCAACAAATGATATTCATTGCTTGCTCATCAACTTCTATTTACTATTGTTCCAGTTACACATCATGATGATGATAGTCATTCCATGGGTTGGTCGGTGTTATGTTGAATGTGATTGGTGGTTCTTATAGACGTATAGATTAGTTTCATTAAAAACAATCAGAGGCAGTTGAAAAAGCATTACGTATAGGTGAACTACAAACTGGGAAGGGTTTAAACCAAGAACTTGAACTTACAAAATTTGGGGACACTTATTAGGCTTCTCATTATAAAACATTTAGAAATATGACAATATCTTTACTCCAATCATTATGTGCTTGATGTTATAGCAAGTCATGGAAATCATTACCTGATAGAGTCTTGGCATAGAGTGCTTCTAATGGTAAATATTTGAGTTTGCTTTCTTATTCCATTTGATGAAATTAGTGCTTGGTATTACAAATGCATTGATCAGGTTTTGCAAAGAAGAGATCAAGATATTGTGCTATCTCACTTATTGATATAGCGAAGAAACAACTACAAATGGCAAAAAAACAAGGATGAAATGATTTGCTTGATAATGTTTGTTCCTTTTATATGAAACATGATATTGAGATTCCAGACATGTATGACTTCCACGTCATTTGAGGAAAATCCAAGCGTAGAGTTTTGAAGTTGATAAATGAGCATTACTATTGCATTGATGCGTTCTACATAATTCTTGATATGCAATTGCAAGAACTTAATAGTCGTGTTCCTAAGGCGAGCACGGATTTGCTTCATTGGTGGCTTGTTTGAACCTTACTGATTCATTCTCTAACTTTTGACAAGAAGAAGATACTAAGAAGGGCTCCGTTATATCTAGATGATTTTGATGAGTTACGCTTTGAAACACTTGCTTGTGAACTTGATGCTTTCAATGCCAATGAACATGATAATGAGAGCCTGTCGAACTTGACATGACTTCTTGAGCTCCCCAGGAAGTTTGCTCAAACAAAGAAGCATTTGAGCTTTGCCCTTCTACATCTATTTTTCAAGTTGGCATTGAATTTACCAATTTCAATAGCAACTGTTAAAAGAGTATTATCTTCAATGAAGCTCAACAAGACCACATTGCGCAACAAAATATCATACGAACTTTTAAATGACATTGTTGTTACTTATGTTGAGATTAATCTTTTTAAAAGCTTGTCCTATGACAATATCACGCTTCACTTTCAAACCATGAGATCTCGTCGAGGATAGCTTTTTTAAATGTATTATCTATGTATATTTGCAGAACTAAGGTTAAAGTTTACATTATGTGTATGTTTAATCCCAACACTCCTTACTTCGAAACCTAGCTACGCCACTACTGTCATGTTATGTATGTGCTAAATGCTATAGTTGGACACTTAATTATTCACATTATACACGACTAATTTCTTCTCCTTCTCTATGTTGAGTCTTTTCTTTCACTATTGTCTAATTTTTCTATGCTTGAAAATGTATTATTATTGATTTTGTAAAGTTTGCCAAACTTACAAATGTGCTTGAGAAATCTTAAATAAAATGCATCACTATTTGAAATGCATCTGAAGTTTATTATTCATTGAGAAATAACAATAATAAAATAAGTGAATGCGTCTAGTTTTACTTGTAGGGCTTTTTAATTAATATTAGCTGATTATATATATAATATTTGTCATCTCCAAAATTATAAATCGCAATATTTGATGTCCTTAGCCCTCCTTGATTAGCCTAGTTTACGGGTGAATGATTGTGATGTTATACATAACTTGGCCAAGAAATGGTAATCCAATTCATGTGCATGGTTAAGTTATTTTATTTTGCTACCTACTCCTTTTATAGTTCAAAAACGTAGTTTGAGTGCTTTAGTTATTTTACATCCTATGTTGATAGTTGTATATTTTTGTTGGTACTAACTGTGCAGTTTTGTCATTCCTTTAATTTGCATGGCTACTTAATAATTTAAAAACTAAAATTAAAAAAAATGGCTAGGAGTACAAAATACCTAATAAGCAATGTGGAAGAATTTAAGAGCTCTATAGGGTTATGAAAAGGGATAGGTATCCCTTGGGAGTCTGAGATATGTCTAGAAAAAGAATAATATATTGACTTGGTTTCCCCATTTGAACGCTAGGTGACTTTAAATACTAATGAGACCTTGAAAGTCAACTCAAGTCTTATTTTGGGGAGGGAGGGGGTTGTAAGGGACAATCGTGGTAATTTAGCAGAGGCATTTGCTGAAGACTTTGGGGCATACATTCAGTTTAAGCTACGTTTGAATATTGGTCAAAAGTGAGGATTAAATGATTTGACATAATTATTTATATCACCAAAGATGCACCTTCTCTTTTTTGGAGCCTGCAATCTTAAGAACTCTACAATTAAGTGTGTTTGCTATAGAGAACTCTTAGCATGACTGATTAAAATTGGAGCTACCACTTTAACCTCTCAAGGTAGCCCAAAGTAGGCTAAGAGTATCCATTTGTTCGCTAAAGATCTTATTACCTTTACTTGAAGGGCTTGGTACAACTTTGAGCAAGTTTTTCCAAGGCCTTGTGACACTTTAATGTTGGGCATTTTGGGGTGCTTGATTCCTAATTCTAGGTTAGAGTGGTTGTTGGTGGCAAAAATAAGTCTAGTTGACTAAACAAATAGGCCCATGCAGTCAAGGCCAACTTGTGACGTTTCTTTCTATTTCACTTTTTACCATCTAGGTGTTCGTGTTTTTGTACTCTTTTGCTAACATGATTATCTTTTGGAGATCTTAAGGAAGTTAGTTTTAGGATTCAACAAAAATTGGTTGCACATTTTTGCTTGAGCAACTGAAGGAAGCAAAGTTCCAAATTCATCCCTATAGGTCAGTACATTGAACCAATCAACTTCCAATGACTCTTTCTTTCTCATCGTGATGGTTGTTTGCATCAAACTAGTGGTAACTAATAATGGACATACTAACTTTTAGTTTCCCTTTTGAATGATCTAATTTGGTTACGAACAATGTAGGTGTAGTTGTTCAAAGTTGGGGATGCTCATTTCTTTAAATTTGTGCTTATTTCAAATTTTCTTCGTATTTTCTTTCTCTTACTAAATTTATTGGACTCTTTCTCTTAACATTTCAATGGATGAATCTAAGGTGGAAGTACTCAAGCCTTGGCCATCTCCAACCAACATCAGCAAAGTAAGAAGATTCCATGGGTTAGCCTCTTTTTGCCAAAGATTCACCAAGGATTTTAGCACTCTTATAGCCCTAAGAACAGATTGTATGGAAAACAAAACTTTCATGTGGTCAAGGTCCACCCAAGAGGCCTTTGAAAAGCTCAAGGCCGAACTTTGTGAGTCACCAGTCCCAGGCCTCTCAAACTTCAAATAAGTCTTTTAAGTTGAACATGATGCAAGTAGGGTAGTCATGGGGGTAGTCCTTCTCTAAATCAATTATCCAATCGCCTATTTCAGTGAAAATTTGAATGATTCTCAAAGGGAGTATAATTTATGCATTGGTTGTGAACCTTGACCACTAGACTTAATACTTAAGGCTATGCCAACTTGTGTTGCACTCATATCATAAGGCATTGAAGCATCTTAATAGGCAACAAAATCTCAACCTAAGACATGCTCCGTATTCCTCCCGTCCTTCTCCTTTGTGGTCAAGCAAAAGAAGGAAATCTTAAATATTATGGCGGATGCTCCTTCAAGGTGCCAAACTCTTATGTTCACCATGAAAGCTAGAGTCGTTAGCTTCCAATTACTCGAAGAGTTCTGTCAAGTTGAGAGGACTTTGCTCCCTACTTCAAATAAAAGTTCAAGTCTTTAAGAGTGCGTATGTACTCCAACATGAGTTCATATTCAAGGGAAACAAGCTTTGTATTCCAAACGATAAATCCAAGAGTTAATTCCGCCAAGGGCTATACACTCCTTTGCATATTACTCAAGGTTCTTAGGAGGACTTGAGTTTGGATTTCATTGTAACTTTGCCAAAGACTCCAAAAGTGATGAAGTTTCTCATGTGGCCCGCTTATACTTCAATGAAATCATCAAACTCCATGGAATTCCAAGGATTATTGTATCAAATAGAGATTTAAAGTTTTTGAGTCACTTTTGGAACTGCGTTTAGGATATGCTTGGCACTAAAACTTCTCCTTAGTATTGTCATCCACCCTCAAATGGATGGATGAGTCAAGGTCACAACACAAAATTCTATCCATCATATTAAGAACCTTGGTACAGAAGAACCTAAAAAAGTGAGATCTTAAGTTATGCCATGTGGAATTTGCCTACAATCGAACTCATTCATATGCAACTGGCCTCTCTCGTTTAATGTCAACCGTAGAGTGAAACCCCCTCACTTCCATTCACCTCATTCAATTTCCATTAAAAGCAAGGGGATAAGTCATGACTATGAGGGTGAGGAAAAGGCCAAGGAGGTGAAGAAGGCTAATCAACAAATTCAAGCTAGAATTAAAAAGGTGAATGAGCTTTACAAGGGAAAGACAAACAATCGTAGGAGAGCTCCTTCGTTGAAACCCGTGGATCTCATTTACCAACATGTAAAGAAAGAGATGTTCCCGTCACTTAAAAAAGAAAGAACAAGCTCATGCAAAGAGGAAATGGTCCATTTAAGGTCATTGAGAAGGTCAATGACAATATTTACAAGTTAAAACTATCGAGGGACATGAGCGTCTCTTCCAGTTTTGATGTAGGGATCTTACTCCTAACTTGAGAATGATAATGAGTTAAGGGTAAACTAAATCAACAAGTAAAGGATAAACCAGAAGCTACTACCTTCATCTCTTAAGATAGCCCAAATGTGCCTAAGAGTATTCATTTGTTAACTAAAGATCATATTGCCTTCACTTAAAGGATTTGGTACAACTTTGAGGAAGATTTCCCAAAGTCTTATGAATCTCAAAGGGTTGCACCCTTATGTCGTGCACTTCAAAATGCTTGATTCCTAATTCTAGGGTTAGAATAGCTGCTAAAGGCAAAAATAAGTCCACGTGGCTAAACAATCAAATCACCATTCAAGGCTAGCTTGTGGCTTGTTTTTTGTTTCAATTTCTAGCTTCTAGGTATTTGTGCTTTTGGAATCTTTTATTGAGATGATTACTCTTTGGAGATCCTAACAAAGTTAGCTTTAGTGTACAGTAAAATTTCATTGCACATTTTTGGCTTAAAGCTGCTAAAGGAGGCAAAGTTAAAAATTGGTCTCCACAAGTCAGCTAGACCAGTCAACTTCCATAGCTATTTCTCTCTTGTGGTGATGGTTATTTACATCAAACCAGCGGGAACTAAAAATAAGCATACCAATTTTGCTCTATCTTTTGAAAGATGTAACTTGGTTGAGAAACAAGTGAAATATAGCTTTTCAAAGTTGATATTACTACTATGACAAGCAGCTTGAACTATCACTGTATTCCTTTGGCTTTATGCATATTTCAAATGTTCTTTGTATTTTCTTTCTTTTCTTAAATGTATTAGGCTTTGAGACCCTTCTCACTATCAAAAGCTGTCCTTAGATTATAAGAAGGCAGATTTTGTGAATGAAATATTTGAGCAACTTTTAGCTCTTTAATTTTATATATATATATATATATATATATATATATCTATATATATATATATATATATATATATATATATATATATATATATATATATATATATATATATCTTTCTCTCTATCCTTTATTGGTGGTTATATCACTACTAAAAAAATGATTTTAATAATGTAAAAGTCCATCGTTATAAGGCTAACTTACCATTATTAAAACCTTTAATTACCACATAAAACTTCATCTTCATTCATTGTTATTGGTCTTGTCATTATTAGTTTCAGCGACGATTTTAAAAATTTCATTGTTATCATTTGTTAGTTAACAATGGCCATGTAAGTACTGCTCATTATTTATTAGTTAGCAATGACAAGTTACTTGACAACAATGATGAAATAAATCATTATATGAATGTGAAATTTATATTCAGTAACGACCAAGTAATGTGGTCGTTAGTTTTTGAATTATTTATTAGAATGATTTTCTCCATCTTTAAATGGTATTGTTCCACCCATAATAACTACCAAATTTTATCACGATGATAATGATGGTGATGATGATAATAATAAAAGATTAATATGTGCAAGATAAAAATGAGAGCTAAGTGTACGAACTAAAATCAATGGACTTTTAGTCATCATTGCCAAATTACAAATGTACTTTCATTATTTGTAAACTACAACATTGGCGTACAATAATCACATCAGCATATCACAAGAATCAAAGATAAGAGATATATGATATTGAACATCCCCCCCCCCAAAAAGGACTTGAAAATTTCAAGAACGAACCCACGCATCTTCACCTTTAAGTGCTACAGTTGTAAGAAAAAAAGATCTGAAAAAATACTAGGAAATTAAAATTTAGAAATGTATCGCAATTAGCTAGCCTTTTAAGCACTTGCCACTTAAAGACATAGAAAAACTAATTCTCCAACTCATTCACATTGCTTTCACACTTGCGAGGGTGAGATAACCTAGTCATACAAAAGTCTAACAGACTTATCGGTCATCACTTAAGTTTTGTGACACTTGATAGTATTCAAGAACCATGAGTACATTTAAATCTCAAAACTACAAACAACACATAGTATAGACTGTAGTACTGGAGCACTTTCACATTAGCATACCCTTTGTCAAAATTGAACATCTATATCATGTTTAAACAATGAAATCTACCTCCACCATCAAGAATGAAATTTAAGTTGTCTTTCTTGGAAAAGCTAATCTTGTCTTCTCAAGATATATCACCTCGTTTCATAGCAATTAAAAGCATGAGTGGACCTCTAGCATGAACAATGAAATCAGCCTGCATAATAAATAATGAAATCACAGTTGTCCGCTTTGAAGAGGGAATCTAGTCTTCTCATAAGATATCACCTTGTTCAACAGAAATTACTTCATAGTCAAAGCAGCTTTGACTAATTCTTAAATGCATTTTTGAAAGAATCATACGTTAGCCCAAAAGAGGCAGAGCCACTCGTAAGATAACATAAGCAGAGTCTGTACGAAATCTTTGTCCCCTTAGTATATTTGAGTTTGCTAAATGACCAATCATAATGAAGTTGAAAAATCTCCAACAAACCTGTTCACTAATCCTTTAGTGATTAATTATAATACATTTGTCTCCTAACTCATGAAAATATATACCATAAGCGAGAATTGACAAATCAAGGCATGAGCAAGAATTGATAAATCACCTTTGAGATGTACATTATAATATACCTGCTTTGACAATGTGTTAGCATCCAAACAACCTGTTACTTCTAGCTTAACCTAAATATTTTTCCACAAAGAAACTAAAAACAGATCTTTTTTTAATTATGTAGTTGTGACCTAGAGAAGATTTCTTAGAAATCTCATAATAGCAATGTATATTATGACAAATTATAACAATAATAACAACTGAACTGGATTAAACAGTAAACTAGCTCAGTCATGTGCCTATTTCTTGTTAGTGTACTTAATTACCAATACTTCAAAATCAAGGAGCTCAAACTTCCCTTTCTTTTGTATATACTATTTCATTATATATGCAAGTGAGTACACGTTACAAACCCAATGTCAAATGTCCATTAACATGCTTTCTTAGCCATCATCATAGTAGGCATCCATAGACAAAATACTCAATCCTAATTCGCAGTAAGCAGCCAATATATTGAAACTGCCATATAAAATTGGGCAAAGCACAACAAGAGCCCTCTTATTCATTAAGTTCAACCAATAAACGGAGAAGTCCAAACACTATTAGACAAAGAACAAGAAATGAAATAGTCTAATTTTTGGTTTACAGTATGGAATGATCGTTATGTGAACTCCAATTTCTTCTATTAAACCATCAAATTCGAAATTAAAGGTCTCATCTGAATTTCTCCACCACAAGGACATACCTTAGTTTCATGTACAAAATCAGTACTTAAAAAGCTAGTCATTGGACTTAATTTCCCATGTAAATATTATAGAGAGAGAGAGAACATGACATTGATGATCATGGGGTTACGACCTTGGATGAAAAGCTTCAAGGGCCCATACATGGTATTGCTTATCAACTAGCTTCCCTTTGTCAATGACTCTAGCACATTAAAACATCTTTTTGGCAAACGCAAATTGATTTGAACAAAACGAAAGAAAAAAAGAGGGAAAAAAGAGAGGGAGGCTAAAGGGCTATCGGTAGGGTTTTGCTATGAGGTTTTCTCCTAGTGCTAGGATGCTAATCAAAAAGTTAAATCATCGCTCAGTAAAATACTTCGAAAATTCTGCCATTAGGAGTTAGGATTAATTAACAATAGTCTGGCTTCATCAATTAAGCTCGCTCGGTAAAATACTCCGAAAATTCTGCCATTAGGAGTTACGATTAATTATTAATAACAACAGTATGGCTTCATCAATTAAGCTTATTATTCCGAACTCTCTAGTTAAAACGAGGGTATTTTACTTCCATCGTTATTCTCATTAATTATTTTCATGGCTCTAACGAGTATATTTTCCATTGTCATTAATTCTTGGTCGTTAAAAATCTAATTTCTAGTTGTGGTTAAAGGGGGCCCTTTACATAATTTGTTGGTGGCTTAACCATCAAACAAACTATGAGTAAGTCCGATCCTAAGCTTGATTGGTGGAACCTTTAGGCCAAGTCATATCCGTCTTCTCATTGTCAAGGCCCTTGACTAGCAGTTCAGAAATCTTGAACTCAGTCTAGCCTTCACACGTGCTCCGGTGACCTTACTGGAAATTTTCTCGAGTAGCATTTGTGAAAGGATATGATATGTTGAAAAGACCTGTGATCATTTATGGCAGCTAGTTTTATCGATCCTTGTAGTCATTCTTAGCAATTGTTAGGGCTTCACAGGGGTCAACGAATTACATAAAGCCAATGCATTGTAGAATGAGAGTTATGGCAAGACACAGTCCAAGGGAGTTTGGGCAAGTATGAAACTTTGGTGTCATTAACGAAGAAGAAAACTTATAACGGACACTTATCATGCAGTTTATGAAAGCTCTGTTTGAGTCAGTTTGGGCGGTAAGATTGGAAATTGTTATAAAGATGCTAAATACGCAACAAATTGACTTGTGAATAAGGGATTTGGTGAACGTCCTCATCTTTAAGTTTTTTGAGTTCTCCATATGTGATTAATATTTTTATGAGTTGCTATGCCTAGGATGATCCCTGATGTGACGTCTTAGTTTTTCAAATTTGAGCAGGATTTAACTGCTTTTTGAACAGGGAAAAAAGAAAAAATAATGACATCTTATTTTTACTTGATACGATGCTAGGACTTTAAAGGGTTTCATATATAGATTCAATTTCTTTCCTCTCATGTCAAATTAATTATAACTATAGGAAAAAAAATAACTGTGTTGTATTTTGATAGAGTTTGTCACGAGGTTGAACAGGAAATTTTGGAGATAACTAGTGTTATTTTTGATGTCTTAGCTGGTGCTTTAGAGAGTACACAACCACAAGAGTGGGGTGAATTGTGGTGTCCGATTTTCGCAATATACTGGCAAACAGTCTTAGACCCTGTTCGCGCAAGCTGTTCCTGAGATATGCAGAACCGAAAATCCAACAAAATTGAATGCAGAAATAATGGACACAGGATTTTACGTGGAAAACACCTCTAGCCCAACTGAGGTAAAAAACCACGACCTACCTCGTGTAGGATTTACACACTTCACTAAACGGGCTAATCACGTTACAATAGTAACACACCTTGTTACAAATTGCAACCCACGTAACCGTCTTCCCTAAGACAGGTTACCCCACGTCCAAAATCCCCTTGATTTGGACACACACTCAACTCACTTTTGTGAAAGAAGAATATAAAGAAAAACACCCTATTACAATGCTTCTCAACTAAGCTAATATAGGGTACAATGAAGTCCTAGTATGCCAATTTTGAAAGCTCAAATAACTCACTCACTAGACACGGTTTTCTTTTCAAACTTTTAAGCTCATGAACACTGAATTTTTCCTTTTTGAAAACCGATGCTTCTAACGTTCTAAGAAGCGACTTTATATAGTGCTTGGAAAAAAAATTCCTCAATTTTTTGGAAACTAAGACCCCTAAAGAATATAGAATTCTTTAGCCACAAGGGATGAGGAAACATGAGCTGGAAACACTTCCTAAACCGTGTGCATAAGGCGGTGATTCTCAGCAACTAGCCCATGTTTTTCTCAACAACCTTATCCACTTGTCAAAAATTGGATATTCTTTTTATTTAAAAAGATTTTGCAAATCCTCTTAGATTTTAATAACCGTTTTTAGGGTAAGGGGTAAGATACTCCATAGAAAAATCTTTCTTGCAAATCTTGGAGAAGCTGCTCAAAATCCAAAAGATGAAAACGTGAAAAATTATTTTTCGCAGCTTATTCTGGAAACACCCTGAGCGTCCTATTTCCAGAATTATTTCGAAGGGTGATCCGAAATATTTTTCCAAAAAAAGCAAAACCGTTTCAAGTAAGTGGTAAGTTAAGACTTTCTGATTGGCATATTAACAAGAGTCTAAAAATATAAACCAAATTAAATCAAGACATCTTGTTGTAACCACTAGTCATCTTGTAGAAAGACGAATTTGCTGCAAACACTTTACAGGATCTGTTTCTCACGGCTGTACTTATATCCTGTGCTTCAAACACTTCGTAGAACCTGTTCTTCACGGCTGTTCTTGTATCGCTGACTTGAGTACCTGTTCTTGATAATCCATTAGTCAAGCAGTTTTAAGACTTGAGAACAGCAGTAAGGATCTGTTTAGAAAGCCTGTTTGGCGCAACAACAACACTTGGATTTGTTATCATCAAAACCTTATACATTCTAACAAATTCCCCCTTTTTGATGATGACAAACCAAGTGACCATATTAACTTTCAAAGACAATTGAAGTGAGTAGTGCCAATTTTTCACATTCACATGAAGCAGTGAGTATCGAATCCATGGCAAAACTAAAACAATATTGGTCATCCTATCTTCCCCCTTTTGGCATCATTAAAAAGTAGGAGCGAATAGTCAAACAGAGGGTGTTTGCTATCACCACCACTTGGGTAATGGAGGAAAGTCAACAGGCGATACACTCAAGTGTGTTGGTACGGTAATGAGATTGGCCATCCTAGTCACACACAAGCAATTCACAGCAAAAAGCAAGCAAGACAAAGCCAATCAAAAACCAAGATAACCTGTCATTCACCAAAAGAGTGCAACATAGTACAAACTGGCAAGAGAGGATAACCAAGAGAAGTGAGAACAACTTATGAGAACAACCTATGGGAACAGCTTATGGGGGGTGATTAGGGAGCAGGAGAAAATTTTGCTGAAAGGGAAGAGAGTAGGGCGAGGAGATCTTCATAGCGCTTAGCATTTTGAGCTTTTTCCTCGTCCAGGGTAGCCTTCACAGCAGTAAGCTCAGCACTGAGTCGAGAGTTTTCCTGTAGAGCAGCCTCAAGTTTGATTGAGGAACTGCCAGAAACAGGAGGACAGGGTGTTTTTGTCCCCTGTTCTGATGCAGACCCCTCAACCAAAGTGTATCCACACCCCATAAGGGTGTTACTCTCAATCTCATCAATGAACTGAGCTCCCACCTTCTTCTGCAAAGTCACCCCAAAATGCTCAAAGACACTAGTCAGGAAGAAACCATACCCCAAGTCATGTTCCCTGGAGGTGTTTGCAATTCTTGCAATATGTCGAACCATGATGGCAGAAAGGTTGATTTGCTCTTCCTTGTCTATCAGGCCCATAAGACACTGATCCATGGCATCGGCAAGATTGCGACCCTGGCCTCGAGGAATGACATTCTTGATAATAAACCAAAATATCAATTGATGGAGCGATGTCATGTCCCCTTTCTTCACGGACTTGGGTGTTTGCAGGCTTGGTTGCTGGCCAAATTTCTGGGAGAGCTCCAGCAGCCTGGCTGTCCCTAGAATAGTCTTGTCTTCTCTCACATATATATCAAAACCCGTGAAGGGAATCCCCAGAATTTCTCCTAATATCTTCGCATCAAAGTGAAGCTGTTGCCCATTAACAATACTTGTCACCACTCCTTCGGTGACAGTGCAGTTGGCATAGAACTCTGCCAACTCATGTATAGAACACCCCAACTGGGTGTTTGTAAACAGCTCATACCACCCCTGTGCACGCAGCTTGTGCAGAAACACCCCCAGACCCTGTTCCTCAAAATATTTTACCTTGATAATTTTGCCCCTGACGACCCGTCTCTGAAGCAATTGGGTCAGTTTGGCTGAAATGGTAGACGGGGTAGACTTCTTGGCTCTCTTAGGTTGGGGCTCAGTAGGAGGGTCTTGTGTGAAGGCGTGTTTGAGGGAGGCTTTTCTCTTGGGAGTTTGGAGTTGTGATGGTTTGGAGGGTAAAGAGGAGGTTGATTTTGGTGCAGGCAGAGGCTTATCCTCTGAGGACTCTGAGAACACGGGAGTGCCCTGTTTGAAGGAGGTGTTCTCAGTGTCGCTATCTGATGAAGGCTCAGAGGAGGAATCAATTTCCTCAACAACAGGGAATGACTGTTTGGCAGGACGAGGCGTGGATTGGAAAGCAATTCGGACTGATTTTCGAGTTGGCCTGTTTGTGGATTTGGCCGAAGAGGGGATTTGTGGTTTTGGTTTGACAGGGGTTTCACTTTTTGAGGGTTCTTCAGTCTGGCCGCTTTTAGACCTTGATGGTGGTCGTGTTCTTGGCATTCTAGTACGCCTAGCCACAATTTTGTACCTTTTGCTTTTCTCACCGGTTTGTGGTACCGGTGTGGCTTGTGCAGGCTTGACAGGAGACTCCTCCATTTGACCACTACTTCCCTCTTCTTCTTTTGACAAATCCTCCCCTAGGTCATCCCTAAAAACCTCAGACCCTGTTTCGGCCCCTGTTTCCTGCTCTGGAAACAGTCCAAACGAATTGATGTTATCTAGGCCATGTTCGAACAGAAAGAGTTCATCTAAAGCCCCAATTTCTCGGTCAAATGCCCCAACAGGTCCTTGGGGTTCTCCAGACTGTTGACATGCGCCCGGTTCACCAAACAAAATTAAATCCCACCCAAATTTGTAGGGAATGTCTTCCAATTTTAGCCCTACTATTCTAAGGCCTACACTCTTTAAAAACCCAAAAGGTTTGTAGATAATTGGGCGAGATGGTTCAGTGGATTTACCTTCTATTAACGTTGCCAGAAACTGTGTAGGCGCAAACAGGGCTGTGGCTGTTTGCAAGGCTGTGCTTGGTGACTGGTTGCCCTGGGTCACGGTCGAGGAACTCTCGGTGCTGATGGGGGACACCATTTTTTCATAGGAAGGAGAAATATTAGGGTTTCTCGAGCAGATTTTCAGAGCAAGAGGAATTTTGGTTGAGGTGAGAGAGTGAAGCAAGTTTGAAGAGAGATTTAAAGAGAGAGAAGCGTGCAAGATCTTTTAAAGATTTTGCCCGTTTTGCAACGGGCTTTAGCATTAAATTAGGCCGCGCACGCCCCGGAAGGTGTTTTAGCAATTCCCAACTAGTTGCACATATTTGACAAACAAGAGGCGTACCTGTTCCTGATGCTTGTTCTTGAGGTTACTTGCTAGGTAACATGGGACAATAAGGGCAATCTCATTAGACCTCAACGAGTGTCAGCAGGTTGCATACCTCACATATGCTAAACATAGCACAGAAGTTGATTGCAAACAAAAATTTAATATGTTGTACCCATAGCATTTTAAATTTTGCCAACAGGGAGAGAGAACAGGATGGTCAGGTTGTTTTAATTAAACCTAGTTCGAGTCTATTCCTTTCAAATTGTTCTCTACTCAATGCCTTTCTGAATATATCAGCAATTTGATTTTCAGTGGCACAAAAATTCATTGAGATCACTCCTTTTTCAACATTGTCTCTTAAAAAGTGATGACGAATGTCAATATGTTTTGTTCTTTTGTGTTGACATGGATTTTTGGCAATGTTAATTGCACTTGTATTGTCACAATAAATAGGAATGCATCCTATGTCAACACAAAAATCCTTGAGTTGTTGCCTTATCCATAATAACTGAGCACAACAGGATGCAGCTGCCACGTATTCAGCTTCTGCTGTGGACAAGGCAACAGAGAGTTGTTTCTTGGTTGCCCAAGATACCAAACAAGGTCCAAGAAAGTGAGCCATACCTGAGGTGCTTTTTCTATCAACCAAGAAACCTGCATAATCAGCATCAGCATACCCAACAAGATCAAAGTTGCAACCTCTAGGATACCATAAGGCTAGATCAGGTGTATGTTTTAAGTATCTTAAAATCCTTTTTACAGCCTTAAGATGAGTTTCTTTAGGGTTAGACTGAAAACGTGCACATAGACCAACACTGAAAGCAATGTCAGGTCCACTAGCCGTTAGGTATAGGAGTGACCCTATCATGCCCCTATAGGGTTTCTACTCAACTGAGGGACTTCCATCATCCATTACCAACCTGGTTGAGGGAGAGATGGGAGTATCAATGGGCTTGGCCGACTCCATCCCAAAACGCTTAAGTAACTCTTTGATATACTTTTGTTGATGGATCATGGTGCCGTTTGAAGTTTGCTTGATTTGCAAGCCTAGAAAGAAATTAAGCTCACCCATCATGCTCATTTCAAACTCACTCCTCATCATTTTTGAAAATTCATTGCACAAATCATGATGAGTTGCACCAAATATGATGTCATCGACATATACTTAGACAATCAACAAATATTCCCCCTTAGATTTTAGAAACAAGGTATTGTCTACCTTGCCTCTTGTAAAATCATTTTTCAATAAAAAACTTGACAACCGCTCATACCAAGCTCTAGGGGCTTGTTTCAAACCATAAAGTGCTTTGTCAAGTTTGAAAACATGGTTAGGAAATTCATGACTTTCAAAATCGGGGGGTTATTTGACATACACTTCTTCTTTGAGGTACCCATTTAAAAATGCACTTTTGACATCCATTTGATACAACTTGATCTCCATATGGGCTGCAAATGCTATGAAGATTCGAATGGCCTCCATCCTTGCAACAGGTGCAAAGGTTTCTTCATAATCAATTCCCTCTTCTTGGATGTAACCTTGAACCACTAGCCGGGCCTTGTTCCTAGTGACTGTTCCGCACTCATCAAGCTTGTTACGGAATACCCACTTGGTTCCAATGGTTGTTCTATCCTCTGGCCGTGGCACAAGGTGCCATACCTTGTTCCTTTCAAACTGATGGAGTTCTTCTTGCATGGCTGTGACCCAATCTGAATCTGCAAGAGCGTCATTAATATTCTTTGGCTCAATTTTTGAGAGAAAAGCATAGAAAGCACAGAAATTTTTGAGCCTAGATCTAGTTTGAACCCCTGCATTAATATCAGACAAAATTTGATCAAGAGGATGTGAACTTTGGTATTTCCATGATCGTGGTGAAAGTGGGTTCACAGACACGCTCTCCATCCTAGCTGGAATACTCGGTGAAACAGGTTCAGAACCTGTTCTCGAGCCTGTTTGGGAACTTGTTCTTGAATTTATCTCTGAAGGATTCGGCTGATGTTGTCCCGAACAGGGTTCCACCCTGTTTCCCCCTGTTTGGTTCACACCTTGCTTACCTTCCTTAAAAACAGCTTCAGACCTTGATCCCTCAGTGGCTTCCTCACCTTGTTCATCTTGGAGCAGCAAGTCTTTTCTAACAAGACCTAGTTCAAGGTCTTCCTCCTATGCATCATTCTCACTTAGAGAGTTAGTTTCATCAAAAAGCACATGCACACTTTCCTCAACACACAAGGTTCTCTTATTAAATAATTTGTATGCCTTACTATGCGAGGAGTAACCAAGGAATATTGCCTCATCACTCCTTGGATCAAATTTCCCTAAGGCATCCTTCCCATTATTATGCACAAAACATTTACAACCAAATACTCTCAAATGCATAATATTGGGTTTTCTTTCCTTGAGGAGCTCATAAGGCGTTTTGTTAAGAAGAGGTCTAATCATGCATCTATTTATAATGTAACATGATGTGTTCAAAACTTCAGCCCAAAAATTTCTAGGAAGACCACTAGCAATAAGCATTGTTCTAGTCATATCTTCTAGAGTACGATTTTTGCGTTCTACCACCCCGTTCTGTTGGGGTGTTCTCGGGGCTAAGAAGTTGTGGTCTACACCATGCTCATTACAATAGTTAATAAAGCTTGAATTCTCAAATTCCGTACCATGATCAGACCTTAGGTACACCAAAAAGTATCCTACCCTCTTTTCAGTTTTTTTAATGAAAGCAAGAAATTTTTCAAAAGTTTCATCTTTAGAAGCCAAAAACAAGGTCCAAGTGAAACGAGAGTAGTCATCCACTATCACAAGCATATACCTCTTACCACCTCTACTCATGATCCTCATTGGACCACATAGATCCATCTGTATCAATTCAAGAGGTTGAGTAGTGCTTACACACCTTTTAGATTTAAATGAATTTCTGACTTGTTTGCCTTTGGCACATGCATCACACACCTTGTCATCATTGAATTTGATGGAAGGTAAGCCAACCACTAAGTCTTTGGTTACAAGTTTGTTCAACAGTGAGTAACTTGAATGACCTAGTCTTTTGTGCCAAAGCATAACATCATCATTTAAGGCACTCAAACAAGTCAAATTATTTTGGGGAAGAGTAGAAATACACACTTTATAAACATTTTTGTATCGCTTCTCCCTCAACACAACATCTCCTATGTTCATATTTACAACCAAGCAACGTGTTGGAGAGAACACTACTAGGTTGTCTTTATCACACAGTTAGGACACACTTAGCAAGTTGTGTTTTAATCCATCCACAAAATAAACATTGTCAATTGAATGGGAGAGTGACTCACCTATCTTACCTATACCGATAATTGTCCCGGATTTGCCGTTTTCAAATGCCACACTCCCTCCTTCTGAAGCTGTAAGTGAGAGAAAATTGGATTTTTCACCAGTTATATGCCTCGAACACCCACTGTCAACATACCACAGCTGCTTGTTCCCTAGATTGTTTCCTGCGCTGTTTGCTGGGTTGTTTGCTGGGTGGTTTTCTCTCACTTCAGCCTGCAAAACAGATCATAGGTTAGTTTTGGGAACCCAGATCCACTTGGGTCCCATTCCTTTAGACGTACAAATCTCATCTTTCCTAACCCATATTTGTTTTACATAAGCTGTGTTCCTTTTAATGGCATACTTTCTCGAGGGACAAGTATAACGATAATGACCCGTTTTACCACAGTGATAACATACAATGTTCTCAGATAATCCTACGTATTTTCTATTCACTGGGTAGGTCATCTTAGGCACAAAACCTAGTCCTCTTCTATTTCGACTATGATATGTGTTTAACCATTCAAGCGCCCTTGAGGACCTGTTCCAGAGCTTGTTTGTGACAACGTCTAATTCCATTTGTTTTATTTTCTCAAACAAGTTTTTGTTTTCTTCCAGCAAAGATTCGACCTTTCCTTTTAAGTCAAGAGATTCCTTTTCCAGCTCAGTCAGATTAATGGAACAAGTCTCTTCTTTCATGAGTAGAGTCTCTTTAAGCACATTAATGTTTTCATGCAAGGCAAGTGTCTCTTTGTCAACTTCAAGTTTTTCCAATTTAAGAGTTTCATTTTCAAGTTCTAGGTCACGAACATCCCTTTTTAATTCAGCACATATATCCATTATAGAGTACACTAATTCCTCAAGAGTTGATTTATTTAGACCACGTACCTTGTTCTTGAGTTGAGTCAGACTATCTACTGATCCATCATCTGAATCAGTGTCACTTCTTGTCATGAGTGCTACATCAGCTTCCTCGGCTTCAGACCTTTCCTCATCCTCGCTTGAATCACCCCAAGCCGTGAGCATAGCTTTTGAGAATCGTTTCGCTGAGCTATTTACACCCTGTTTCCTCCCCTATTTTCTAGAGTGTTCGGGTTCTTATTCCTCCTTGTGTAGTGGGCAGTTTCTCACAATGTGGTCTAGCTTGCCACACTTGAAGCATCCAGAGAACTGTTTCCGAGAGGTGTTCCTGCCCTTGCCGAAGTCCTTCCTTTTGCTGTTTTCTTTAACTTTCTTGAAGAACTTCTTAAATTTTTGAGTTATCATGGCAATCTCCTCCTCATCAGAATCATAATCATCTTCCAAGGCCTTTAGAGCAAGACCTCGATCTCTCTTTGTCTCATCTTTCTGCTGAGAATTTTTTCTAAATTCATACGTTTGGAGATTTCCAATCAGCTCATCTAGGGTGATCTTATTCATGTCCTTAGCTTCTTGGATGGCCGTGACTTTCGCTTCCGAAGAATGAGGTAAAATTCTTAGGATTTTCCTCACCAATTCTTCGGTGGTGAAGGATTTTCTAAGGGATTTCAACTCATTCGTTATGTGAGTGAAGCGAGTGTACATGTCCATCACACTTTCACGATCACCCATCTCAAACAGCTCATATTTTCTCATAAGCAGTTCAATCCGGGATTGCTTTACCTGATTGGTCCCTTCGTGAGCTACTTGTAAAGCATCCCAGATTTCCTTGGCAGACTCACATTCAGATATGCGAGTATATTCATCAGGACCTAGGCCAAAATATAGAAGTTTCTTGGCTTTGGTATTCTTCTCCATCATTTTGTAATCTTTAGTATTGAATTCTTTAGGCTCCTTGGGGATTGACTTTCCATCTTCAGTTGTTTTCTTAGGGATGAGTGGTCCATCCTTGATGAGCATCCACAACTCATAGTCCCCGACTTGGATGTAGTTTTCCATCCTATTTTTCCACCAACTGTAATGTTGGCCATTAAAGTATGGTGGTCGAGTTATGGATTGACCTTCAAGTATGCCTCGTGGGGTACTCATCTTCAAGGATCTCTCAAGGTGTTAGCCTTTTAAAAGAGAACCTGCTCTGATACCACTTGTTGCTTTAGAGAGTACACAACCACAAGAGGGGGTTGAATTGTGGTGTCCGATTTTCGCAATATGCTGGCAAACAGTCTTAGACCCTGTTCGCGCAAGCTGTTCCTGAGATATGCAGAACCGAAAATCTAACAAAATTGAATGCGGAAATAATGGACACAGGATTTTACGTGGAAAACACCTCTAGCCCAACTGAGGTAAAAAACCACGACCTACCTCGTGTAGGATTTACACACTTCACTAAACGGGCTAATCACGTTACAATAGTAACACACCTTGTTACAAATTGCAACCCACGTAACCGTCTTCCCTAAGACAGGTTACCCCACGTCCAAAATCCCCTTGATTTGGACACACACTCAACTCACTTTTGTGAAAGAAGAATATAAAGAAAAACACCCTATTACAATGCTTCTCAACTAAGCTAATATAGGGTACAATGAAGTCCTAGTATGCCAACTTTGAAAGCTCAAATAACTCACTCACTAGACACGGTTTTCTTTTCAAACTTTTAAGCTCATGAACACTAAATTTTTTCTTTTTTGAAAACCGATGCTTCTAACGTTCTAAGAAGCGACTTTATATAGTGCTTGGAAAAACAATTCCTCAAATTTTTGGAAACTAAAATCCCTAAAAAATATAGAATTCTTTAGCCACAAGGGATGAGGAAACATGAGCTAGAAACATAAGGCGGTGATTCTCAGCAACTAGCCCATGTTTTTCTCAACAACCTTATCCACTTGTCAAAAATTGGATATTCTTTTTATTTAAAAAGATTTTGCAAATCCCCTTAGATTTTAATAACCGTTTTTAGGGTAAGGGGTAAGATACTCCATAGAAAAATCTTTCTTGCAAATCTTGGAGAAGCTGCTCAAAATCCAAAAGATAAAAACGTGAAAAATTATTTTTCGCAGCTTATTCTGGAAACACCCTGAGCGTCCTGTTTTCAGAATTGTTTCGAAGGGTGATCCGAAATATTTTCCAAAAAAAGCAAAACCGTTTCAAGTAAGTGGTAAGTTAAGACTTTCTGATTGGCATATTAACAAGAGTCTAAAAATATAAAACCAAATTAAATCAAGACATCTTGTTGTAACCACTAGTCATCTTGTAGAAAGACGAATTTGCTGCAAACACTTCACAGGATCTGTTTCTCACGGCTGCACTTATATCCTGTGCTTCAAACACTTCGCAGAACCCGTTCTTCACGGCTGTTCTTGTATCGCTGACTTGAGTACCTGTTCTTGATAATCCATTAGTCAAGCAGTTTTAAGACTTGAGAACAACAATAAGGATCAGTTTAGAAAGCCTGTTTGGCGCAACAACAACACTTGGATTTGTTATCATCAAAACCTTATACATTCTAACATTAGCTTATCCCTTCCCACCACTAAGCTAAATTACAAGGCCTATTTGTCATTGCTTAAAACAATTTAGGAAAAAAAATCAACTTGTAGAGCTTTTAAGGAGTCATCTTTTGTGGGTAGAAGATTCTTTTCATTTGTATAGTGTGATTAACTACTAAAGGGTATTATCATGCAAATCATTTGTATAGTGTGATTACTCAAAATGAGATAATTGAGTGAGAAATTAGTTTCTACATTATGATAATATCTAGATGATTGAAGGCTAGGGTCAAAAATCTTGGGTTTAGAGGAATCTTTTCATAACATCTCAAGATGAAGTATGAAAGGTTTTAAAGGTTGAGGTATAACTACCTCTATCATCAAAGGTGTGTGTTTCTTTATAGGAAGCCTACTCTTAAAAACTCCACAATCCAACATGTCTAACTTGATGGATTCTTCAGATGTATGCCTCCTAAGAAGAATTTTCAATTAGTATTAGAATGAAGACAAAGTATGCTGAAAAAGTTTTGTCATATTTGTAGGGCTAATCATTAAACCTAATAAGCTATTCCAAACAATTGTTTGGGACTAAGGAGGTGGTCGGGACATTACAAATGGTATCAAAGTTGACCGATGGCTATAGGTTGTACTAATGAACAGGAGAGCCTTGGTCAGTGCCTTACAGGAGTATATTATTGTAAAATTCTGAATTTTTGACGAAAACAACAACATGCGACAACGACAACATGCGACGACCATACTAGCTACAAAAGACTGGGAGGGCACATCTAGAGGAATGAACTCATAAGTCACATTTATTTCCTATCATTGTAGGTATAATACAGGATCATTGCGGAAGAGTCCTTGCGAAATTTAACGACTTCTTCGATCAAGGCTTTAAGATCATTAACTAAAACGAAGTCTTCCTTCTCATAACATGTTTTCCAAGGAAATAAACCTACATTATGAAAACTATGATAGGCGATAATCAAGACCAAGGCTTAGGAATAAATTTACTCTAGGACACTCTTGGTCATGCCTTCTTCTTCCTTCATCACCCTATAAAAACACTTCATCCCTCCATTATGACAACCACAGTAGACTGCTAACATAAATTGTATGTTAGGACATCATAGACACTGAAGCAATGGTAAGCAGTTGATGAGCCCATCTTTCCTTTACGTGCATCTTCTTGATGTTCCTATATATTTCACAAACTTTGAAAATCCAATGCATTATACCGAGACCTCAACATCTAAAGGTACAATAGATACTAACTGCTTATAATAAAAATACCTTGCTTTATTATACTATTATGTTGTTTATTGGAAACCCATATCATTCTTATTGTTCATTATTATTATTTAAATGATCTCGTTAATATCGTTTATGTGTGCAGCTACTCTTACAGTGTTCATTGTCCTCTTTTGGACAACCATTGTTTCATTATTTGGGTTATCTGTAGACATTATTGTTCCATTTCCCTCATTATAAAACTAAAATGAATTTCTAACTATTTTTATGTAAATGGGTTTACTGCACTGAGACTTCATTCTCACTTCTGAAATATTTTTATACTTTTAAGTTGACCTTGCTATTACATGGCGTTCTGAAGATAAGGGACGTTCATCTAGAATAAAGAAAGAAATTTATAATCTAGCTAGTGATAATTAGTTATCAAACTTTAGAGATATCAATAATCTTGTTATGATTATTTAGTTGTTAGATAAATTCTTAAGTTATCAATGAACTAGGTTATTTGTATAATTAGCTTTCAAACTTTGGAGATATTAATAATTTTGTTATGATAATTTAATTGTTAGATAAATTCATGAGTTATGAATGAACTAGGTTATTTGTTAGATCTCTCTAATTTAATAATGACGTTGGCTTTGTGTATCACACAGATACACAGTGTAGCGCCCTAGATTGTTTAAAATTCTTTTTTAGTTAGTAATCTTGTTGTCAGTATATGATACCTCCAAAAATCTAGGGCATTACAATGATACTAGGGCAGAAGTCAAGAGGATGATAATTTAGTGGATTTGAGGACACAACAAGGATAGTCTTGGTTTTTAAGTGGGTTGAATGTAATATCCCGAGGCATATTTTGAGAAAGGTTTAACATATTTGTTTAACTATTTATATCACTAATATTTTGCAATACTTTTCAAGAAACATATTATAATTAAGAACCCCACATCTAAGCAAGTATGCACAAATTTTGAGCATAAATTAAACTAGCCAAGAAATTAAGAAACAAATTCAATTTTGTAGTTATATCAAAGAATAGGTACAATCTCTGTATAATTGTTACAAGAACAAGTGTAATAAACCTTTTGATTCAACCTCCTTCAATGGTCTTGAATAAATTTGATGTTGAGAGAGTGCTAAGAGGCTTAATCTCAATTAGGATAGGAGTTTAATTTTCGAGAGTAGACAGCACATGTTTAGAGTACTTGTTGAATTCTTCTAGAGAGAATTCTTGAGTTCTTATGCGTTTTTCATAATGCAGATGTTTTAAATGATGGACGAAGCTCTCTATTTATACATAAATTGGATTTATGGTTTTCCTCCTAATTATCTCCATTTAATAGAAAAGGAAATAATCATTTATTTCCTACATCATTTACGACATGTGGTGCTTTCTAATTGGCAGTAGTATACATCCATTAAATATTATAATTTAATGGACTATTATAATTAATACGTGGAAAACTATTATTGGCTGAAATAAAATTATTTAATTTCCCATGTGGCAGGTTTTGATTGGTTTGAAAAAGTTTACATTCTACAAATATCGCCCTCAAGAGTTGGTTGTGTCCGTAACTTTGGACTATACTTGGTGCGGTCGAGTCTTGAAACCTGAAAGTGAAAATGATTACTTATACTGCTTAAGCTTTTGTAGTACCAGTGTTGATCTTCTTAACCTGGTAGAGCTTCCAACCAGGATTATTGATCAATTTGAATTTTTTATTTTTTTTTAATACGTAGAGTTTCATCGAAACAAATTCGAATATGCCTTCTTTTTCTTTAGATATATTTGTGTTGATTTTAATTTAGTTAGCGCCTAATTTTTAAGTATTGCAACTTAATATGCTGAGCACCCAGGTTAAATGCAGCATGGTAGGGTAACTTAAAAAATTAGTTGCATAATTTAACAACTGACCCTAAATATAAGAGAACCATTTTTTTTTAACAAAAAATATTAGCTTAATGAGGAACCCAATTGAAAATTTTGAAATATGATCCGGAAGAGTCAATTTGATGATGTGATAAAGTCCTCTTTGTGATATCCCGAATTTTCAATTACTAACTTTACGTTACATATTTTTATGTAATTCATTTATTTTTCGATATCTATCTTTGTCACCTAATGTTAAATGTGGGGCATTTTTAAAATAAGTAGAAAAATCAAATATGAGTCAAAGTCAAAGTCAGATTCTTAATTCAAAGGCAAAGCTTTGGAAAAAAAAAGTGACATGAAAATGTAACAAGTATTATACTAAGTGTTATTATAACCTAATTCGACCATGAGCTTGTGATTATCTTGCTTAGCCAATTGTTGCCTATTGCTTGTCAATTCTACAGTTGTCTTTGCTATAGTGTAAGTATGTATAACTAAAAGCAATCCCACTCCTTGATTGCCATTTGATATTCATTAAAAAAAAATAAAAAGGAAAAAAATGATGAGATCTTAGGCTAACATTAACGCAAGGGGAAAGAAGAAAGGAGAAGAATGGATGAAAAGAAAGTTGAGATATTGGCTTGTTAAGGTAAGTAAATTCGATCTTCCATATAACTCTTCTTAAAATTTATATGCATTCACTAATTGGAAATCAATTAATAAATTTGACATTTAAACTACTTAGAGACCCGCCTTTAACAATTCTTGTATATGACTGTTAGATTAATTATTACTCAGATTGTATTATGAATATGCGATATTGATGATTAAAAGGTACATTTTGATCTTATATGTCTTGATTTTGAATATTTGACGTGATTCAATTAAGATACCAAACATGGAAAAAAAACAATATACAAAGAAATGAATTTTCGAATTTTTCCCCTATTTCAAGCACTATTTGAATTGTTGTAAATTAGTGGAATGTCAAAAAAATCTGAAAATTTTATTATATATGCTCTGTATTATTTGGTATGTCTGCATAATTGTCTGTGAATTCTAAAGTTGTATATTTTTAGTTATGAATTTATGACTAAATCTGTCCTGACCAAGGTTTTTACGAACTAGTTGTGCTTGTGAGCTAATTTTCTAGTTTTAAATTTGTCAAAAAAAATTTCAAAGTGTCAAATTAATAGTTGAAAGTAGTAAAGGCATAGGTACATCAAGTGAGGCTAGTTAAGACTAATTGATGATGGGAAGTGCTAATGATATTAATGGAAAACTAATTGATTAATTATTTGATTGTGAATATAAATTTGCTTACATGTATTTGAATGAATTTATGCCCACAAGCTTTGAAATTATTTATCTGTGCAATGTGAATTTATATGCGTATTCGGTAATCAATTTTCGTTTTTTTATAACTTAGAATATGGAAAAAGAATTTTGATTGAATGTTTTACTGTCGAAGCATGATTTTTATGTTTTGGAGTGAGCCTTAGATTTGCACTCTTATTGTTTTGTGTACATGACCCTGGAGCTACAGCGGTAGAAGCACTACTTATATGTGGTAGGGTTGGTGGAGCTTTGTGATTGCTAACAATTGTACGCCTAGTGGAGCTTCGTGCTTGCTAGGGTTTATATGGTCAATAGAGACTCAAGCTTAGTGACATTTTTAACCTAGTCGAGCGTAGTTAGGGATTTCTGTTTCTGGGTAGTCACATCCTCCAGTGGTGTTTAGTAGGCCTAGTGGAGCTTCGTGCTTGCCAGGGAATCAGTAATTATTGTGTTAAGTCGTAAGGTCAATCTTGTGTTAAAAAGAAAAAAAAAAAATCTTTGCTTCAGCTTTTGAGGTTTTGGAAAGGAAATGTGATTTTATTTTTAGATAAATAAGTTATGATTCTAATTTAATATATGATTATTTTTTTTGAATAAATATACATACGTTTCAGTTTGTAAAGGTACTCTAGTATAACTTTAGATAAGTGATTCAGATTAAGTTCTTTTGAATACTTTGACTCATATGCATATGAACTTGAAGATTTTTATATGTATGTAAGTTAAGCTACTAACATCCAAAGTGAAACATAAAAGAGGTAGATGGTTAGATTTACTTGCTGGGCTCAGGGAGCTCATGATCTCACCATTATTCAGGTTCAAGGAAGATAATAGATTAGAAGCAATCATGATAAGTAGGGACGAGATGAGAGACTTGGAATTAGATCTATTTGTGTTGGGGATTTTGTGTAAATGTTATGTATTCCGAATTTAGATATATCTATGTCTTGTCCATGATCATATAAACTCCTTTGAAAATAGTTTAATTTTTATGAAGAAACGTAAATGCTTGCTTTAGAATTACCCAGCACAACTGCTTAAGATTAGGCATCACAGAAGAAGGGGTATCAGAGCATTACTGTGACCACTGACCTTTTGGACTTGTGTGCGCATGTGATTGACTGTATGCTTGACGATGTGTACATATGTGCTTATGTGCACAATATGTGTCTTAGGTCATGTGACCTTGATTTGCATTGTGACTTTGGTTGGCATAGATCCTAAGGTTAGACAATTAGGTATGTCAAGTAGACTTGGGCAAATTAAGGGTCGAGGCAAGGTGAGGGTCGAGGCACGAGGGTCGACAAATAACATTTTCTCAACCTTGGCCTACCTGACCCTCATAAGAGTCGGCATACCTTTGACCCTAAACCTAACCGTGCAGGTATGCTCAGCTTATAGGTTAGACCTGACGCTTAACCCTTCCTTATATACAAAATGAGATCTTTCACTAAGTTTAATTTTTATTCTAAAGTTTAACACTAAACATCCTACTAAACAAAAGGCCAAGCGATAATATACTGTTGCAATGAAGGCAATTACAAACATTTTAATGCATAATTTAATGATCAAAATGATTAGCTTGCTAAAATGAGTACTCCAATCATCAGAGAGGGAGTGTTAGAAGGTTAAGAGTTAGTGCAAATTGGAGATGTGAATGGGAAGGAGGCTAAGAGGAAGCAAAAAAGTAAAAAGCAAAAAAGCTTTGAATAAATGAAACCCAAAGTATTTTGTTTTGATTTTATTTTAAATTCTTTGAAAAAATAAGGGTCAACGGGTTGGGTTAGAAGGTCAAAACCATTACCCTAGCCCAACCTTCATCATCATGGAGTACCCTTAATTTGAGGGTTGGGACAAGTCAGAGACAAAAAAAAAGTCAACCATAACGCTTAATTTTAGGGTCAGGTCAGGCGTAGCCCAAGTTCGTTGGTCAACACTAATGTAAAGTTTCAATGCCGAAACTTTTTTTTAGGAAGGATGTGATGCCCGTATTTTCAATTACTAACGTTACATTACATATTTTCATGCAATTCATTTATGTTTTGGATATTTATCTTGGACACCTTATATTAAATGTAGGTCATTTTAAAAATAAGCAGAAAAGTCAAATATGAGTCAAAATCAAAGTCAAATGCTAAATTGAGAAGCAAAGCTTTGAAGGGAAACTGACAGGAAAATGTGACAAGCATTATGCTATGTGTTATACCCTAATGGACCATGAGCTTGTGGTTATCCTTGCTTAGCCAGTTGTTGCCTATTGCTTTCCAATTTTTAAGTGGTATATGCTTGTTAAAAAAAGTGCAAGTATGTATAATTGAAAGCAACCCCTCCCTTTGACTGGCATTTGATCTTCTTTAAAAAAAAAAAAAAAAAAAGGAGAAAAGAGCGATATTAAGAAAGTTAAGATATTGGCTTGCTAAGGTGAGTAAATTCTTTCATCTAACTCTCCTTAAAATTTGGTTACATTCACTAATTGCAAATCAATTGATAAATTTGATGTTTAAGCTACTTAGAAACCTACCTTTAACAATTCGTGTATGTGATTGTTGGATTCATTTATGCTTAGACTGCATTATGAATGTGTGATATTGATGACTAAAAGGTGTATTTTGATCTTGTATGTTTTGATCATAAATATTTGACTTGATTTAGTTAGGATAATAAACATGAAAAAAAATAATATATAAAGAAATGAAATTTCAGATTTTCCCCTGATTTCAAGCACTGTTTGAATTGTTGTAAGTTATTGGAATGTCAAAAAATTCTAAACTTTTTACCCTATATTCTCTGTATTATTTGGTACAATTTTAGAATTGTTTGTGAATTTTTAACATGTATATTTGTAGTTATGAATTTTAGAGTAAATCTATCTTGATTAAGGTTTTTGCAGACTACTTGGGCTTGTGAGCTGATTTTTCTAGTTTTAAATCTATCAAAAAGAAAGTTTAAAGTGTCAAAATTAATAAGTTATAGTAGTGAAGGCATAGATAAATCACGTCAGGTTAGTTAAGACTAAATGATGATGTAAAGTGCTAATGATCTTAATTGGAAAACTAATTGATTAATTATTTGCTTGTGAACTTAAATATTCTTATACGTATTTGAATGATGTATGCGCTTCCTACAAGATTTCAAATTATTTGTCTGTGCAATGTGAGTTTATATGCATTTTCGGTAATCCATTTGCGTTTTTCTAACATAGAATTTGCAAAAAGAATTTGGATCACATATATTACCGTGAAAAATAAGATTTCAATGTTTGGAGTGAGGCTTAGATTCACACTCTTATTGTTTTTGTTTATATGACCCTAGAGCTATGGCGATCGAAGTCCTGCTTATGTGTTGTAGGGTTAGTGGAGTTTTGTGCTTGCTAATAATTATAGGCCTAGTGGAGCTTCGTGCTTGCTAGGGCTTTATGTGGTCCGTGGATTCTCAAGCTTGCAGACATCTGCAGGCCTAGTGAAGCATTGTGCTGGCTAGGGATTTTTGTTTTCAGGTAGTTGTATCAGTGGTGTTTTGTGCACGTAGTGGAGCTTCATTCTTGCCAGAGAATCAGTATCATGTTGTGTTAAGTCGTAAGCTCAATCCCACCTTAAGAAGAAAAAAAATTA
This sequence comes from Carnegiea gigantea, assembly GCA_029747015.1. Taxonomy (NCBI): domain Eukaryota; kingdom Viridiplantae; phylum Streptophyta; class Magnoliopsida; order Caryophyllales; family Cactaceae; genus Carnegiea; species Carnegiea gigantea. Next base: position 66,208 of record JAKOGI010000438.1, on the reverse strand, counting down.
TCTGCTTCTGCTTTTGAGTTTTTAGAAAGGAAATGTGATTTTATTTTCACACAAAGAAAGTTATGATTCTGAATTGAGATATGATTTTTTTTTTTTTAATAAGTCAACATACATTTTAGTTTGTAAAAGTACTAGGGTGTAACTTTAGATAGATGATTCAGATTAAGTTCTTTCAAACACTTTGACTAATATGCATGTGAACTTGAGGATTTTTATATGCATCTAAGTTTAGCTACTAACATCCAAAGTGAACCATAACAAAGGTAGACAGCGGGATTTACTTGTTTGGCTCAGGGAGCTCATGTCCTCATCATTATTCATGCTCAAGGAAGATAATAGAGTAGAAGCAGTCGTGTTGACTAAAGACAAGGCAGCACACTTAGAGTTGAATCTATTTGTGTTAGGAATTTTGTGTTAATGTAATGTATTCAAAATTTAGACCTTTATGTGTTTTGTGTATGCATGTAAATTCCTTTGAAAATAGTTTAATATTTATGAAGAAATGTAAATGCATGCTTTCGAATTACCAACCAAACTACTTAAGATTGGGGGGTTAACAGATATATGTACATACCAAAATCAATCTCAGAGTTAGTTACATATATATATATATATATATATATATATATATATATATATATATATATATATATATATATATATATATGTATATATATGTATGTATGTGTATATATATATATACACACACACACACACATATATATATGTACATACATACATACACACACACACACACGTAAGCACGCACGGATGCACGGGCACACAAGCACATATATATACACACACACACATATACATATATATATATATGTATGTGTATGTATGTATGTATGTATGTATGTATATATATGTATGTATGTATGTATGTATGTATGTATGTATATGTATATGTATATACATATAGAGAGAGAGAGAGACACACACTATTGCTGTAACACAGCTAAGGCACCTTGCTTGGAGCACGCACCCTGAGTGTCATCGTCACATAGTGATTCTTCTTTGCATTTGATTTTGAAATTAAACCGTGTGTATGACCTATAAGTGACAGAATTCCTCATCTTACTAGGATTTCAAATTTCTAACATGTGACAAACTTGCCTTGACTTGAAAAGCTAGTGCTATCATTTTGTTTGGCCGGAAGCCCTCCTTTTACTATATTAACATGGGCATGTCTCGATCTTTTTAATTTATTTGTCGTTTCTCTTTCTGTTTAGGTCATTGTTTGTCTCTTTATGCTCTATGACGCTTGGATTTACTGATGTTGGATGCTCTTTTCTTCTTCTTTGGCAAATTATCTCCTAATGGGAATGAAGAAACCTTATCATGAACCCTACTGAACATGTGTTACAGAGAATTAGCTATTGAGAATGAAAATTTTCTTGGGGTGCTAAATTGTATATATTCTTTGCAATGGATGCCTTCATGTGCTAAGTTCGTCCTTGTGGTATTCTTGAAAATAGAAATCCCTCTTAAGTGTTACTTTGCATATCTTTGCAATGAAGTGCTCTATATCTGATATCACTAAGATGAACTTTCAAGTGGAAATTGAATATAGCATACTGGATGGTGAAAACCCCTCCCTTTTTTTTTTTTTTTAATCTTCTCTTTTATAGGTTGATGGTTGACCATTGAATGTTTAACCCTTTTGAGTACATCAAAAGGTTAGCCTTGAATTTTGTAAAGGCAAATTTGACTTGATTTCCAGTTAATTTTTGAATATCTAATCTTTTTGGGTATATCAACAGGTTAACCTTGAATTCTCTAAAGAAGAACTTCCTAAGAGATAAAAATTCTCCAAAAGACAAACTTGGCTCGATTTTCAATAAATCTTTGAATATATAATTTTTTTCGATACATCAGTGGGTTAATCTTAAATTTTCTAAAGACAGTCTTTCTAACGAAAGTTCACAAAAGGTATCTGTAAATGTCAAACCGTTACGGGTACATCAATGAGTTAACTTTAAATTATTTAAAGGCAAACTTCTCAAGAGAGAAACATTCTCCAAAAGGCAAACTTGGATTGATTTTTAGTTGACGTTTCAATGCATAATGCTTATCGATACATCAATAAGTTAACTTTGAATTCTTTAAATGTGGACTTTCTCAAAGGCAAAAATTCTTCAAAAGGTTAACTTTACTTAATTATTGGTTAACCTTTGAACATCTCATCCTTTTGGATACATCAATGAGTTAACCTTGAATTCTCTAAAGACGAACTTCCCAAAAGGCAAAAAGTCTCCAAGAGGCAAATTTTACTTGATTATTAGTTAACCTTTGAATGTCTTACCTTTTCCTGGGTACATTAACAAGTTAAACTGTTTGCTAAAGAATCCTTGCTAACATTTGTTCATGTCTTTGCTTTCCTTCTCCAATTTTTCTATGTCCTATGATTTCCAATCCGATTTAATTATTGAATTATTATAATCACTTACGTAACAATCATTTAACTCAATCTTCTTTCTTTGTTGCTATTGTTATAGGATCTCTTTGAAATGGCTAGGTTTGTGGACAAAGCTACTAGAGGTCAGCGTTACTACACATCTAACCAAGTCAGAATGGCACAGATGGAGAAGAGATAAAGTTGCCAATTTGCAATTCCATTACATTCTTATGCAAGTTTGATTATGTTGGAGGTCCTCTAAGCCTTCCTTAGTGGTTTAAGGAGAAGTTGAAGACAAAGGAGATGTTCTTGTTATCACGACCAAGAGTGCGGGGGCAAGTCATGGGCTGATTATCATTGCATGGGGAGTTTACTTACAAGCCACTTTGCTGGGAGTAATTAGAAGATTTATTTATCTGATGCAAAGATAAACTTGCAACCCTTCACCTATTTGATGCCTTGTATGCCTTACTATTTCTTTATGATTGGTGTTTAGACCTCATTTGAGCAGTGTGTGAGTATTGGTGTCTAAAAAAAAACACTTTGCATACTTATAAAGGCGAGGTGTCCAAATCTATCTTTGACGTCCATAGTTTTCTTGGGGGCTACGACTATCAGGCGTATTTACAACGAAGTCATTCCTACTCAATGAGAATTCATAAATAAGCTTCCTCTAAGTTGCACCTACTTATTTGCTGCTTACCATAAACGTATGCAAGGTTGCAAGGGCAAGCTAACCATAGAGCAATGGATTGCCTTCTAGTTTTGAGGCCTTAGCAAGTACCATGTTTCCAAGAAGTCTGATCAAGGAAATCGAACCCCTCGCCCGAGAATACTGTTCTCTATCATCAATGTAGAAGCCAGTGGATGGAAAGATTGTCAGGTTGTTTTCAATTAGTTATAAGTGGCTAAAGGCCAATGCATCAACTCTTTTCTAGCCACATTTCTCTGCTATTGTTTATGCATGCTTATCTTGTTAGTTAGAGATGTTAGTTACATTCATCCTAGTGCTTTCCAAATTGCCTCAATCATGGCATCAGGTACTGGGTATTGACTCCCTATCGCCATGTTTACGAGCATCTACAAGGACTCAACAAGAATGTCGTTCTTCACATCCTGGTAGGAGTCAGGGTCATTTTTTCTTTCAACTTTCTCTTTGCATGGGTAGCAAAGAACTTTGATACATATAGGCTTAATGGTGAGGCTTCCTTTAGCCGAACATGGCGAAATTTAGTGACCTTAATCACGCAAAGTCATTTCAACTCGAAGAGGTTTGAGAACTCATCACCCCCAAGAGGAGCTTTTTTTACAACCTATCCATCATCAATCAGCTTAAGGTAACTCTTGCAAATGATGACAAGGCATCGAGATCTGACTTCACTTATTTCGTGAGCATCCATTCGAGTTTTATGTCTTACCACTATGAAGACAACCTTGTCATGAAGCACTACTATTCTAATCAATTAAGCAGGCAATTTGTTTCCATCATGGTCTTCTTGCTCACATGGACTTCAATAATCTTCCAGATGTGGACACAATGCATTGATGTCTATTGAATGTGAAATTCTGATAGATCAAAAGCTGTCAAAATTGTCCCTCATTAAATCAATATAATCCTATCAAAAAAAAAAAAGAAACAAAATTTATGGTCTAAATTTAAAATATGGGCTTTAAAAGTTGAACATCGTAGATGCAATTGAGGGATTTACCAAGTCCCAAAAAAAAAAAAATCAATCAAGTGATAGATTGAGTCTTAGGGGGGGTCACGTTGAAGACCATTCTCAACATGTTAGCACAAAGTTAAAACAATTAGTGTATATAAGAAAAAGTTGAATAAAGGTCTAATTGACTTTGAAGACATGTGCTGGCATTCCCATCATTTACACTATAACTTCCCACTTACCCTAACTTCTCCATTTGCTGAACACGGGCCTGAGTCTTTTTTTTTAATATAAAAAAAAGACTGTTCACATTCAATATAAAAAAATAGAGTGAAGGGGCATAGAGGAGAGAGAAAGAAAAAGGCAGAGAAGGTAAGAAAGAAAGCAGAGCACGAAAAAAAGCACAGAACAAAAAAAAAATTATTACTGTGAAGAAGAAGAAGAAGTACGAGAAGAACTGGGGAATTGAAAATTTTAGATTCAAAGAGTTTGGGTAGCCTTCTCTTCAAGTTCAAGTCAACAAAACTCAAGGTAAAACTACAATGATGGATGGATGCTTTATGTGTTCACTAAAAAACTCCAGTCCCTATTTTCAAGTATGTTACGGAAGTAATCAAAAGATATGGCAAATCATAGGAAGAACTAAAATCTCAAGTCAGGTTCAAAATTTATCAACATTTTGGATCATATCGGATCCCATTCTACGTTGGAAAAAAAAAAGATCCCACCGAATATAAATTCCTATGGGAATCATGAAATCATGGATCTTGCTGGATCCTAGTTCCTGTCGGAACCATGAAGCATATGTCTTGATGAAAGTTAGGCAACAATTATTATTTTTGGCCTAGGAAATTTTGCCTCTGTAATGGAGTTCTGGGAGAGCAATATGAATTAAACTTTTTCAGTTACTCTTCACCCAAATTAATTGTATTGCTATGGCTAACTTGATCATTAAATGAGACAAAAGATAGTCTTTGGCACACCATAACCCCTTTACGAATTTGCAACCAGGCAAGGGGCATATCAAAATAAAGAGATGAAGGGGGGTAGATCTCTAGTTCATAATTTTATTTTCTCTCCCTCTTTCCTGACATATCAATCTCTGGGTATTCTGGACATCATGCTATCCATCACCTTAGCTTTTTGTTAAAGCTCCAAAAGAAAACAAAGAAGGGGGGCTGCTAATGAGGGAGGAAAAGTGAGGATATTGAGCGCATAAATCGGGGAGAAGGATAAAGCAATATTTATAAGTTGAGAGACCATAAACTCAGTAAGATGTGAAATCATAAAACTAGAAGGAAAGTTATTACATCTAAGACTCTATATTCTGTTAAGGGTATTATAATCCTAAGCTAATTCACCCAAAAAAAAATTATCTAGTTATAAACCAGATGAAAAAAACAGCAATCAAATAAAAATAAATCATCACATACACACACAAGTGAAAAGGAATTTTTGAGCTCTCAAAAGTTATTATTAAGATGACCCTCAGCTGCCTCATTCATTATAGGAATTAGTAGCATTAATCCTCTCGAATGTACTTTGTATGAGCATAGAGTATTACTTTGAAGTGTCATTAGTGGTCCTTATGAAAATGTTGCACTCATCAAATGAGAGCACCATCACTGTGGCTCTTAATGCCTTCATGGTTTAGAAAAGGAACGATAATCGCAGTGCTGAATTAATGGCTAAGGCCCAAGCTATAGCTGCTTTCTTAAACCTGCTAAGATCACCCCAGTGTGAGGAAGCAGCTGGAAAATTACTGGAAGCATAATTTAATCACATCTGAGTTAGAGAGATAAAGGTGTCAAAGTATGCTATTGCACCTTACCTACTCAAACGATAAAAAGTCAAGCCTCATAAATATAGAAACCAACCCCTCAAATTTCTCAGTCCACGAAAGGGACCAAAAAACCCTTATTTATACTCCCCCTCTTTCACAAGGACCAAAATTAAAAATTTTGTGATTCTTGATTACACGTTATGTAACCAAAATAAACGAAAAGCCAAGCTCCTAGGAAAAAAAAAAAAAACAACTCTTTCTCAAAGCTTAAGTCAACCTGAATGGATCAAATCAGAGACAAATATACAACCAAGCTCACTAAATTGCCCCCTCCATGGTGCAAGCTTGAGAAAATAATTTTTAGACCAAGAACTATGTTGATCTGATGTCGCCAAGAGTACGTAGGAAGCCCTCACAATACAACAATCCGTGTAAATAGAGACCAAAAAATAGAGACCGAAAAATAAAACGGTCTCTAATTAAATTTAAAGACCGAATTCAGAGACCGAAAATAGAGGTATCAAATTGAAATTAATTCAGAGACGGAAATGGAGATACGATCTCAACTTGAGACCAATTTAGTTTTCAGTCTCAGATTTTGGAGATCAAATTTGATTTTGGGTTCAATTAAATACCACCAAAAACTTTCGGTCTCAAATTTAGAGACCAAACTCCAAAATTGGTTTCCAATAGAGATCGAAAAGACCTTTGGTCTCAGATTTAGAGGCCAAAATCCTAAGTCGGTTTCCATTAGAGACCAAAATAATTGTCGGTCTCTGATTTCAGACCAAGCTTCTAGAAAACTTGGTTTTACTTAGAGACCAAAAATCCCGGTCTCTAAGTTTGGGAAAAATTCAAAACGCGGGCTTCCCTCTCCAAGCTTTCACTCGATCTCACTGAGCTTTCAAGCTTTCACTGCCTTCAAGCTTTCACTCGATCTCAGCATCTCACTGTCATCTTCATCTCCTCACCAAGCTTATTCTCTTCACTCCCGTCTTGAGCGTGCTGCTTTAACCTGCCAAAAAATTGATTTCAGTCTTTGCTTGCTGCTTCAAACCCCCAAAAAAACACCAAGGCATTGACACTCATATCCCCTCTTCTGTTGGTTCGTTCTCAATGTAGATCTTGCCTTTGTTTTTCTCTTCAATTTGATGTCCGTTTGGATGCCAATTTGTGCTCTCATTTGCTGTGTCTTCATTCTTATGGGTCTTGTTTGCTATCAATGGAAGTGCCGATTTGAGGTTTCTAGGGTTGTGTGGTGAGGTTGTTTTTGCCACTAGATCTCTTAATATGTGAGAACAACTGTGTATGGCTTCGTTGGCATGGGAATTGCTAGCGGTTGACCTATTTCCCGAGTATGCACACCATGTGTTCGTAAAAATGCCTTAGTTGAACCCACTCAAGATTATGCATCGAAGCACAAGAAGTATCACTGTGTTGAAACTTTAAAGCAATGCACGAAGACTAGTAAGTGCTAGTGTGCGGTAACCGTTAGCAACAAGCATAAGCAAAGCCCTTGAAGTGTCCAACACTATTTCTTTCCTAGCTATGCACTTTTTGTTTTCAAACCCTTCTGTACTTTGTAATAGCTTTCTTTTCAAAATTTCTTTGCTATTGATAGTAATCTATACCTTTCAAGGATAAGCTACACACATCTAGATAGTACCAAACCCCCATCAAGAAGGATGCCACTAGATGATTGTTATCATTGAAACCTTCAAAGATACTTGCCACCAGTGCCACAAACTATTCATGGTCTACGATCTAGGATTGTGGGGGACCTTTATACTATTATCATCATAGATGACATTAACACTCCCCATAAACTATTCATAGTTTCTTCTCCATCACTCTCTCATGTTTTGTTAAAGAGTTGTAGCTTTAGCCTCCTTGGATTACAGCTCACATTAGTTTTGCTTTACAAGTGCTATTAATTTTTAACATAGCAGATACAATAGGTTTTTCTTTTGAAAGTTCATAAAATTATTAGCATTTTGCTACTTCTAAAATTTAAAGATAATTGGCTTTCCAAAAAAGCATGCTACGTGTAAAACAATTATAAATCCAAATGTAGTCTATAATTCATGAATGAGAGATGTTTCAAGCACACACAATTTTTTGAGGCTTTACAATGCTATCATAGGCATGCACCTAAATCTAACTAATGCCCTTAAATCATGCATGCACTTCTGTAACTGATTTTCCTAACATTGCGCAGAAGTAGGTACGCATGGATGGTTCCAGCAGAGCCATCGCCCAGTATGACTCTCAGGAGACGCAACCTTCGGAGTTTCCATTAGAGGGCATTAGCACCCCTTTGACAAGGGCACGACTTGTTCCTAACACCGACATGTGGTAAGCATCGTTAACTTTCAAAATGCACAAACCGAATGCATTCTCCGTTTTCATTTCATTTGTGGGCAATGCTCTATCATAGGTTTGGTCATCGAGATGTCGCACGAGCCATCTCCGAAACCATTCAAACTTATTACAAGGACGTCTTCACGTATTAGAGGGATGCCCCTGAGAATCACAAGCGGTTTTGGTGGAATTGTTTTAAGGTAAAGTTTTTCAGCTTCACAATATGGTATGTTCGTTGGTGTACCACCATTGATTTAAGTACATGATACCAACATTGATTTTAGTTCCATAAGTATTGATAGATAAATTGATTTAGGTACATTATAAGCCTTAAACGTCTATCATATCACTTAAACACATCGAACATATATGCGACATAAACAATGATCCTGTTTTTTGAATTTTTGGGATGTAAATCCCAATGCTTCAGATGTGTGATCTGTGGAGATGTATACTTGGTGTACTCCGAGAGCGTGGCCTGTTGAGCATGCAAATGTGTTCTGTATTTTTATTTAATGCAGGGAAGTAATGTATGGCTTTAAGCCTAGAATATGATCAATTTTTAGGTGAAACTCTGTCCGTTTCTTTCCAGAAATATAACTGCAACCCGTCTTTTGTCCTAATTTAATTGGGACTTGAAGGCATGAAAATAACTGTACAATCAATGCATGATGAAGCCAAGAGAGGAGAGAGAGGGGTAGAAAGTGAATGTTGATTTGAGGATATGAAAATTATACAAAAGGGGGTTTAATGAGGGCTGGTGGTAGCAATCAAATCTTATTTGAGGTGAGAATGATTTGTTTATTTAGTTATTCGTCAATATAATCACCTATCTTTAAATTACACTAAATATATATGTCTTTGAAGCAATCTTTTAGCCAATAAGTGTGTCATCTATCCTCTTTTTGGTTTTTTTTTTTGTGTATATACGACAGCAGGGTCTAAATATGTAACTGGTTGATTGGAACTGACATATTACATGATAATCTGGGTGTTTTTTTTCGTTATTCTGTTTAAAACATGACCACTTATTATGAGTTTTGCTTAAAACATGATCACTTATGAGTTTTATTACAAACTAACACAATGCAATCGAATTTTGTTCTGTTTTTAAAATTTTACGTACAGCAACGATTCACATAGGATCTCGAGCATAAGGCATTAGTCAGAAGAGAATGGCAACAAAAGGTGCGTGTAAGGGTGAAAGACATAGTGAACAAGGCCTGGAGGGGTGCTCCGGACAAGATTATTACTTGGATGACGGATGATCTTCGCGCATCATTGCAGAACAAGAGGAAAACTGATGAGGAATTTAAGAAGCGGTCTGAGCAGAACAAGGAGAACAAGACAGAGGGGCCGAAGGGTAAGATTGGGCACAGCTAGGGGTCAATATCAGCGTCAATGTGGGCCGAGAGACTGGTATGAACATCTAAACTACTTCACTGGAATACGTGGTTTTAATTTTTCAAGGTTGCTAATGTAAACAGATATATGTGTATATGATAGATGAAGCAATTGGGAAGAAGACCTTCCGCTGCTAAATTATTTGTGACCACTCATTCAAAGGTTGATGAGAATGGTCAATGGATTTGGTGCGACGCTCACGCGCAGAGTATTTATGTAAGTACTACATGAAAGAACATTGCACTATTAGTACTTTTGGAGTACTCCGGGCATGTGGCCCGTTGAGTGTGCGAACGTCTTCTGTATTTTTATTTGTTACAGGGAAGAAATTATGGCTTTAAGTCTGGGATATGGTCAACTTTTAGGGAGAACTCCGTCCGTTTCTTCCCAGAAATAAATATATATATATATATATACAAACAAACCCCCCCACACACACAGGGAGAGAAGTGAAGATGAAAGTGGCCATTTCTCCATTTGCTTTTCCACATCACCCCAACACAGCTGAATTGAGAAAGGGAGCATATATAACTAGCTATATAGCTAGCTTGTGCTTGAGAGCGTTAAGGAAAAAATACAAAAAAAGATGAGTTAGTCTTCAATGATGAATTGAGTTAATCTCGTTAATTTGCCCCATTGTGGTTGACTTTTTGTATTCATTCCGATGATGCAGGACAAATATGAGCAACTGAAAGCAGGAACTGATGTGTAAGTCGTCTCAGCAGCAGATGATCACCTGTTCTTCAAGGCTAGTGGTGGCTGGAGTGAGAAGGGCACTGTATACGGACTTGGAAGAAAGGGTCCTACCATATTTGAGAGACCAACCACGTCTAGACATAGTAGCTGCAGCAGTTCATCAACATATTCCTCTCCGATAGTTACCCAACTCCAGTATCAATTGCAAATGACACAGAATGAGCTGCTGACGACTTAAGCTCGACTACATTCGACAGAGGAGGAGTTGAGGAGTACTAGGGAGAAGTTGAGTAGTACAGGGAGGAGTTGGAAGCTACGAACAAGCAGCTGGATGACCAAAGAATTGGACTGCTAGAGCTTAATGCTCAATTTGATAGCTTCTCGGCGCTCCTTGGCCACCCCATCCGTGCAGACAACTCTCAAGCATCCTCATAGATTTAGGTATGTATGGTTGTACCCTTTAACTTAGTTGGGTGTGTAGTTGTAATTACATGAACACTTGAATGTCGAACATTGATCTCGAGACTTCATGTATGGTGGATAAGCATTTTGGATGGTGTTGCGAAAAGTGTTTGACATGGAACCGTTGTATGTAGTTTTGGAATGCGAAACTATGAAATTTTTGGTGTAATTTCAGATGCCATAGCACGTACCTCGATTTATTGTATTTAGGGGCAACTGTGGCCCGATCATGTAAATAGCATGATGTGTAAAATGTAGGTGCTATGTTCAAATGGGTAGAATTTATGCAAAAATTATGTGCAGGTTAGAGACCGAAATTAGAGTACGGTCTCCAATTTAACTGAAAAGGGGCTTCGATCTCTAGTTGAGACCAAAAAATGAAATCTGGTCTCTAATTGAGACCGAAGGTAACAGTCTCCATTAGAGACCGGCCCTTTTTGGTCTCAAATTGAGACCGGCCCGTTCTAGTCTCAAATGGAGACTGTATGGACTTGATCTCAAATGGAGACCGTTGGACTTTGGTCTCAGTCAGAGACCAAACTGCTTGGTCTCTAATTGAAACCAAAATTGTTGGTCTCAATTAGAGACCGGGCAGTTTTGGTCTCAAGTAGAGACCGTTTTTCTCAAACTCGGTTTCCAAATTTGAATTGCTACCAAACATTTGGAGACCGGTAAATTTCGGTCTCTGTTCAGTCTCCAAAATTAAATAGAGACCGAATTTTCTATTTTGAAGACCGAATTGTTTCGGTCTCAAATGGGCCGGCATGTTGTAGTGTCAAGTACATTTTCAAAAGTCTATAATATATATATGTATATGCATATGTATGTATGTATATATATATATATATATATATATATATATATATATATATATATATATATATATATATATATATATATATATATATATATATATATATATATATGGACGAATTCCAGGAAGGGCCAAAAAGTAAATTAAAAAAATAGTTGCGAAATGGCTAAAAATAATACATATAACCTAGCTATCAACGCTAAAAAATCAAATGACAAAATTAAATCAAATTTACGGCTATTAATTTAGTCCATGTAAATAAAATCCAAAACTAAAATCAAATTAAACTATAGTTATTAACATACCAAAATAAAATACAAATTAAACCAAATTAAATTAAAGAGAACTATGGTTGATTCGATCCTCTACAAAAGAGGAACGCAGGTAACTCAAGACAAAAAAAAGGTGAGTGCAATCCATATTCCAAATCAAATAAAATTACTCGTTCCTTAGCCTAGGCATGAATAATGTATACGTATAGTACCCTTCCTAGAAGTGCCTATACAGCCACTATCTAATACAATTAAGTTTTGGATACGGGTGATTCAACGTTAAATACATGATAATGGTCGATCCAAATTATATAAAGTCTTATTAATGCAAAACAAAACAAAGAAAGAAAAATAAAACAAGACGAGTTGAAATTAAAAGGTGGTCCCTCGAGAGAGGACGCAATTAAGGAGGTCTATCCTCCTGAATAGGGTCGTACTCAAAATAAACCGATGTACATTTTGTACGTCGGAAAATTGTATTATGCATATTACTTATTTTTATTAAATTTTTGCTCAACAATGTCACTATGTGCTCATACTTTATGGAAAAGGGATCGTAAGTATCATTTCTTGGGTGATGTTCTTCACTCGAGAGAAATATTACTTGTGCATTTCATGAGTGGTGCTCTATAAAATCTTTATTTCCTCAACTTATAGTCAGCATGCCAATGACTCTAAAAAGAACTAAAGCAACTTATTTGGCATGAACATTTTAAAGGGTAAAGGCACACTTAGCTCTAAACCTAAGTTGAAGATTATTCATGCTGGGAAGCCCTTAGAGCCTTTTGTTCCACTAATGGAAAATGATTGCTCTCATGTCAAGATCCTAAGAAAGTTGTCATCCTAGCTACAACATCTCTCCAATTCCTGTCCAAAGTGCTACTTCACTAGCAAAGGTAACATACAATGCCATACTATTTTTCAAATCTTCACCTGCTAAGATAAGTAGACAAAAGATTACGTCTATACTTGGTCATATTATTGATGAATAGAAGAAATATACATTGGGGCTTGTGAGCCAAGTTCCAAAAAGGTAATTGAGTTGCCTCTAGAAGGTACTGAGAATATCGTGGACATCCTGGATGTTGATGGGAGCCCCACTGAGTAAACAGTAACTCTCTTTCTTCCTCCCTTTTTTTCTAAATTCTTTCCCTCTAAGTGCTTGTCTTACTTTTGTCCTCCTGTTATGCTTTGTTGGTTCTTTTAGGGACAAAGTGATGATGTGAACTTCAAGGAGAAGTTGGCTTATGTTGCTCTGCCGTTCGAGGGTCACTGCGTTGTATATGTTGAAATAATATCATCCTTTAGAAAACAATTCTGTGACAGCATATCGATACTCAACAGTTTTAAATGTATTTGTTCCCCGAACAATGATGAAGCTAAGTCTATTTCTAGAGTGAGTGTTCCACTGGTGCCCCCTCTACTACATCTTTTACCACCTTTGTAAGAAGATGTTTTCATCTTCAATACCGGTGTTGTCATGAAAGAGGTAGATAAGAATGTCACTCCAATGTTAGGTCAAACCATTCTTGACAAGGTGTTCCACACTCCCTTTGATGAACTCCCTTCTCTCAAAAGTGATTTCGACAACCTCTATGCCATCATTTTCAAAGAGATGTTGGCATCTCTCCTTTAGCGAGTAAGGTTGAAGGACTGATCAAGTAGGCACGCAACCTTATGGATCGATATACAAAAGAGCTAGTCTAGTTAAATGAGTATCGAAGATTAAGATGACTCTTGTACAGCGTTCCAAGGTAAATTTGATGATGCACTTGATAGTTGAATGCTGAAGGCGCTTAGTACGAAACAATAGCGGTTAAGCTGAGACAAGTGGAGTCTTAGCCTGAGGAGCTGTTGAAGAAGCTGTTATTTTGGGAAGATCAAAAGAAATATCTTAGCTCTTAAATGACTGCCAGGGGCCATTTTTCAAGAGATAGAGCCTGAAGTTATTAGTTTATATGGTCAAATTGATATAATTAATGCAATCGAAGTGATAAACCCAAACCACAAAAGCTAGTTTAGAAAAGACTAAAGCCTCCGTAAGGAACCATTTGAAGAATTGATGAATTTCCAATTGGCTCTATGGCTAGCTCCTTTTTTGGGGCGGGGGGGGATGTGGGTTCATTATGTATTTCTTAGTTTTGTGATCTAAACTTGACATGAATTGAATAAAGTTTGAATGATAATTTTTATTCATTATTGCACAAGTTTTTTTTTTTTTTTTTGGTTGAGATAGATTTATTTATTCTCTTTTTCTTTGCGGCTGTACTTGGGTGTATGCCCAAGTTGCCTATGTATCTTAAGGGAATACAACACCCTTAAGGATTAAGCTATATGTAGTTTAAACAATGAGATATTTTTTTTGACATTTCATAATTTATACTCTTGCATGCCAGGAGTAATACAAAGAAACTTGTCTTGGAAGAATGAATAGTTTGGGCTCATGCTTAGGAGCTTTTATAAGTGTTAGTGTGTCGGGGATGATAAGTCTTTAAGAACTTGGCATTTATGGGCTGCATTTGTACTCCTTCACTATTGACTATTTTGTATACGTCATTTGTATGGGCTTTTTGGGCCACCTATGGGCCGACCATTGCCCACTTTTATGAGACATAATAATTGGCCTCTTCACTGGAAGGACCTGATCTCCTACTTGAAATGACAGTGGTCGAACCCTCTTGTTTAATGCTTATGATAAAGGAGCTTGATAGCAATTTAACTTTTGTTATGCTTGAAGTCTTGCTTTATCAAGGGTCTCCAGTTCTGCTAGCCGAAGTATGTTATTTTCATGCTTAGTCAAGCCCTCTTATATGGTGATGTGAAGTGATGGAATTTGAAGTTCCAAAAGCATACCACTTTAACTCTATACATAAGAGCGAAAGGAGTTGACTGAGTTGGAGTCTTGTACATGGTACTATATGCCAAGATAGCCTCCTCTAATCTTTTATGCCAATCCCACTTGGTGTTTTCCACCACTTCACTTACATTGCAAAGAGACTTGTTAAAAGCCTTTGGTAATCCATTTACAACTTATTGTGTATTGAAGACTTATGCTAAGCAAATTTGAACTTTTCACAAAAGCTAGTCACCGACTTGTTAGCAAAGGGTTTAACATTGTCATTACAATGTTTTCCTTCTGACTTCTCTTAGCAGGATGCTTTTGCCGATTTTAAAAAGTGATCAATTGTAGCCAAGATGTATGAGTGACTAGCAAAAGATTTTAGCATCTTGTCAAGGCCCCCAAGCCCTAAATGGCGAGGATACCACCATTAGATGCAGTGATTCTGGAGGTTGATGAGTGAAATTGGCAAGTTTCACACTTATTTGCATAATCAATGCAGTCTTGCACCATAATAGGTAAGTAATAACATATTCTTTTGATGCGATCATATAATGTGGGCCATGAATGATGCGCACCACATACTCCTGAATGTCCTTTGTTTGATCATTTGTCTTATCTCTTCATTATCTAGGCATTGTAACCAACAACTATAGAGCGCCAATAAAGCATCCCATTGAAATAAAGGAAGCAGGAAGCTCTTTGCTAAATTAATATCTTTTGTCTTGGATCATTATGGGGCTTCCAATGTAAATAATCAATAAGTGGTTAACACTAATCTTTTTCATCTGCTCCTCGAGCGCTAAATGTATTGACATCTTCTTCAAGCCCTTTATCAAGCGGTGTAACAAACCAATAGTTACAAATAAGGATATTCATGCTTTCTTTAGTCCCAGTGACAAAGTGACTGCAAGATTTGCAAGCACATTAGCCATCTTGTTGGCACTCCTAAGTACATGCTCTAAATTGATGATTTCAGGTTTGTCTAGTGAATGCAAAGCATACTTATGATATGATATAAGATTGTACTTTTAGACCACATTTTCTTCAAGAAATGGCTTAATAATCAACTGCGAGTCACCATAGATGTCAAGTTCTTTGATTCACATTTTAAGAGCCATTGAAGGCCTACAATCAATGCATGATGTTTAGACATATTGTTTGAGCATAGCTATGTTAGCACAAAAGAATATGTGAGGATATTCTTTTCAGGGGAGACAAAAATTACTATTCCCCTGGCACCATGTTTTCTTGTGGCTCCAACAAAGTAGATTTCCTAAGGTGGGTGGATGTCTATGAAGAACACATCTTCACCAGGTAAATTAACATTTTGCTCTCAAGTACTAAGGATTGGGTGATTTGCTAAGAAATCCACCGATATTTGTGCTTTAACCACCTTTTGTGGCATGTAAACAAGGTCATACTACTTTAAGATTACAACCCACTTTGTAATTCATCCATTTAGAATTAGCCTTGATAAGGTATCTTTGATGGATTCAAGTTTAGAAATGACTTGCACTGTTGAGCTTGCATTTAATGCCTTAGTTTTTTACTGATGAACACGAGAGCCGAGTATATATTTTTAATTGGAGAATATTTTAGTTGAGCCCTAATCAAAGTACAACCTAGGTAATATTGGGCTCTTTCTTTGCTTCCTTATTTTCTTGAACGTATGATGCCCCCAAGAACATTGCTTCAGCTGCAATGTAGAGTATAAGAGCATTGCCTAGACTTAGTGCCCTCAAACCTAGCTGATTTGACAAGCACTTCTTGATATGAAGGCTTTTTGGCATGACTGGTCCTATTCAAATTGTGCCCCCTTCTTCCTGAGGTGGTGGGATGGGTGGCAATGATAAAAAAAAGGTCAGACATGAACCTTCTAATATAATCCAAACAACCTTAAAGACCCTACAACTCTTTTAGAGTTTTGGGGATTAGCACCTCTTGGATTGCCTTAATTTCAATCTGGTCAATCTGCATGCCTGTATGCCAAACTATAAAGGCTAGGAACTTCCTTGAAGTCACACTAAATGCACACTTTAAGTGGATTCATCTTTAGCTGACATTTCCTCAACCTATTGAAAATTTGATGAAGGTCTTGTAAATGGCCTGACCTTCTTTTTGAGTTGACCACAAGATCCTTAACATTACACTCTACTGTTTTGTGCAACATGTCATCAAAAACTGTCTCCATAGCTCTTTGTTATGCTGTCTCTTGCATTCTTCAAATCAAAGGGAATTACTCTATAGTAGAAGATGCCTTTAGTTGTGTAAAAGACTATAGGTTCTTTTTCTTTTGGTGCCATTTGGATTTGATTGTAACGTGTAGTATAATCCATAAATAATAAGGCTTCGTGTCCTATGGTTAAATTAATCATGAGCTCAATGATGAGTATTGGAAATTCAACCTTTGGGCACCATCATGGGGATCCAAAAGTCTATCCAGAAGTGAAGTTACCTATTCTTCTTTCTTATAGTAATAATATTTGCAATCTAGGTTCAACATTTAACCTTACAAATAATCCCACCTTATGAGTTTGTTGACCTCTTTTTTGATTTCAAGTAATAATTTTCGGTGATATATTGTTGAGGTTGTTTTGTGGGCAAAACACCCTTCTTGATGACAAATAATGGATTATGACTTTCGGGTCTAACGCTGGCGTTTCCTTGTAGGCAAACACATCCTTGTACTCAAAGACCAGATCGTAGTACTCCTTTTTTTCCTTAAGGTTAAGTAATGAGCTTACATAGATAGGACAAGGCTCTTTGGCAGTTATAAGATTTAGCTTCTCTAGATTATTGACTATAGCTTGCGCTCTATCTTGAAGAGTTTTAGGAGTATTTACAAGCTCTATTTTTAAATCTGAGTCCTCAGGTTTTTGAATTGTAATATGATTAGAAGAAGTCGCTTCTTCTTGCTCATTTTCCTTCTCACAGTCAAAATTACTTCACTGATGAGTGAAGATCACAGTGCATCTCTTCACTCTTAGTGAACCGTCTATCTTCATGTCAAGGATTTAAAACCGCTTCATATGAGAAGGGGTAGAACTTTGTACTTTGTTTCCACCCCTAAGATGATTGAACACCGAACACTTAGGCCCCTGACATGGTGCTTTTGATGACTTTCCTTCTTTCTTGGTTCTACTAGATAGATAATATTTTCTCTATGCATCACCTTTTACTCTCTAAAATACAAAAGGTTTGAGAATTTAACATTTTCTTATCCTAGTGAAGATAGATGAACATGTGTTCGAGGTGTGTGATTGTAACTTGTCAAACACAGAAGGCTTTATGCTAGGTTGAATGTTCTCGCCTTCACTCTTATCTACTTCTTTAGCGGAGATGTCTTGAGCAACACTCCACTTTTTTTTTTCCCGCTACCCTAATATCCTTAATGGTGGTGATGGTGTGTAGCCAAGGCTAACTATGGAGACTTCTACAAAACCTCCTTGCTCTTAAATCTTTTTCTATGTTTTGTTGAGGCCATAAGTTTCAATCTCAATTACTTTCTCTAATGCAGCTGGCCTGCCTTCTCCATAAGCTTAGATGCTTTTGGGTCGAATCCCAGCTTGGTTGGTGCATTTGGCAAGCTCTCCTCTTCTTTCAATAAGATCTTAGAACAAGAGATAAATCTAGGTAGAGGGGGTTTAACCACCTTCCGCTGATACACCTTTTGCATTATCAATGTCACACTTTCTTTAAGGGTGCTCAAGCTAGCCCCAGTATCCTTCTTGGTAGCCTCGCCTCTAACATTTCCACTTGTACATCCACTAAAAGGTGATTCGCCCTCCTAGTGAGGAGCTTAAGGAATGTATTTATGATTGATGGCATGTGATTTGTAGAAACAACCACTTCCATAACAACTTGTGTAGCAAGTTAGACTATTGTCTCTTGTCTATTGTCCTTTTCATAACACCGTTACCATTTCGGGTCATCATGTCTTGGTACGGTATGAGAATTCTTTACCATCTTTGGATCAGCTTTGACTATAGAGGAAATCATTGATGGCATTGTCTGCTTAGGTGCATTGTCTTCTTCAAAGAACTTAGGATCGCAAAATGTGACTCTGCCTCCGGGAATGGCTTGACATTATTATTGATATTCTTCTCATCACCACGGTAATACTTAGGATATTCTTCTCATCACCATGGTAATACTTAGGATATTAATGAAAGGTTAAAGCTTATATTACATGGTCACGGAGCCACGGGCTTCCAAACAATAATTTATAAAAAATTTTAGAGTCAATTACATGGAATATTGAAGATGTTGATAGGTGTCCCATTGTTAACTCAAGGCGAATTATACCGATCGCATGTCGACTTTTAAGGCTAAACCTTGAATCACCATTTTACTCTTAGAATATGATCCCCAATTTGTTCATTGTACATTTAGGAATGATGTTAACAACTAAACCTCCATCTACCAAGATGTGCTTGAATTTTTATTCCCTGATATAACTAGTCACAAACAAAGGTCAAGTCATCATTAGTGAAAGTGATAGTAGTGTTAATGGCGTAGTAGTTTTTTAAAGATTCCCCAACATCTTTGACCTTGTTAGCATAAAGCTGTGGCTAGTGCAAGGCAGCAATAACATGCTGATGCATCTTTTCCAGGAAGCGAAAGACTTGCCTCCTGGCCATAAGTACCGATAAGACCTCTAAAACAGTGATAGTTTTATCATCACTCTTTGGAGGAGTCTTCTAGTTTTCTTCCTCTTCATCTTCCTTATCTTCCAACTTAGAACATCAGACCATCTTCATTGTGACCTCCTTGAACAAGCCTACTCGGGAAACCTTCTAGGGTGATTGGAAGAAGCGGTTTCTGCTCAAGGAAGATGTTAAACTCCCTGCCATTTGTTTGTTTCCAACCACTTATTGCCCTTCACATATTAAGGATTCTTCTTCCCCCCTTGTCTTTTTTTTTTAAGTAAAAGCGGCTACTAGACATGCTTTTGATTCCTAGACCTTTGCTGAGTGTCAAGGGTCCACCCCTCTTCATCATCATCCAGGATGTCGATGGTGGGATCAGTTTTTAGAAGGGGCGTTTGTATTGTGGTACGATAATTGGCTCTAAACTTCCAAACTGAAGTGTGAATACCTCCACTCCTAACAAATGACTCACATAAGGTCGTTTCTCTTTGTAAAATTGGACATGACTTTATTGCTAAGAAGGCGAGGACTCCAATGAAGCGTAAATGTAATTGGTCTTAGCACTGTTATCTAAGTCCAATGTTATCTCCTCGTTCTTGGCCAATTGTATGATACGCTCTTTGAGAGTAATGCTCTCCAGAGGGTGACTAACGACCCTACGATAGCATAGTAGTTTGGGTTAATTCTCCTTCCAGTCTCTTCCAACCGCTTTGGTTCAGGGAGTTCAATGATCTTATTCTCATGTAGGTCATCAAACATTCTTATCGACACCTAAAAATAGCATCCGTATATTTACTCACCTGATGGCGAAAACAATACACCAACTTATGTATTTGAGGGCCCAGCAAAGTGATTAATAAAAATAAAGTCTGAATTAGTGGAATAAAAAAATAGCAGAGAGCACATGCACACTGTCCAATGGGCCTAGCTTTGGCGCGCGAGCTGGTCGGTTGACCAAATAGAGAACCCGACCGAATCCCCCCATTTTCCCCACTCCAAGATTAAATCTACCTAAATGAGATTAATTGATCTGAGTCTGAAGCTAATTGGTATACTGCATTTAATTAGTCAAATTTTTGGTTAAATTAGCACATCGGTTTAGATTAAACTTAGTAAGATTAGGAGTAGGTCTCCTTTTCCTAAACTAATATGGAATATTCCCTCAACCACTATTAAAAGAGAGTTATCCCAAGGGTTAGAGGCATCAGTTCAGCGTTAATTAGTCTCCAGATATTGGTGTTAGTGAGAGCTTTCAAAAATCCCGTGAGACTTTCTGGTAGAGCGATACTAGAAATTAGAGAGATAAAATGCTGAGCGATCTATTACAGAGACAAAATGTTGAGCGTCAATTAATCTTTCCCCTACTCTTCTACTTAATCTTTATTTTATGATTTTTGATTTCAAATTATCAAAGATGTAATCTAATGTGATTCATACTAAACTACTACATAATTATGTGATAGTGTAATTAAGATTTGGTTTGGCATATTGAATAGTAGAGGTCATCTGTGCTGACGGGCGGTGATGTGATACTTCACATCAACTTATCATCACCCCCAAATATAGATCCTCGGTTCGACACTAAGGAGTCAAGATGGTTCCTACACTAGGGATTAGGTGGAGGGCTTTTCAAAAACTTTTTTGAAGTGAAATCACTTGTCCCTTTCAATGTCCCTTCGGTTGTCCCTATCAGTTTATGATTCGCTTCGAACAATAATTTTGGTTTACAAGTTTTTCCTAAAAATTTATTGGCGGCTCTATTAATTAATTTATTGCTTTCATCTTTTGACTTTTATTTTCATTTTGTTATTTTATTTTATTTTCTTCTTTAACTAGAAGGGTTCTGATCCGAGACAGTATAATTACCTGGATCAGGATTTGGGCCCAGCACTAGCCCAAGACCCCGACCGGGTTCCTAGGTTAGGCTGGCTGCCCAGCTTTTAGATTAGGCAGATAGCACTACCTAGAACCAGATCAAAGTACTAAACCTGATTTTGGTTAGGAACCTGGCTGAGTTCCTAAATCAGAATTCTTATCTAGTTTCCTGAACCAATTCCCACAAATTTTCAGATTATGATTCCTAAGAAAAAGAGGAAAAAAATTAAATTAACAATCAGTTTTGAAAATAAAAAATAATAAATACCTAGCAAACAAAGTTCGACCAATCGTGGAGGACGACGACCCAAGATAGGTCCCACTAGGTTGCTGGTCCTTACAATTCCCGAAAAGTCTAAATCACGGAATAAATATTTCTTTTCTCAGAGTTCCCTCAATGTAGCGAACTTTTTTGTTGTCTTTTTCAAGTATAAAGTTTTCTTCCTTTTGAGCCTGGACTTCCCTGAAATCAGCATGAGTTCTCCAATGTAGATAATCATAGCTTCCTTTGCTGAGGCCTTTGGGGGCTTAGAACTCTTCTTAGAATTGGCTTTATCCTTCTTGAATTCATATGTGGAAGACAGCTCATAATGGAAACTTGCTATCGTCATCTGCTTGTCATGAGCTTCAGCAGCCAACTCCTGAAAAGTCCTTGGTTTTAGGGATGGCAGCGGGCGAGGAATCCCCATCCTCACCAGGGCCCGACCCCGCATTAGAGAAAAATCACTGTCTCCAATGGGGATGGAGAAGGGGACGAGATTTAATCCCTGAGTGGGTATGGGGACAGGGATGGGGTAAAGTTTACCCCATTCCTATCCCCGCTTACCCGCTTGGGGAAAATCCTCCGTCCTCGTACCCACTTCCCCGTCTCCAATTAGGGAAAAAGACCAATCTTCGTCCCTATTTATAATTAAAATTACTTATAAATCCTTTATTTTTGAATATAAGATTAAGGTTAAATAGGTAAATTTACTTGAAAGAACCCTAACTATATAATCCTTCTTTTCCTTCTAAATTTACTAGGCACTTGACCTTTCATTCAAGATCCAACTTATAATATAGTTTTCACATAGGAAATAAATTTGTGAGTAAAACTTCCTCGTTGGGACGGGGCGTTGAGTGGGGATGGGGATGGGGATGGGGATGGGGACGGGGACGGGGACGAGGAATATGCCCTTGTCCCCAACTCGCTTCATTGCCATCCCTACGTAGTTTGCTTATTTATAGAACATAAAGTAAGTCTTACTCCGTGCCTTAAGCGCACATTCCAACAGCATAGGGTTCAGACAAATAATTTTTGTAGTCAAGGATGAGAAATCTCTAATGATTGATATAATCAAGGCCTGGTTCATCTTTCTACTACTTAGTATTTTCAGTTTCATTATGCTAACAGTAAGCCGAGTGTTGTAGAATCTAGGCACTCCTATTCTATTTGGTCCTAACTATTGATGGATTCAGGCACCAACTCCGTATCCCCATCAAAAGCAATTCCTTAAGAGGCTGAAAAAACCACTTCACTAACTAGTCCCCTTCAGTCCCCACATTACTATGCATTTTAGTGAAATGTACAATGTGTTGCTTAGGATTGCCCTTGCCATAGAATTGGTTGAATTTAGGGCCTATTTGGTGAGGATAAATGGAATGGAACTTGAACCCTTAGGTTTCAAATTTCCTTCCTTTTTGTTTGGTGAGGATTTTAGGGGGAAGGGACTTGAAACCTACGGATATTAAGTTCCCCTCAATCCCAAGGGACTTAAAACCCCCCACCTTCAAGAGATATCAAGTTCCCATCCCCTACGGGATCAGATTGTTGATTAAAAATTAAAAAAAAATCAACATTCATTTTTTTCATTTTCGATTGCTAAGTTTCCCCACTTCACTAAACCCACGTTGCACAGAGAGAGAGAGAGAGAGAGAGAGAGAGAGAGGCCCCATGCCCCCGTCGTTGACAAGAACGAGGCACTGGCCGCCATTCACTGCGAACTACTTGCTGTGAAACGCTGCTCACCGTTCTGCGAGTGTCGCCAAAACCGCTGCTACCATTCATCTCAGTCGCCTGACCTTCTTAATTTTTCTTTTTGTCTCCTTTTACGTTCTAACAAGAACTATCCCCTTGTGATGCAAGGGTTCAGTTAAACAATATATCAATAACTAAAATTATGGATACTTCATGAACAATATTGTTTTCATCATTTGGATTTATTTTATTAGTTGTATAACCTTTGTATCAATTGAATTTTTTAGATTTACATATGTGTTTTTTTTTAACATATAAAAGTAAATGTTTATTAATGACATTTCTAAGTAATTAATTAAAGAAAAGATGAAAGATCTTACTATGTATATAAAAAATTAGAAAAAGAACTGTGAGTATAATAAAAGACAAAAAATAAATTAGAGCACTAACATGCTAACCAATAAAGTTATGACACTTGGCAAGCACATGTAAAATCATTCAATTTCATATATAGTTATATGGATTTGAAGATAGGAGCAAGCATTTGCAGAGGAGGAATGTGAAGGTGTTCAAATCAGAGTGAGGGAGAGAGCAAAAGGCCAAGAGGATTTCTACATGCTATTCCAGATCTGCTTGAAACTTGTAGGTGGAAAGAAATGAAATTTATTTTTTTAATGATACAGTATCTAATTTCCTCAAATTGTAAAGTATGAGTCTTGAACGTATGGCTTGAATCCTCAATTTGTAAACCTTTTTTTCTATATTAAAAAAGTACTATGGGCTTATAATCTTTATTCCTCAATCAAATATCAATTCAAAAAGCAAAAAAAGAGTAACTTATATACAATTAAAAGTAGAGTACAAAAAATTACAAAGTAATTAATTACAAAAATAAGAAAAGATAACTTATAATAGGTTAAAAATATTTTTAAAATAAAACAATTTGATTCCTTTACATAACTCTAGCCAAACAATAAGGATTGAAACCTGATTCTATTCCTAATCTCTCCAAAATCATAGGTTAAGATTTAAAGTTCCATTCCCAACCCTCACAGGATTCAGAAGTGATTCTGTTCCATTCCACTGTTCCTCACTAAACAGGCCCTTAAGGGGTTTGTAGCCACAGGGCATAGGAAGGATGTCAATCTTTTCCGTATAAGGCTTTGTCTATAAGTGTGTCTTGGGAGATCCTCGTAATTGAGCATTATATGCATTCACAATTAGGCATTCACTATGATTAGACTACTCGTCAAAGTCTTCGCCATTCGAGCCTTTATTAGAGAATTTAGACAATCATCTTTCCAATTTCTTTGTTAAAATAGCACTTTTCTCACTTTGACGCTTAATTTCGACGTCCTTTTCTAGACTCTCCTTAGAGAGTCTCTTCAATGTGGCCTTCATGCTTGCAAGCTTTTCCTTTCAGTTGGCTATCTTTATCACCATGACTGGTATAACAACCGTGTTAGAGGACTCGATCTCTAATTAAGGGAGCAACAACTCCCTTAATGATGTAGGTGAAGAATCACTTCTAGTATATGCATGATCTTCTATACCAAAAGGTTTAAAGATAGGGTTAGCATAGGCCTGAGCCTATCCATTCTCTAAGAAAGTGTCTGTTACATATTGAAGATAGCAACACATTTTTGCTTCAAAGAATGTGAAGTGACTTGGTTGACTCATTTAGGCAAGTTGGAGCTCAGTTTTTGGATTTTATGTGACTGCAGCAGTGCAATCCAAATTGATTGGTTTCTGGCTATTGCAGCAATAGCTTTTACCATACTATTGGTAATGACTTCATTAGATGTAATACCAGCATTTGTCGATCCTTGAGATGTGGATCGGACAACTTCTCTTGAATATTGAGGGATGCTGTTTTTTAAGGTCATGTCGTCTTCAAAGGAATACAGAGTTTATGTTTTAGAGAAAGACATGAGAGGCAGATAAGGTCCCACCGAGCGTGCCAAAAAATTGAGAAACAAATTCAATTTTACATTTATATCAAAGAATAGGTACGATGTTTATATAATTGTTATTAGAATAAATGTAATAAATCCTCTACTTCTTGCTCCTTAAATAATCTTAAATGAATTTGATATTGAGAAAATGTCTAAGAGGCTTACTCTTAATCAAGATAAGAGTTTGATTTCCGATAGTAGATGGAACGCATTTAGAGTGCTTGTTGTCTCTAGAGTGAATTCTTGAACTCTTATGAATTCTTCATAATGTAGATGCTTTAAATGAAGGAGGAAGCTCTCTATTCGTTGAGAAACTAGATTTAAGGTTTCTCTCCTAATTATGTCTATTTAAAAGAAAAGGAAATAATCATTTATTTCTTACATCATTTATGGCACATGGCTTTTTTGATTGATCACAATATGTATTCATTAAATACCTTAAATTAATGAACCGTTGTAATTAATTTGACAAGTGATAGAGGACAATTAGCCAAAATAAAAATAATTAATTTTTCACATAATAAGTTTTGATTGATTTGAAAAACTTTGCATTCTACGAACGTACTAAGCTTAAAGAACTGCTTAGAGGGATGACCCCATAGGCAAGTTTCTTATGTAGCATGTGAGAGAAAACAAATCACACCAGAAAGGTTTATAGTGATTTACAGGGCCAAACGTCAATCCTAAAATGTAGTCCCAAATAGGTATCATTGACATTGAAAGCGGCTAGACCATTGCACTTTTTCATTTTAGAGCTAAGTTGTTATAAAACTTACTAGAGTTACAGTTGCATATCAGTGGGTGTAAAGTTTAATAGTAAATTTGATAAGATAAAATGTTGTAATCTTTTCTATATTATTAAGTAGAGAGTACGATAGAGAAGTATTATATCCAAGATGCTAGTTTTGTGTTTTATGGATGTGTGCTCATATGAGATTAGCTATTATTGATGTCATCAAGAAATCTAGTAGTATTAGAAATTTTTGAGGCCTTTTTGTGGCTTGGAAAAGGAATCCTATTATGAGATATTTATTTACTATTTCATGCCTATCATGTACAGAATGAAGTCCTTTTTTTATATGGGAGTTAGTGAAGATGATGGCAGGTTGGACATGATATTCAACAAGTTAACAAATTTTACAGAGACAACAGCATCTCCAACAAATTTCTTCATGATTTGTTTATTGCTAGTATGTCTCATATACGGAAAGAAAGGAACCAGAGAAAAAGGAAGGGCAAAAGCAGTGCTACAACAGTGTTTTATAAGCTGACATGATTTTGCTTCCACTATATTATGCAAGGAACTAATTATTCAATCCATCTAGGCTCTGCTTCAGAGAAATGGGGCTTCCTTCTTCTTGGGGGAGGGGGGGTTCCCTTCTTGCATAGTGGGGCATATTTAGGGATAGTTGTCGCTGAATTTACAACATACTCCTTGCTTTAAATTTTTACTTCTTCACTCAGTCCTACTTCTTAGTTCTTTCCTTTTTCTATGTTTGAAAATTCTTATAGTTTCTCATTCACTAACACTGATTTCTTATTATAGGACAGCCTTGGTTAGTTGAATTGCTTGAATCAATCCTTTCATATCTCAACAAATTATATTAAGAAGAATGAGCACTCTAAGGAAACATGGAAGTGCTTAGAGGAAACATGGACCTAATTGGTCGACTAAGCTATTTAATGTCATTTTTAAGACAACGCATATGTCGAAGGAGTGGAAATTTAATACAATTATTCCATGATATTAAAATAAGAATGATATTTAAAGTTGCAACAACTAGCAATGTATTAAGTTACCTAGTCACACTATGAAACTTTAGGAAGGGTGATTGAGAAGAGTTTAAGAAGGGAGATTTCATTTTTGAGAACTAGGTTCGTTTTATGGCAAGAAGACCAACTCTGGAAATAATCTGTCTTATAAGAAGGCTCTGGAATTCTATATGGATAAGAAATAAGATTTACAAATGACATTCTAGATAAGGTCTAAGATAAAATACCTAGACAACGAGCTTAGCATAGGGATGATCATGGTTTAGGTATACGAAGTTTTAGGTCAGTAAAATTGTGAACCGAAACTGAATCATGGCTATATCAAAATCTCAATTTGGCCTTCTGGGTGCCCATAACCCTGTTTCCTTTTTATTATTTTTTTCCCTCCTTAAAGATGTGATCAATAACTTATAATGAGGATGCATATGAGAAAGAGATGGATGAGGCTTAGGGGGATGAGATTGTTAAAGTGTCATAAAGGAGTAGGAATTCCACATGTCCTCTTGGTCTTCACCTCACCAAATGCATTAACCCATTCAACAAAGAGGGATTGATATGAAACATAAAAGTTATAGCAAATGCCAGATTATAGACAAAGGGTAGATAAAGTAGAGAGACGTGAAAAAGGCAGATTATCAAGCAGAGAGAGAGGGAGACAGGTGAACTACATGACCTTTACTGCTAGTAAACTAAAAAAGTAGGTGTTTTATTTCTAAATATCAAAAAGACAAAAGAATTTTCACTGCTGAAAAACCAAAAAAAAAAAAATTCTTATCAAGTTATTCGATACCCGAAATCTACGAACTATACCAAAATTGATAACCTAAAAAAAGATTATTGATTTGGGTACCAAAACTAAAAAATTGAATATTTTAATTTGGGCACTGAAAAAATATCAAGTTTGTTTCGTCGGTTTCGGGTCCAATTAGTTTTAATAGTCCTGCTTTGGAGGTGCTTAGAGAAAAAAAGGTCATTTATTTATATTTGATTATTAAAGACATGCATGAGAAAGAGAAAATGGGGCTTAGGACAATAAGAAGAGATACATGAACTTTCTTTTGATATTGCGTTACATCAAGGATAAGCTCTCAGCCCTAATCTTTTTTACGATTGTCATGGATGAACTCACCAAATGCATCTAAGATGAGATATCATGCTATATGATACAATCTAAATAGATTAGACTATTACTGTTAACAACAACAACAACAACAACAATAATAATAATAATAATAATAATAATAATAATAATAATAATAATAATAATAATAATAATAATAATAATAATAATAACAACAACAACAACAATAACAATAATAATAATAATAATAATAATAATAATAATAATAACAACAACAATAATAAAAAATAATAATAATAATTAATAATTAATAATATTATGAATAACAATTATTATTAAAAATAATAATAATTAGTAAAATAATTATTATTTAATAATTAATTAATAATAATAATTGTTGTTATTATTATTATTATTACTAATAACTATTATTAATATTAAATAAGAATAACAATTATTTTTATTAATACTTCCAATAATAATATTAATAATTATTATTAATATTTACAATAATAATTATAGTAATAATTCTTATTAATATTAACAACAATAACAATAATAATTGTTAACATTAACAATAATAAAAATTATTAATATTAATAAAAATTATTATTATTAATAATAATCATAGTAATTAATTATATATTATAGTAATAATAATAAAATTATTAATTAGTAATATTAATAATAATTAGTCATAAAAAAATAATAATTAATAATATTAAGAATAAAAATTATTATTATTAATGTTATTAATAAGAACAATTATTATTAATTATTGTTATTTAATAAGTAATTAGTTATAAGAATAACAATAATAATTTATTATTAATATTAAAAATATTTACTATTAGTATTATTAATTAATAATGATTGTTAATTATGATTAATAATAATTAATTAATATTATAATATTTAATAATAACAATAATAATTATTGTTAATATTAATAATATTAATCATAATAATTGTTGATAGTAAAATAATAATTCCTAACATCAATATTATTAATTATTAATATTAATAATAATCATAACAATTAATATTAATATTGTATAAATAATAATGAAGCTTACTAATTGCTAATATTAATAATAATTAATTATAATGAAAATAACAATTAATAATAATAATTATTATTATTATTATTGATATTGTTAATAATAGTAATAATAAATATTAATAATAATTATTTAATAATTAATTAATAATGATAATAATGATTAATTATTAATATGTTTTAATCCTAAACATAACTACGATTACTATTATTATTAATTAAAAATAATAATTAAAAATTAAAAATAATTATTGTAATAATGATTATTATTAATTAATAATGAAAATAATAATTAATCATAATAATAACTATTATTATTATTATTATTAATTAACAATATTAATTATAACAATACTACTTATTAATATTAATAATAAAAATCATAATGAAAATGGGTGAGAGTGGGGATCGAAAACCGGATCAAATTGAGGGCCGGGTTAGGTCATGACGATCGGCAAGCTGAGTTTTCTCGACCCTAACCCTACACAACCCTTATGCAGATTGGCATACTCTTGGCCCTGACTTTGACCCTGCTAGTATCCTCAGGTCATCGACTTAGATTTGATCCTCAAATATTCCCTACATAAAAAAAGAGATTTTTTGCTAAGTTTTCTTTTTATTATGGAGTTCAACATTAAACATCCTGCAAAAAAAAAAGGCCAAATGATAATATAATCTTTCGATGAAGTGTATCACAATTGCAGAAACTCTAATACGTAATTTAGTGATTAAAATATTTAATTCACTAGTGCTATACCTCTGCGATGTAGGGATTATTAATTTACTTTTTAATAAATGTGTCTGTGTGATTCATCATTTATATATTTATTTACTTTTAGTTTTTTCTCTCTTATCGATTGATATATATATGTTAAGTAATTTCTTGATTAATAAAAATGAAGTGAATAATATTTAAAAAATAAAAATAAAAAAGAACCACGAAAGCAGTGGAATAAGATAAATCCTAATAAGATAATTGTGTACAAAAGAGAGTAATTCAACCTCTCTATTGTATATGTGTAACATCTCTACCCTACAATACAAAAAAGAGTTTAGTGTTTCATTATCTCGCTTATTTATTGAGATCCTGAGTACATGAGGTTCAAGTTCGATTATCCCTCCCCCATACTGTCTTGGTGGCTAATTTGAACCAAAAATAAATGAATAAATTATCTCACTTATTTAAGAAATTTCTTCTATAAATATTGGATTATTCAAAAATTATAAGCTCGTGCAGATGTATAATATGTTAATCATGGAATATAATAAATCTTAAAAAAAGTTCTGCATTATAGTTAAACATGTTTGAGTATTTTAATGCTATATTTAAAACAAACAAGCTTTATCGATAATTAAAATTTTTCAAAAGTAAAAACTTTTGGTATGAAAATCCAAAAGGGTGAGAATAATAAAAATGAAAAAAAAAAAACCCAGATATTACAAGTCAGATTGTTTGAAAAATATAGAATGAAAATTTAAAAGGGTAAGCCCAATAAAAATGAAAAAGAATGAGAGATTATAAAGTAATGATGGAGGGCATACAGATTGATATTTGATATTTAAAATTTTAATTTAGCGACAATATTTGATTGTACATTGTGGATCCTCCTCGGATGGAGTACAAAAGGGTCTCAGCCAACCGCTTACTCAATACTCAAGATATAAAGTTATAAATATATAAATTGTGGACCAAATACCTCTCTATGAAATTGTATTTTACTAATATTATAATATGTAAACATATAGAAATATTGCTTGACTTGCTCTTTTAAAGGGTCATTGCAAATAATTCTTCTGTGCATAAGTTTCAGGACTTAAAAGTCAAGTAACTAATATTTGTTTCAAAATCATAAAGCATTGACGAAGACATTAACAATAATTGTAACTCATACATTTTAGAAGTTATTATGGTCAAATCAATTTTAAAAGTTCCAACATAACTAAAAGCTCAAAATAAAATATCAAAGAAAATATTAAAGTATTAAAATATTTTTAATTTTAAATCATAAATAATAAGTATAAATATTGAATTAAAAAAAGAAAAAAATTAACCAATAACACTTTGCCAACTCAATATAAAAATTCCGCTGAAAAATATCACCCATTGATCTCACTCTTGTTGTACCCACATGATAAAATTGCATCAAAAGAAAAATCTTGTCTTACTTCTTAATTTCAAGTTTCAGCAGTTTTTATCAAATAGAAAAATGAAAGAAAGTTTGGTATGAATGATTTTTTAAAATAAAAAAATTAATATTTTCGTGCATATAAACGCATGCAATAATGAGCCCTTTTAATATGAAAGAAATCACCAATAAATTTTATCTGTAAATGAAAGACAAAGTAAACCAATAACAACTCGTCATCTCACCTTTCAACGCCACCTAACTATCCACATGTCAATCCCATATGCTATCACTCAATTTTATATATAGTTATATAGATAGATTAAACGACTACTCCAAACATCAGAGAGGGAGTGTTAGATGGTGAAGAGCTAGTGAGATTTGGAGAGGTGAATGAGAGTAAGACTAAGAGAAGATGAGAAAATAGAAAGCGAAAAAGTTTTGAACAAATGAAATCCAAAGTATCTTGTTTAGATTTAAATTTTTTTAAAAAAAGTGAGGGTCAACGGATCAGGTCAAAATGTCAAAATCTTTATCCAAATCCGACCTTAATCATAGTCAGGTACCCTCAATTTGAGGGTCAGGGCAAGTCAGAGACAAAAAAACTGACCTGAGGGTCACGAGTTAGGTGGGACCTCGACCCATTGATCAGGGCTAGGAGTTGGAAGGAGTTATATTTATTTTAAGGAGTGAAAAATAGTGGGAAGGAGTGAGAATAGAGCATTTATCTACGAAAAGAACAGAGCCTTAATATTTAAAGCTTCTACATTGTGTTACCAAACATTTTCAATTCATCGAGCAAATGTTTTTTGCGGGTCTTTTAAAATCGATCTCTCTACTATTACGAATGCTTACAGAGTAAGATTGTCAATATTTGGATCTTCCTAACCTTTATAAAAGTGGGACCCACACAAGGAGGAGTTGTTGGAATTTTTATTGAAGTTACTTGTATTGAATTTTGAACTTACTAGATAAAGCGAATTGAATTGAATTTATTTTAATTGAACTAAACTTAGTAAACTAAATTTAGGTGAATTCTTTTCTGCTTACTTTTGCTGTAGTTATCTGAATTGAAATGAACTTATTTTTGCTAAATTGAAATACAACAGCAATTTCCACTGTAGGTTTCGCCCTTTTGGCGTCTTTTACTAAATTAAAACGAACTAAACTTATTTTTGCTTAACTTATTTCCATTGAATTCTGGACTTATTTTTGCTAAATTAAACTAGATTAAACTTACTTTTGCTGAATTGAATTGAATTGAATTGAACTAAAATTATTTTTACTTAATTGAACTATATTGAACATATTTTCAAAAAACAAGGTGAGCACAACATGGCCTTATTTTGGTTGAACTAAAGTAAGACTTGAAATTTTATCTACTTGATTGAATAATATTGTCAAAAGAGTACAGTTATAATTATTAATTATTAACTATTCGTGTTAATTGTTTATATTAACTGTTTTCGGGAAAAAAAATTAGTTGTTGATGGAATGGCTATTTTGAAAAGATATGAGGGGAAAAGTTAATCTGAGGCGAGTATCTTTAAGACTTCAACCCTCGCCAAAAATACAAAAGTAAAATTAACCAAAAAATGAGGGGAAAGAAAATGTGAACTGAGGAGACCAATGAAGAATGCAATCCCAATCTCCCTCATAGTCAACCTGCAGACCCTAAACCCATCCACTGTTTCCTTCCAAAATCAAAACCGAGGAGAAAAGCTTTGCAAACCAAAACAAGCACACAAAAATGGATAGAAGTTCACAGCTGTTGGACGAAGCTCTGGGCATCGTGGATGACACCTCTTCAATGGTTTCTTCTTCGTTCCCAAGTAGCAGCGTTGTTCTGATAGAAGACTGCGTTGAAACTAGCGGCGCTTTTGTGATTCACCACATCCTTAAGCGCTCTCTCTCTCCTCCCTCATCCGCCGCCGTCGTTCTCGTGTCTCTCTCCCACCCCTTCTCTCATTATGATCGCATTCTCCGCAAACTTGTACACACTTTCGCTCTCTCTTTGTCTTTCGTTTGGTATTTTGGCTTATTTCTTCAAGATGCCATTTTTATTTTCTGTTGGGATTTTCTTCTTTTTTTTTGGGGGGGGGGGTTGTGGGGGAGTTGGCCAATTGTTTTTTTTTTTCTCTGCAAGGCTAATTTCTGATGGTATGAAGTGAAATTTTGACGCTGTTGAAAATTATTGCTTGATTCAACAAGCAGCAGTGATTGTGTATCTGGGATTTCAAATTCTGAAGCTTTTGCAACTTCAGATGTATTATTGGTTGCTGACATTGTCAATTTCTTTACTGATACTTCTAACCCAAAACAACTTTCACTTTAAGTTTCTGTATTGAAATTTGAGGAAACTGAATAATGTGTGCTTGTGTTAGACGTAGGTTGGGTAGATCTAAAAAGGCTAGGCCAAGTACGTTATTTTAGTGTTCCCATGAGTCTCTATAGCTCTACTTGAGAGGTTGCTGCATGGGGGCCATGTTAACCATCACCGATGCTAGCCTTAACTGGTGGAAGCATGTTGAGATTCTTAAGGAATAAGGTGCAAATAAAAGCAAACTCGAGGCTGGAGGCATGGAGTTAGGAAAGTCCTAAGTGGAAATGCTGAAATGGAATTAGAGAAAGAGAATGTAGGACAAGGGATTTTTGCATATGTGGAAGAAATGTTTATGATGTAACTAACTGCTTGAAGTACGAGCTTCGTGTAAATTTTGGGGTTAAATGGTTTGCAATATGCACCATTTTGATTTAATACCCCGGTCTTAAAAAGAAATAAGAATAGCTATAAAATTGAGTTGATTTCCCGGACAGCAATATAAAAGATATTTTTTACGTGGATTGTTTGTTATTGCTTGATCATACTTCTCTTTCAGTTGCATATTTGGCAAATGAATCACAGACAAGATAAAGGATTTTTGCAGTCTCTTTCCCCTTAAAGATGTCTGATTAGCATTCATTCTGTTGGTATGTAACGTTTGAAGGTACTGTTTTCACAGGGCTGTAACTTGGCTGCTCACAGGGATAACCGGAGATTTTTCTTCTGTGACATGCTTATGGTTGATTTTCCACGTGAGGATATTTGATTCTTTCTTCTTCTTCCACTTTTCATAACGTTCGCAAGGAAAATCTGGTTTTACTTCACATGCAAATACCATACTTCACTATTTAGTTCAATATCCAATTTGCTTCTTAATTTTAAGGACCTTTACTTGTTACCTGTAGTCCTCAGGTGCTTGTAATGCATGGGAGTTATTCTTTAATTCTTTTGTACCTTAGGAATGAGTGTGTCCATACCAGTGGTCACTAGTCACATTAAGTCTAAAAAACTAAGGAAACAGGGATGTAATATTTTATCTATGTCAAGTTGAAAATGAATAAATTTTTGTTGTTTCTCATGTTAATGGATGCAAAAGTATGAGCGTGACCACTTCCACTTCCCGCTAATTCTTCCACCTGGGTCGGTTGTTTTCTTCTCCTATGTTTCTGATAAGCCTGTCTCATAAATCAGGTCAAGGTCAAGGTAATGTCTCAAAAGGTGGGCTGATTGAGTTGTATGCAAAAATCCAGAAAGTAGTGGAAGACATTTCCTCTAGTTTTGGAAGTGGTAAATGTATCACAATTATACTGGATGATTTTTCTCTAATTGAGGTGGCTGCGAATGGCTCTTTGAATCACAGCTTGGACTTCCTGAGATATTGCTACGCTCTCACTTCAGAATTTGTAAGATTATATATTTATTATGAAAGTTGTGCAACATTGCTATGGGAAATTTGAAGTACTTCTGTTTGATGCATGTTTAAAATTCCCTTGTTGGCTGTGTCAAATTGTTATAGATGGTAGGTTTATGGCTTAGTCTTTCTCAATTTCTGTGAGCCCATAACCCATGAAATTAGATAGATTAATTAGTGTCTTGTTAGATATTGTCCTGTTAATTGGCTATGATCATCTCATCATCTATTGAAACTTTAGAAGTGTTTTTGTGAGCTATACTGAAAGTTTGAAATTTTCATAGCTTTGTTGAAAGTTTTCTTAATATTATTACCTCAGTATATTGTTTGTTTATAATTTCTTCCTTTTGTAGTTTGTTTACAATTTATTTTCAAATGTTCTAAATTTATACAACCTATGTGGTGAATATCTGGAATCTGGTATCTTATGAGACCTTGTTTTGGCAGTGTTCATACTTGGTGGTTTTTTTGTTTTTTTCTAATGGAAAACATTGTAACTCTACAAAAACCTCCATGGCTAGACCACCCCCCCCCCAAAAAAAGAAAAAAGAAAAACTTCCAAGCACACTTTAGATAATGCGTCGTGTTACAATTGAATAGGGTCTTGGTTTGCTAGTCCATACAAGTTGTGGTGGTGTTTATCCTTTGCCTTCCATCCAGGGTTGTTCCCTTGTAATCCTTCACCATGAGGATATCTACTCTGCGGAGGAAAGTGCGGCACTTATTTTGCAGATGGAGTACCTTGCTGATGTGGTGATAAAAGCTGAACCATTAGCAACCGGGCTGGCAGCTGATGTCCATGGACAGGTACAATTGGATTCTGCAGAATTTTGCTTTGTCTGTCCAGTAAGATCTGGTAAAACTCATGAATGCTTGACTGACTGTGGTTCCCGAACTTGCAGTTGACCGTTTTGAACAAGGGAATCCATGACCAGTTGAGGAGCTCAAAGAGCAAGGTACACAATTTCCATTTCAAGCTCAGGGAAAATGGCGTTGAGTGCTTTTACCCAGGGACTCAGGCTTGAACAGAGAGAAAATGACAACTAATCCTTGTAGTGTTTGACACCTGCCATCCAGGAGCACATCTTTAGAGCATGTTCAGTGGTGGATCCAATTTTGGCTCACCAGTGGGGACCGACTACCTCTACATCAGCTTCTAAGCCTAGTTTTTACCTCACAAGCCTGCCTCTCTTCAATTCAAGACTCACTACTTTGGCTCACCAAATAAAATAATGCCTACAAACCCCACGTCCAAACATATTTAATTACTTTAGTTTTTTTATTTTGCTTTGTTATTTAGCTTTATTATTTTTGTGAAAAATAATTTACATATAATAATTTGATAACACAATTAATTAAAAGCTCTTAATTTTTTTTAAATACAAGATCTTGACTCAAAAAAATTCACAAGTGCTTGAATAAAAAATTACAAGAGGTCAATTAAAAAAAAAAAAAAAAGATACATCGTTTAACATTTGACTTAAAAACAACATACATGCTGTTTGGAGACATACATGGTGGATATGAAAAAAGAAAAAAAATAACTAGAGTTCGATAAAAAAAAAAAAAATACATTGATTATGATATTCAACTAAAAATAAAAACAATGCAATAGTTTAATATTTAAAAAAATACAATATGAGAAACATTTAATTATCATCTTCGTCGCCTCTTCGAATTTTGCTGTCGTATTTTCTCAATCAAGTCGGTTTGGAGAGTACATATGGGTTGGGGTTGTGGGCTTCTTTTGATTTTTGAAAGTACGTTTCATAACATGGATAGTGCTCATGGTTAACAATCGGGTGTAGGGTACTAGCCTCCGTAATGTAGTAGTTACATGCAAGCTCATAGGTATCCTGCTCGTCTTCGACAATCATATTAGGATTCATATTTTAGATGCAATTATCACATACATGTTTATAATTAATCGTATTAATATATTAACTAGTTATGTTGAGGTACTGATATTACCAATGTTACAAACATATTGAAATCCCTAAAGTTGCAAAATATTCATGTAATATTAAACCATGCCAATATTTATAATCATGCCAAAAGCTATCTACTAATGTTGAATATTAAAGCATACCGATGTATTCACATTATTAAACATGGCATGTTTGCTTCTAATCGTGTCGCATATAATCATATTAATACATAAATGTAGAGTGATATTCAAATTAAATTTTATAAATCAAATCATATTCATTTTAGTTAGGAAAATTTAACATATAAACATGTCATAATGTTTAATGTTAGTTAATATGGTAACTAAAATATTCATTTTAGTAATATATGTATGTAACATATTGTCATAATGTTATTTTCATTAACGTGCATAAAAATATTTACATAATCATATAATCATGTCATATTTAGTAATATATTCTTATAATGTTTACTGAAAGACATAATTATATTTATGATTTGGTAGCATATAATTTCAATATATAATCATATTCATTATCTTCTCATGTTAATCATATTTTAATCATGTCACATTTAAACATATAACATATAATCATTTCAAATTATTCTGGCAACTATATTTATAATCTTATAACTACTATATAATAACATATAATGATTAAAACATATAACATATCAAATAACACATAACAACATTTCTCAACATTTTAAAAAAAAAATTGCTACTTACAATTTTCTTCACTTTTTCCTTGATTAATAGAGCATCAACAACTTCTCTACAAATAAAAACATACAAAAATTAGAAATTGAAAATATAAAGTTTAATATAGAAAATTAGGAATTTAAGAGAATTAAAATTAGAGATTCTTACTAATTTTTTCACTTGTTTCTTGATAAAATAACCCACAAAAGATGGGAAAATACATAGCTTTTTTTACAAAGATGAGAGACGGAGATTTTTGGGTGTGAGAATTATGAAGAGAAGGTGTTGGTATTTATAGAATTAATTGAGAAAAAAAAAAAGCAAACAAAATTAGGCAAAAGAGATGTTGGGCGATGTCTCTCTACCAGCCAACGATCACAAGCCTAGCTTTTTCCTTTTTTCGCTGAAATGGAGCAGTCAAAAAAAAACTTTGGTCAATACCTCGAAATGACATTGTTTTGGGCGCTACTTGACGCAAAAAAAAAAAAAAGGTCGAGCACCTCATAACTCGTAGCCACTCAACGAGCCCTGAGGCTCAAGCCAAATGCTACGAGCAGCTCACTGCCTCGAAAGCGCCGAATTATGGCCCCTGAAGAGCACGTTGCAAGTGCTCCTAATGATATGGAGCGACTACAGAGGATCCATGTCGAGAGCCATCAAGTGGTTTGTTGAATGTGAGTTTTAATTTCAATTCTTGGGATTGAAATTTATATGAATAATCCTAGTCGGTTTATAAGTCAATAAAAAGTTTCAAGATCTTTAATTATCATAATAAGGATTGAAAGTCCAACTCAAAATGAAGAGAGGAACACATTGTGATTATTGTGTGTGGAGTGTGGACAAATTAACCAAAATCACATGACGGAGAGATTTAATTGCTACCTTCCATTTACATAATTCCATCCCACAAGAGGGGAGGGGGGTTCAAAATAATCTGTGGACCCTAAGCATATGATGGGATAACCCACAAGGAATACATTTGCATCCAGGGCATGGTTTTTGTATGATTTACGTAATCATATAATTATTAGGTTGGCATTAATGCTTAGCCAAGCCCCTGATCTCCCACATTAGTTTGTTGGGCAAATATAATATCTCATTAAGAGAGTCCAAATCAACACATATGCTAATTTTTTGTGCTTTGTTGGCATCCTTTCCCTTCTACACATAACCTCCGACTAGCACCACCTTCCCATGTTTCTCTGCTACGTGGATTTCCAAAAGCAACCTCTCCTTAGTTATTATAAAAGCCAAGACCCATCATGGTTTTTTAAAAAAAGGGAAGCGAAGGAACGTCGAGGGAGGTTAGAGAGTGAAAGCAAAAATAGACATTGAGCAAGAAAGGGAAAAAAGTAAAGAGAGCCCAAAAAAAAAAAAAAAGAAGGATCGCACAGAGAAATAATCGGAACAAAAGCAAGACATTCATTCTTTCTTTTGTATCAATTTTCTGGAAATTTCAAAGCAATAAGAATTGAGTTAGGTTAATTTAACCTCCTCCATATCTCATGTCCCTAAATTCCTCTTTTCGATGGCTATTTATAAGAGCAATATGTGTTGACAAAGCAACGTAGCAGTCGAAGCGAGTTGATACTCTATTGCGGATTCGAAAGGATTGATCAAAATTGGATAACTTTGAAGCTTTAAATTTGAAAGGACTCACAAATTCAAATTCACATGGATCTCGGGGTCTGTAAGGACTCATAAATTCAGATTCATAAGGATCCTGGGTTTGAAAGGACCTGTAAAAAGAAATTTCCTGAAGAGCTCAAGTTTGAGAGGACCCAAAAGGAATCGGATTCAGGAGGATCCAAATTCATATTGACTCAAAGTGTTCTATGTCCATAAACAAACTTAAACCCAAAAAAAAAAGAAAAAAAGATGCAGTTTAGGTTCTATTCTCTGCCTTGTGTATGTTGGCCGGAGGTTACCAACTTCCTACTGTTGCTAATACACATTGAAGGAGACATAATAATTAAATCATGAATGAAGATGGCATCCCATTTCAGACTTTTCATTCACTCATCCCTCCTTCTTGTTGTTTTTTGTTTTTGTTGCCAAGCCTGGAAAAAAAAGAAAACTTCGGGACGAATTGAGTTCATTAAAAATAAATGAAAATAATTTCCTTTGATCCCAACCCTGAGGCTTGCCTAAGTTTTTTTTAAAAAATTCAAGTTCTTGTATCCTGATTTATGATTTAGATTGTCCGATTCAAGTCAAATTTGTTATTTTAATCCCACAAATTCATGAAAAGGGAAAGAGTTAAATTACTGAGCGTTGTGGACCCCTGCTAAAATGCACTAAACTACATTACATCTGTATTTTTTTAGGGTCTTAGAAAATTTTTAAGTATAATCTCTACTACGTGCTCATCTCCAACCCTTATGAGTTTGTGGGATGTTGGTCTTTGCGGATCTCGAGTCCTTGCGAACTCATGAAATATGGATCCTTGCGAGTCTTGAATTGTTTCTCAAATTCATCAAACAAAAATGAAGAAAAGGATTTTTTATGTATATAAACTTGACAAAGAGATCACCATAGACAAACCTTTAATAAAAAGATGAAGAAGTTAGGTTTCGTAATACTCAAGTTGAATTGAACAAATGTACTATAGTCCGCTATGGCAAATGTCTAATTGATTTTAGGGGGTAGAGATGTGGAGGATGAATCAATCGCTCTTATAGCTCTTTACAAGTTTACATTGACTAGGTTACTAACCTAAGTATCTCTAATGGGTGTTGGACTCTCTTTTAATTTTGTGGTTTTTTTTTTTTTAAAGAAATCTGCTACAAGAGATAATCAAGAGTTAAAAAAAAAAAAAAAAAAAAGAGAGAGAAAAGGGATGATTATGTACTTTGGTTTCACATCAACAAGCTTGCTTAATAAAACAAGTCAGGGTCAGCCTATGAAATCAAGTGATCGGCGATTTAAAAAAAAAAAGAGGAAAAGATAAACATTTGTTTTGGGAAATTATGTACTTGAATTTGGGTGCTTTGGATTGAAATCAAAATACCATTCACAGTTAAACTAGTCAACAAAGCTTGTAACCATAATTCCCTAGTGGATGTAAACAATGTTCATACATCTAATTGAACAAAACTTGTAAAAGGAAAAATGAAATACATGACTAAGTCCAATATCGAATACAACTATAGTGATTTATTCATATGGGTGGGAGTTGCACCCGAAACCCAAAAACTCGCCCCGAATCCTCCCCATTTATAATGGGTATGGGTACGAAAAATTGAAAAAAAAATGGGTATGGAGCGAGTAGACTAAAAACAGGTATGAATATGGGTATGGGTATATGCATCAACCGCCCCATGCCCATATCCACCCCGTTCCCGAATTTTTTTGGGGGGGGGTAAATAGATTGTTGAATAGAGTTTTGAGCTTTGAACATTGGTAATTTATTTTTTTTAAAAAAAACTCCATACCGCAACCCATCTCCAACTATGCAATGCATCAATTTATGTTGCTTATTTACTATGACGATATATAAAGTCATGTGACTCAGGACTCACAAATCTAGAACTCTAGCTCATTGTTTTGTTCTTCACTCTCTCATTTCAATCATTTCTAGAATGCAATTTTTTATTTATGAGTTAAGTATGAACTATTGAATCCAATGGGTATTATATTTCTTTAGAACATTTTGCTTAGTTGAATTTAATTTTATGAATTTCTTTATGTAAAAGAAATTATAGTACCCAATGGGTATTATATTGTAATATATGTATGTACCCGAGCAAAATCCGAAATACCCAAAATACCCGATGGGTATGGGTATTGGGATAGATTTTGAAAACCCGATGGGTATAGGTATGGGTATGAGGATGACTTTTAAAATTAGGCATGGGTGCGGGTATAACTCCACCTGCCCCGTACCCACCTCACGCCCATCCCTGTTTATTTCGCTAAGGATTTGTGGAAGCTTAATATAAAAATTTCAGGCTTAGTCTAAATTGGAGTCTTCAAATGGGCTCAAATTGACAAACCCCACTTCACAAAAGTTAATTTTTTCAAGTCGATTGCACCTTACACGCTTAAATGACAAAGAACTAAGCTTTCCAATGTAGAAACCAACCTCCTCAAATTTACAAGACCACGAAATGGACAAAAAAACCTTATTTGTCTGCCCCCTCTTTCATAAACGACCAAAATTACAATTCTGTAACCCAAAACAAAGGAAGAGCCAAGCTTCTCAAACAGTCGAATCTTTCTCAAATTATAAATACGGAAAAATGGACCTAACCCAAGCCAAATATACAACTAAGCTCACCAAATTTCCCCCCTTCGTGATATAATAATCACTTTTGGGTCAAGAATTACGGGTATGAAGGAAACTCAAAAATAAATTTCATCTGCGATCGCAAGTTTTAAAAAAATATTAATGGGCTGACCCTAATAAGGGCTAAGTCGGTAAATAAAGATAGTGAAATGGCTAAAATTGTAACTTAGCAGTGGTTTTCGAAATCCAAATACCAAAACTAAATAAACATTGTGGTTATTTATGTAGCCTAAAATAAATAATTAGAAGCATGGTTATTAACTTAACCAAAATAAAATATAAATTAAATCAAATAAATTTTGAAGAACTACGGTTGGTTTGATCGTCTATAAAAGAGGTATGTAGGCAGCTCACGACAAAAAAGGTGAGTGCAACCCAAATTTCAAATCAAACAAAATTATTGTTCCCTAACCTACACATGAAGAATGTGTATGTGTAGTATCCTTCCTAGAAGGTGCCTACACAAAAATTATCTGATGCAATTATATTTTTGGTATGGGCGATTCAACATCAAAAATATGATAAATGTCGATCCTAATTATATAAAGTCTTATTAGTACAAAATAAACCAAAGAAAGAAAATTAAAACAGAATGCGTCGAAATCAAAAGGTGGTCTCCTGAGAAGTGAGACGTAATTAAGGAGGTCTATCCTCTTGAATAGGATCGTACTGAAAATAAATCGATATACACTTTTGTATGGCGAAACTTGCGTTGTGCATTTAAATTTATTTATTTATTAAATTTTTGCTCAACATAATTTTTGGCATGCTTAGTGGGACCGTATTTTTGTTTTCATCTCCGATTTGATTATGTTAGCTAATGTTATTATTTTTCTTTCTTTTGTTTTTGTTTTTTTTTCTTTTTTGTGTTTTCCATGAAGGAATAGTGGCACGTCCAAGTTTCCATCAATTTCGATGAGCTTTCCGTCACTTTTGCTGTCAAGCACAAGATGCTTAAGGCGAAGAGGAACATAAAAATGGTCTTCACAATGGGACCATGGTCCATCCTCGCTGAATTTCCATTGGCAAATTCAATGGAACCTCTTAGGGGCCTCAAAAGGGCAAGCAGACTCGTCCCTAAGGCCACAAGCTGCTTACAAAGAAAATGATTAGGAACTTGAAGTGCAACAAGTGCAGAAGCGACAAGGATCGCGCTAAGTTTAGCACACCCAAGCTGGCTCCTTCACCAGCCTTGGAGCTAGCTGAAACAATTTTGAGGAGGGCTTCTCAACTAAGGCTGTCCAACACAGAATGCGTCTTAATGGTTATGTCGTGTAACCTGGTCCGAGCTCTCCACCCCAAGCAAGTTCCGACTTGGAGGGAAACCTTGATAAAGGAGGCACTAGTAACCCGAGCAACAACCCAACCAAGGCAAGCTCTGGTCCTAATATAGCCCCGAGGCAAGTTGGGGTCCCTACCTCATCCTCAAGGTAGGCTTGGGTCCCTACATCCATTGGGCAGGGGACAAAGCCAAGTAAAAAACCCCAAACCTTGAAGAACCCCAATAAATCATTTGGGGAAGGAACCTCAGGAGTCAAGAGGGCTCCTCAAGTCTGCTCGACAAGGCGGATCTTCATTGCCATAGCTAAAGTAATGATGACCTCCTATTTAGAGGAAAAAATGGCACCTAAGATCCCAAAGGTAAAATTCATCCAATCGTCAGCCTCAAGCACCCCTATTATGGTGCCAAGACGAGTTATGGAGGCTACTCCTCCTCGAGGGACTACAAAAGGTAGGAGCATTTTGCCTCCTAGTTCACAAAGTCAATGTGACTTAACCTCAGAAGGAGTTGAATCACAGATATACAATGACCCGATTATAAGATTAAGGGCCAAAGCATTAACATATGCCGATGTGACCTTACAATCTTTGGTCACCACCTTCGATCACGGCAAGGACCAACTTGAAGAACAAGATGAGATTACAAGTTTTGCCTTTTATAACCTTAGAACTCTCTTCCAAGAAGAAGAGTCGGCAACTGTTAGCCCACAAAAGCAAATTATCGAGGATGACTAGGCTAAAAATATGCCAGTCTTGGTTACAAGCACCCTAATCCTCGAGGAATAAATGTAAGAGCTGTAAAGGAAGCTTGCAGAAAAAGAGGCTGAAATTGCTGACCTTACTACTCGCCTTGAAAATAGAGAGCGTGAAAACAACTAATGAGGATGACAATAGCACCACTGTTATTACTTCACGAGATATCAAGGAGGTGATAGCTCAAGGGATCAAGGAGCACTAAGCAGCCATGAATCCCCCAATGTTGGGATACAGGAACCCGTATCCAAGTCAATATTACTAGGTTCCTTTCACTAAAGGTTACCAGAAGCTGAACTTTAAGAAGTTCGATGGAATAACTGGATCAGTGCATGGAGATTTGGCCCATTTCTACTCAGCGTGCGATGAAACTGCTTTAAATGGCGCATTATTGATCAGGCAGTTCATATAGTCCCTCAAAGGGGAAGATTTTACATGGCATACCTAGCTTTAGCGTGGGTTAATATACACTTGGGATGACCATTAAAAGGTATTCTTGGCTCAATTCATGAGCTCAAAAAGGAAGGTCTCCATAATAGACCTTGCTGGCACACACCAAAGGCTAAATGAAAGTGTGAATGACTTCATCACATGGTGGAGAAGCCTAAGCTTGTAATAACTAGAAAAGTTAAGCGAGCACCAAGCGGTTCAAATGTGTGCTGACAAATTGTTACATACGTTGGCACTGCTGAGCCCCAAAACTTTGACACTCTCATGTCTAAGGCAAGCAATGTAGAAAGACAACTTGCCCGTCAAACAAGTATACAACCCAAGAGCAAAGAAATCAAAAGGCCAAACAAGGGAGAGTCGATGGTTACCTTTGTCAGAACAAGCCCAAAGCTAACTAATGGCGGAAATTTCAACAAAAATGGCAAAGACAAGCAGAAAGAGGAAGGTCGATGGCTCACCCTCCAAGAAAGGAAAGAAAAGAATCCCTTCGATAATGATGATGTTCAAGGGATATTTGATGAGTTGATGGCTACAAAAGCCATCTCCTTCCAGAGCTAAAATGACCTGCCAAAGTCAACATGACAAATGATCTTAAGTATTGCTCATACCATAGTATCATTAGCCACCCATTAAAGATTATTATGTCTTCAAAGACATAATTGAA
This sequence comes from Carnegiea gigantea, assembly GCA_029747015.1. Classification (NCBI taxonomy): domain Eukaryota; kingdom Viridiplantae; phylum Streptophyta; class Magnoliopsida; order Caryophyllales; family Cactaceae; genus Carnegiea; species Carnegiea gigantea. The sequence goes on along the minus strand of JAKOGI010000438.1, from coordinate 21,234 downwards.
GACATGATCAGAAGGGGAGAAATTGTGATAGAAGACGCTCTACCCAAAGGGCCTATTGCATCATCAAGTGCAACCTCAACAGTTGAGCAAAAAGATGACTCTCACATATCATCCTTAGAAATTAATAAAGGAATCCCAGCAGTGTCATTACCACCTCACGCGGTCCCTATGAAGTTCATTGTTGATGATGATGTAGCAATAGTGTGGGCATATCCAAATATGCCTCCCCCTTCACCAGGAGCACCAACCTTATACGATTTCTACCTAAACCCAAGTTTAGAGGCATGTGCAACATCAGATGATGATGGCTTTGGATGGCAAACTACTTTAGCATGAGGTCGTTTCGACAAGGAGTAGCCTAAGCTTCCCAGTCCTCAGGAGTCAAAATGAGAGGACGGAAGCCACCACAAAAGAAAAATTAGAAAAACAAAAAGAAGCAGTCGAAGGCTAAAAAGAAGTTGGAGATAACTTTTGAAGAGGAGTGTGTGCAGCCGATTAAGACCCCTTTCACTTTAGGTGATTACATCCCTAAGCTTTTTTTGGGCAATGACTCCTTGGATGATGATCCCATAAAAGGGAAAATAACCCAATGTTGTATGATTTTATGGGTTGATCAATGTGAAAAGGTGAACATTAAGCCCACAAATACCACTCAAGAAGTGGACCAAGTAACTCTTCGGTGGTCGTCAACTGTAGCCACCAAAATTAATGGGAAAAGAGAAGAAGAAAGAAATGACACCAGATATACCGCTAATATCGGTGAATGCTAAAGAAAAGGGTGAAGACGAAGTAATTCCCTCAAGTTTAAATAACAAAGGCACCGCTGAGAATAGACAGTCAACTAAGGAGTCTAAGAAGCATCTTCCTGTCCCAGTCCCTTTTCAAGTTCATCAAGGGTCTCATAAGAAAAAGGATCGTTATGATGTTATCTCTTATCTCAAGCAAATCCTAGCACACCTAAGTATTTACGACTCTTTACAAATGTCAAAAGAGGTGAGAAGGGCACGTATTTAGGCGTTAATGAACCTTAACGACTGCAAAAATCAAGTTGACAATATTGAGATGGATGAGATGTTGTCCTCCCCTTTAAACCGGCATGCTGCATGCATGGCTTGCATAATGTTCTTTGATGGACCTCCAATTGGGGTCTACGAATCACACAAGCCTTTGTATGTTACTGGTATAATCGAAGATAAAAGAATAAATCAAATCCTTGACAGCGGTTCTGCAGTCAACCTTATTCTATTAAGGGTATTGAGAGCAATAGGGATAACACTAAATCAGGTGTCTCTAACTTTGCTCACAATACAAGGATTTAATCAGGTGGGCCAGAAAGTCTTAGGCACTATTGCTTTGAAAGTTGAGCTAGATAACCTCTACACAGATGCTCTCTTTCATATAACAGATGTTGATACTTCTTACACTGCCCTACTCAGGCGGCCACGGCTTCATACTAGTAAGGCTATTACCTCCACTCTTTACCAGTGTTTGAAATACACTGATGAGTATGACAATGAGAAAACTATTCATGGGGATGCAAATCCTTTTCATGGGGAAGACGTTAATTATGCTGATGCCAAGTTTTACAAATAAGCGGATTCTGGAACCTCCCAAGTTCTTTTAGGCCAAAAAAAGGGTAACCAAAAAGAAAATCCAAAGTCTCTTACTTTGCCTCAAAAGGTCATTCGGGTTGTCAATGGTTACGTCAGTAAAGCCAACGAATATCAATCCCCATAATCAAAGGTGTTATTCAAATAAACACTCAAGGAGAAAAGAAACGCCGGCCAAAAAGCCTTAACAACGGTAAGGAAAATTATGAACTCTCTTGTCATAATTTATACTTTCTCCTCTGACAAATTGACCAGTCAATGCCTAAAGAAAACTTGATCACAAGAACATCACTCAACAACAAGAGAGTAGTTTTAAGAAGAAACTCTTCAAACTCTCCGACAGAAGAGTCTTCTTCAAGTGGTCCACCTCCAAGAGAATCATCACATTATTAAAAGAGGTGGAAGAACAATAATAGGAGGGGCCTTGCCAAAGCCAATAAAGAAATCAACATCTCTCATGAAGGTGGAGTCCTAAAAGCATCATTTTAAGGGAATGTCTCCGAAACACTCCAGGTATCACATGATGTGGGAGTTCTCAAGGTTCATGCCATGAATGATGTGGTTTTGACACCCCTAAAGCAAGAGCTGTTCTCTCAAAATGATCTAGTCCAACCTTGAATCTCAGTTTTTTAGGGACTTCAAAAAGTCAATGAGCCCAAGCAAAAGAATATTCGAGTCAAAAAGGAGAAAAAGTGGAAGCTGAAGAAGAAAATGCAACAGCCTAGGAGCCTTGTTTGGGTTTATCAACAAAATGACATTATCTAAGTTGAGCAAGTAGAACAAGTTAATGTCGTGTCAATTGCAGATCAAAATTTTGAACGTCCTCATCAAGGAGCTCCTAAACATCATAAGATTGACATGACAAATCATGAAATGTGTGGTGAAGTTCAAGCTCAAGTTGATTCACTCAAAAGCTTAAATGGTGACTCAGTTGCTATAAAACAAGGATCCTCTGAGGATTTTATTAATTTTTATGAGTACCATGTTGAATGATGAAGAAGTGATATAGTATGAACAACTCCTTCACGAGTACAAAGATGTATTCGCTTAGGGATATCAAGATATGCCTTGCTTAGATTCGAATGTGGCTATCCATAATACAATTGTTTCTTAAGAAGTAAAATCGATAAAGCAGCCTTAATGTAGCTTTCGTCCCGAACTAACAATCCTAATAAATGGTGAGGTAGACAAGCTCTTAAAGGCTAGCTTCATTTGTCAAATTCAATACCCAACTTGGTTGGCTTGCATCATACCTGTTCAGAAAAAGAATGGTCAAGTTCGGATATGTGTGGATTTTAGGGACTTAAACAATGCATGTGCCAAGGATGATTTCCCACTACCAATCACCGAGCTCCTCGTGGATGCCACTATGGGGGTTTGGAGTCCTTTATATATGGTTTCTCAGGGTACAACCAAATCAAAATGGACCCCGAAGATGAAGACCTAACCGCCTTTCGAACACCATTGCTATACGGTAATGCCATTTGGTTTCAGAAATGCCGAGGCTACCTACTAGAGGGCCATGACAATCATTTTTCGTGATTTCCTTCACAACCTAGTTGAATGCTATATTGATCATTTGGTTGTGAAAACAAAAGATAGAGAAAATCATCCTCATGACCTAAGAAAGGTCTTCGAAAAGTTACGTGTACTCCAACTCAAGATGGACCCCTTAAAATGTGCATTTGGGGTTACATCAGGGAGGTTCTTAGGTTTTGTTATTCGGAAAGAAGGAATTGAAATTGATCGTGATAAAGTCAAAGCCATAATCCAAATGCCTCGTTCGAGAAACTTAAGAGAATTGCGGGGTTTACAAGGAAGGGTAGCTTACATATGGCAGTTTATCTCAAATTTATCAAGAAGGTATTAACCTTTCACAAGACTTCTAAACACAGACACACCCTTTATTTAGGATTAAGCTTATCAAAATGCTTTTGAAAGCATCAAGGAATATCTCACAAGGTCACCTGTCCTAATGGCTCTAGTATAAGGAAGACCCCTAGTCCTACATACAGTAGCCCTTAAATGATCCTTAGGGGTTATGTTAGCCCAAAATAATGATGAAGGGAAGGAAATGCCTTGTACTACATCAGCCAGACAATGGCGGGTGCAGAAATAAATTACTCCTTTATGGAAAAAATTTGCCTTACAATAGTTTTTGCTATTCAAAAGCTTCGGCACTGCCTCTTATCCCATCAGATCATTTTATTCTCCAAGGCAGATCCATTGAAATATATGTTATCAAAACCTGTGCTATTAGGGAGATTAGCCAAATAGGTTATGCTTTGGCCCTTTTGGCATCAAGTTCGTGCCTCAAAAAGCAGTAAAGGGACAAACTATAGTCGATTTCCTAGTAGCACATCCATGCTTCGATAATGAGGAATTGCCCGATGATCTACCAGATGATAAAGTTATGCTTGCTGAAATTAAAACATGGCAATTATATTTTAATGGGGTAGCAAGGAGTCGAGGAGCCGGAGTAGGGATTTTATTTGTCACACCATTAGGAGGACTTGTCCTTTATTCATTCTCTCTCCTCGAGATCTGTGCAAATAACGTGATTGAATATGAGACACTCATCGTTAGCCTCGAATTGGCCCTTTAAATGCATATCCAGCTTGAAATATTCGATGATTCTCAATTAATCATCCAACAAATAAATGGTCACTACGAGGTAAGAAATGCCAAGTTAGCACCTTCTCTACAAAAGGGCAAGAAGCCTTATGAATCACTTCATTCAAGTAAAGGTTAATCATATGTCGAGCTCTAAAAATAATAAAGCAGATGTCTTAGCAAAGTTGGCTGCTTCATTAACACTCCCTGATAAAAGGGAAATTCAAATTACAATCGGGGAACGCCACTTACTAGCCTTAGCTTTAGACCGTTTTGATGAAACAGAAGAAATAAATGTGGTCTTGGCTTTTGAGGTTCAGGAAGAAGCAGATTAGAGACAACCTCTCATTGAGTATACTAAGTATGGCATCTTACCCATTGATCCAAAGAGAAGAGTAGATGCAAAACGCCGAGCACTTAGATGCTTGTCAAGGCAGGAGGCTACTTATATCCTAAATGAAATTCATGGTGGGGTATGTGGTGCTCATCAGGTAGGTCCAAAATTTGCTAACCAAATCAAAGGGTTGGGCCATTATTGGCCAACCATGGTTCAAAATGCAATAAAATTTGCTAAAGCATGCCAAGCTTGTCAAATACATGGTGATTTCATTCATCAGCCACTGCAATTGCTCCACCCAAGCATCTTGTCTTGGCCCTTCCATACACGAGGCCTGGATGTCATAGGGCCTTTCAAGTCTTCCTCCTCTAGTAGCCATGTACTTATTTTACTTGCCATATATTACTAAAGTGGGCTAAAGCCATCCCGTTAAGAGAAGTTGGGGCAAAGCAAGTCCCTAACTTTATCAGGACCCATCTCATTTACAGATATAGAGTCCCACACAAAATCATCTCTTACAGTGCCCTCTACTTTAAAAATCAAGCGATGATTAGGCTTGAACAAAAGTACAATTTCAGATACAACTTCTCATCAAGTTACAATCCATCGTCAAATGGTCAAGTTGAATCATTCACTAAAGTGCTTTGCAAGATTCTAAAGAAAATGGTCTTAAGGTCAAGGAGGGATTGGCATGAATGACAACCAAAAGCTTTATGGGCCTATAGAATCATGGCTCGAACTACACTGATTGTATGCCCTACCACTCGATTTTTGGCTCGGAAGTCGTGCTACCCCTTGAGGTGAAATTACATTCCCTAAGAGTGGCGATGCAATACATTGATCCAGGTGAACATACTCAAGTCAAATTAGCCGAATTAGAAGCATCATATGAGCATTGGTTGTTAGCCCAACAAAAGCTTGAAATTTACCAAGCCCAAATGGCTGGTGCATTTAATAGGAGAGTCAAGTTTCATTTATTTAGCATTAGAGATTTGGTCTTAATAATAAGGAGACCTATAGTCATCAATTGAAAGACATAAGAAAAATTTGAGTCCAAATGGGAGGGACTCTATGTAATCACCAAGGTCTTTTCTAAGGGGGCATATGAGCTCTCAAATCATAGTGGACAAATAGTATATGCTTATTCGATGGAAAATTTGTATAGAAATTTTTTACTTGAAGTTTTTGGATATATGAATGGCATTGAACTACAGATGACTCGATCCCTTAAAAAAGGGGTACGTAGGCAATCTGGCTTAGTGCTGGACCCAACCTTACCCCAAAAAAAAAAAAAAAAATTTCCCCATCCCTTGTTTGCATATTAAAAAAAAAATCTCTCTTTGATTCATGTGATATTGTAAATTATCATATAAAACTCACAATGGAGGTGAACTATAGTTGCCATTTTTTGTGCAATTACGTTGACTTTTGTTATAAAAAAAGGAGGAGAGCGCAAAGGAGAAGAAATGGTTGTGGTTAGACCAAAAAAAAGTTGCTATCAAATCATTGATATCTTTGTCTTATTCCAAAACTCGAGATAAATCAGTACAAAGAGTAAAGTCTAAATAGACTGAAAACAGAGGGAATAAGGAATGAAACCATAATAAAATAGAGTAAAAATGACTCAGTATCTATTAAAGGAGACAATAGAATCAACCAAATGGATTAGTTGATTCTTCTCCTTTTCCAGGTCCGGGAGCTTAGCAACTCCTGCTTTAACTAACTCCACTTTATGTCTTTCTTGTTCCTTTTTTAAGATCAAGAGATGTCCTCAATTCACCCTCTATAGTAACTAATTTTTGTTTCTAATCCATAAGGTCCTTTCGCATTTCACAGATCCGTTCTTCTTCCTTTAAAATCTCCTTCTTCCTCAGTTCAAGTTGCGAAGCCTCACTAGACAAATCTTTGAGATTGTTTCCATGTGAACAATTTCAGACGCATAAGTAGAATCTTAAGAAAATAGAAGACGGAGTTGTTGGATATCCACTAATTATTTCGTTTTTGCAACAACCCCAATTGCATTGAATGTTTCCTCTACCTGAAAAGTAAGCCCAGAAATTTTTACGATGTTAAAATGAGATTCATCAACCATGGAGTGAAGGATTTTTAAGGATTGAAAAACTTGCATCCTGTTGGCTGGTAAGCCTTAGGTAGAGTCTTGATTGGAAATTATGTCCACAACAGCCTTTACCCCACTAGGAATACTCTCCTGGACCAAGTCTTCTATCGAGTTAACAAAAAGACTCCTTATTGTAGTGGGAACACTTTGAAATAGTGTAACTTGCACTACATTATCTGGAGTGACTTGTACAGGGATAACGGTAGTCATAAGAGGGTTTTGCTTCTCCTCTATGATAGAGGTGGCTATCATTAGAGGTATACCTATGCTCTCAGATATAGGGGCATCCTGTGGGCACCAAGTCTCTTGTTGAAGGCCAGGTATGAGAAAATCCTTAAACCCCATATCATTTCCTTCGTCAGAATCATCTGAGTGATCAGGACGATCATAACGAGCTCTCTTAAAATTGACGTCACTATGAGACCGCTCACGGAGACTTTTTTCCTTTTGTGATTTATGGTCACTCTCGGAGACTTTTTTCCTTCCCTTTCTTCTAAGAAGCCCCTACAACTTCCCTTTGGCGGAAAAGCCTGTGGATTGCCCTTTGGAAGAAATTCCAGTAATCTTTCCTTTGGGTGAAGCTCTAGTAAACTGCCCTATGGGAGACTTATTACCCATCATTTCTGAAATTTTAACAGGTCCGCCAACAGACTGTGGATCTAGTCGCAGCCGGTCAATGATTAAAATTCGGTCTCTTAAAAATGCCTCATCATTAACGATGATCTGGTGGATTTTCCATATGGATTGACTCAAGTAAGAGGTGCTTGATCTAACTCACCAACTGCAATAACTTCAAGTATAATGTCCTTTGAAATAAACATTCGAAATGTAAAATTTGGCACCAGTATCACACCTATAAAAAGTCGCCACTGCTTGAACTAGGTCTATCATATTTCTCTTTGTTTAAGAGAGACTGCAAAGCTTAAGTTGTTAGCAAGAACATCTTGTTCAAACCTAAATTGACGAGCAAATCGATTTGGATAATAGTGCTTCATAAGGAATTCAAAACCAATTCGCATAGGGAGTACATAAGATCTTATTGATTATAAAAATTTGAAAGCCTTCATCTAATAGCTTCATATCGACTAAGTCTCGCCCTTTTAGTGAATGCTCCCAAAATGCATTTGCATGAAAAGAGATGGATTTTCCATTTCTAAAAATGCTCCTTGCTTATGCTAGTGTAAATCGTTTGACTGACATTCCAGCATAGCGTATCAATGTAGGATAATCTACTAGACATTCTGAATCAGGGTGTTGAGCATATAAAGTCAGAAAAGTTTTTACTAACCAACCCATTACATAATGAATGAGAAAACAAGGATTAGCTCAACTCGGATGATCAGAATGACTTGTAACTTGCCCTAAGCTACGGTAGATGTATCCTAACATTGTCAGAGTTAGGGAGATCTTTTGACCTTTTGCCATTAAAGAGGCTATTACGAAGGGCTTTGGGCTTATCACTTCATTGTGATATGGTAGGACAAAATGACTCGACTAAAAAGCCAAGAAAACCGCATGCTCTCCTTGTGACATTTAAAGTCAAGGGACGACCCCTTTGCGAGACTCCTGGAGGGCTAGATGATGTCCTTTTTCCCAACTCTTTTCCAAAAGCACCCCATATTATTTCCCTTCTATAAAAATGATCCAACCACCAATTCCAGTAGACATGGCTGCTCTTATAAAAGTGACAAAATTCAGCATGAATATGAAGCAACTCTAGAACCATTGTTGAAAATTTTTCATTGTCCATCAAATCTTCATTACGAGGTAAAAATTCTTCATATACATATCCTAGAATTCAAAGGCCATTGATTATCTCCAAGTCGTAGACGGAGATGCCAACTTCTCTAGTAATGTGATGAAGTGTATTTGTTAGAGGACCCCAAAGCTCACAAAATGCTCTCCATACATCCCTATCAAAATGCTAAAGGTAACAAGATACACCAATAGCTCCATATATGCCTACTGATCTAAGGGTATGCTCAAAGTGCTTCAAGATATACTTAGTCCATTCAACAGCACCCATCATAAAGGTAGATAGCCCTCAAAATTTAAAATTTACTCCCCCAATTTCTCCTAAAAGTGAGAAGTGTATGGAGAACAGGATAAAATGATGGAGTGACCACAAATTTTTCATCCCCATTAGACTCTGTGTTGATCTTTTCACGAACCATGGCATTGAAAAAGTTCGCATAACCCCTACATAAGTCGATGCAACTTTTCTCATCATTGTATGAATAGGAGAGGGTGCCCTTCCGTACCATTTCTTTTCTTGTCCATGTGATCCTAGAGTCTGGTGGAGGAGAAACAGCAAGGGTATTCAAGGAAGAAGAGCGTCTATAAATAGGATCATGAGGTGACTTGTCATCATTTTTGAGTCCATTGCAATCTGTTAAAAACAAAATATTAAAAAACGATATCGAAAGCAAAATCAAAATTCAGCAAACTAATACATATAAGATCGTTTATCACCTGTGCTCACAAACCTACATGATACATGGGAGGTAATTATTGAACGTCCAAGTCAAAATAAAGAGAGGCACACATTGTGATTATGTATGGACAAATTAACCAAAGTCATATGAAGGAGAGATTTAATTATCACCTTCCATTTACATAATTCCATTCCACAATTAAGGGGAGGGGGTTTAAAATAATCCATGGACCCTAGGCATATGACGGGATAATTAATAGGGAATGCATTTGCATCTAGGGCATGGTTTTTGTATGATTTATGGAATCATATAATCAGTAGATTGGCATTAATGGTTAGCCAAGCCCCTGATCTCCCATGTTTGTTTGTGGGACAAATATAATACCTATTAAGAGAGTCTAAATTAGCACATATGCTAATTTCATGTGATTTGTTGACATTCTTTCCCTTCCACACATAACCTCCTACTAGCACCACCTTCCCATGTTCCGCTGCTATGTGGATTTTCAAAAACAACCTCTCCTTAGTTATTATAAAAGCAAAGAGCCATCGTGGTTTAAAAAAAAAAAAAAGGGAAGCGAAGGAATGTAGAGGGAGATTAGAGAGTGAAAGCAAAAATAGACATTGAGCAAGAAACCAATAGGTAAGGTGAATTCCATTTAATGGGAGTCATGGCAATTACCATAACTCCCACAATATTAACCGTACATATATCATGATTTAATTTTGACCATTGATTTATTTAAATATAATTGGAATTATTGTTACATATTTAAAGTGTATAAAATATTAAGCAAATAATATAAAAATAGTTTTGTTAGGAGTTGTTTGGTTCCCAAATTCATTCAATGAGAAAGAAGACCCCTTCCGAATTCTGGCCACCATGACCAATTTCTGGCGACCTCTCTTCACGCGCATTCCGGCACCACTCCCTCCACCCCGCTTTAATGTATGACCCTCCAACCACCAGGGCCATTTTCCGATGACGGCCGATTCCCCTTGTTGCCTCACCCCTCCCCCCGATTCCGATTATGCTCCCGCCATGGATTCCGGCAACCACAGCTGCCGACTTTTCGGGAGGGATACCGAAATCTCCGTCCATGTGCGCTGCTGGCCATACACAGAACTTTCACGGGACGTCCATATTTTCCGACCACCAAGCCTGGCAAAGCGGGTGGGGAAGCCGAAGGGTTAGAATTTTATTTGTTTCCATGTAACACATGATGATATTAATTTAGATTGGAATTGGTACTGAAGCAGGAAATCGGGTAGATGGTTAAAGTAATTCTAGTCGTCCTAGGAGTCCCTTGTTCGAATCCAACTAGGCTAACTTTTCCAATGGTTTTTGTTTTTAATGCAGATTCTCTAAAACCTTCTCCCATGTCACTTGTGCCTCCATTATGTGCTCTAATTCTTCACAAATTATAATGCATAAATGACCCCTTCCTTCACAATTTTTTTTTATTTGTGGGTATTCTCTATTCTATATCCTATGAATTTACCTAGGTCTACATACAATCATCATAGTGAAATAAAGGCAATGGAGGTAAGATCCACTTATCATCCTCTTTTTTTTTTTTTTGTGGTAAACAATGCTCAATGTTTAAGTTATTAAATTTGGTACTTTTGTAGCAAGTGTAGTAATTTTTTGTATGCCTTTATTGTGTTCGGTTTGTACATGGTTATTATATTTTTCGTTAAAACATTAATCGAATTTGGTATTTCGAATTTTATAAAAACATTTAAAATAAAAGTAACATTAGTTAAGTTTTTTTGTTACACGTAATATAATTGATTCTAGTTGTGATTTGGCAGGTTGTGTTACTAAATTTTTTTTTGGTTGGCTTGTAGAATTCAAACGAGAAGGTTGTATGTGAGGTGTCTAACAATGCATGCAATTGCACCGCAAATTTTGAAAAACTGCATGAGGAAATTGAACTAATGAAAAACTTATTGCAATCTATACATATAATGGTTAGTCATCATTTGATGAAAAAAGAGGAAATATTGGAAGAAAAAAAATTGTATGAATAATGAAGGTAAACACGGGGTTGAATCAAATATGGATCATGATATTCCAATTATCAATCCTCCTCCTCGCCAAGAGTTTTTGGGCGACACATTTGAAAAATCATCCTCAAAACGACCCTTCCACGCTCCATTCATGAAATTTTGTAGCACATAATTTGTTTACCCATTTGAGAGAACCAGTGAAACAAGGACAGATGGTAGCAGCGAAAATAATGAAGTAAATCCCACTACTGGAATAGAAATTCCAGCAACCTTAGAGAATTTATGCTTTAGTAAGTCATACTTTAACAATAGGCTAGCTACAATATGGGATTACCCTATTACTATAAATGATGTAAAAATACATTCTCACTCACACAAACTGCCAAAAAAATCACGTAAAAGGAAAAGGGGGGCAGAAGGGAAGTTGTCTATTGAGGATGGTGTCATACAATCAACAGTGAAGAAGGTTTCCATGGAAAAAGATCATGTAGTAGAGAGAGAAGACACAATAATGCTCCAAAAACCATCTCATTTTGCTTCTAGACAAAGCAATATTTTGGACGATTCAGAGGAGATTAACTATACTTCAAACAAAGAGACAAACTTGTATTGGGAGAAGGAGGATACTAAGGTACGTTGATAATCTTTCACCTAGTTTTACTTTGCTGAGGAAAGTTAAAAATTGATTGTTTTCATTTATTATTATTTTATTTAGATTATTATTGTTGTAATTATTATTATTATTACTATTATTACTACTACTACTACTATTATTATTATTATTATTATTATTATTATTATTATTGTTATTATTATTATTGTTATTAGTAATTAGTTTGTTGCTGTTGTTTAGTTATTTATTTATTGGCCTTGTCATTATTATTTTTGCCATTATTATTATTATTATTATTATTATTATTATTATTATTATTATTATTATTATTATTATTATTTGTGATGTTTCTATAATCATTGTTGTTATTGTTGTTGTTGTCGCAGCTTATATCTTTGAACGATGACGTCTTAGATGATGAAGACATTAGTGCCGCACATGGTTATCCTAATTTGTACAAGCCATTGTTGTCTTGCCTATCCAGCGAACAAGCAAGAATATGTGACAGTATTTATAATTGGGAAAAAGGAAGTGAAATTGCTTATAGAAATGCCAAATTCAGAGGATTCTTGTACGTGAGGGACTTGATACCTTTTTATCCAGACAACTGGCTAACAGATTGGGTATGTATATATGTATGATATTATTTACTTAATTTTCAGTAATATATCATTGAAATTATGAAAATATAATACTTTGTTTGGTTTAATAGTGCATCGATGCATTTTTGTTCGATCTACAATTAAAAGCACGTAAAGAAGGAAGCAACAGAAGATTGTATTTACCTAACATGTTTTAGGTAAGAAATCTTTGATTTTTAATTTGTGGTTACTAATATTTTGGTTTTATAATAACCAAAATGTAATTGAAAAAAAATGAAACTTTATATTTTACAGAGAGCCATGACATACATAAATGATACAAATAACAAACTTGCTGTTGAACGATATGTTCCAGAAGATACTAGTCATATTGAACAGGTATCTCTCTCCCTCTCTATGTGTATATGCAAATCGTAATACTAAATAATAAATAAATTTTTGACAAAAGATACAAATTAATTTATGAATGTGGGTTTATATCTTGTTGTTGGATGATAAAAGAAGACATTGGATACTGGTTGCGCTTAACATGAAAGACAAAATATGGTATTTTTTGGATTCATTGCATTCGTTAGAAGCTAATATCGAATTTACTCCCCATGTGGTACATAACAAAATTTGGCCATTATTACAATTACATATGCTAATTTTTGGTCGTGACTCCTAATCCAATGGTATCGTTATCAATATAGTTATTGAATGCATCAATGGTTTATCAAAATCATCCTTAATTGAGTAGATTTTTTAGGGATGTATCCACATTTGGAGTCGAAGTTCCCATTACTCGAAAGTAAGAAAATTCATAAGTAATTTTGCTTTTCAAAATGTATACTATTGTCTATTATATGAAGGCTCATAATTGTTATATGATAACATTCATGTTTATGTTTTAGGGATGACTGTGGCATGTTTGTTCTCAAACATGTCGAAGCACCCAATAATGCATCATGGAGTGAAATAGCTTTTTCGGTGTGACATATAGTATATACATGTGTTTTTCCTCCTTTATACAACAAATTGACATGGTTTAATATGCACGTTTTTTTACATCTTATACAGACAAATGACATGCGAGTAGAGCGATTGAAGTATGTGGTCAATCTTGTTACAAGCGAATTCAATGAGGCGGAGTGTTTTAGAAAAGCAATTACATCAATTTAATGTATTCACATAAGTTACGTGCTCTATAATTTTAGGTTCAAATTTACACATAGTATACATTTTGAAAAGCCCATTATATCAAAAACACAACATACTTAACATCGTACACTATAAAAAATAACAGAGTTTATGTTCAAGACCCAAATCCATCATACCCGATGGAAGAAACTTGCGAGTACAATCACAATGTGAAGTCCAAACGATTAAACTTTGTCATACAATGATTCACCAATCTGCTTTTGGCAACCAATCTACAATACAATGATTCTTCTCTAACTTTGCCCCTTCTTCACTATACTCAACCTACATATTAATTGTAACCAAAATTAATTAATACTTTACGTTGAAAGTTAAAAAATATACGATATAAATATTGATCAGTACCTGCGGTAGCTCCCCCTCAGTGTAAGCATAAGGTTGTAACCTCATAAGCACATCATGCGCTGATCTTGAGTTGGTGCTATCATTCTTTAGAGGGTCAATAGGAGAACATTCAAGGCTTATGGTGCACGGTTTAGTGCCAACATAAACAGGACATGTGCGTTGTGTATGACCCGTATTATGGCACTTACTACAAGTCCTTTGCCTTTTCCCCTTTGGTGCCCCTTTTGCAGCAACAATTTTTGGATCCTTAATTCCATAGAGCTGTCGCTTGTTCCCTTCATGTCCTGCTTTGATGACATATTCTTCTTGTTGCATAAAGGCATCTTCATTGAGCGTTATATGTTCCATAGCACCAACAGTCCACTGTCGAAGAATGCAACCACTTGAAATATGCTTCATGTTTGCATATTTCATAACTGCAAACATGTGGCGGCATGGAAGTCCAGCTGATTCTAATTTCATGCAAGAACAGTACATCGTTTCATGAGCATTATGCCTAATCACCATACACCACATATTTTCACGTTCAACATCTTGCAACCAATAGTAAATAGGCTCCTCAGGTCCACCACTCTTTTGCTTCTCTCCTTTCACGACATACATTGACTCAAAAGTCATTTCCCTGGATAACAATTCATAGCAATTCCTCGCGTATATCTTTGCTGCATATGCCTTGATACTATGAAGTACTCCCTCAATCACTGGATATGTGTGCACTGTCATGTAATCATTATGTCCATCTTGAACTCTTAGCTCTTCCATCACTTGATCATACAGCTGAACGATCCTATACAACTTCATACTTGGGTCAATTGATGTCTTGATTGTTCTATGCATCGATTCACATCTTTATGTGCTTCTCATGTGTAAATTAAACAATAAAACATATAAGACACTAATATCAATGAACATTTTTTAAAAAATAAATAACCTAAATTTCCATGCCTAAAAAAATAGCTATATAAATATGCTTCTGCCCATTTTTCCTTATCATTGTATAACTCTATAGCCCACTTTTTATCTTTGACCCCATAATGAGAAACCAATTCTTCCCAACTGTTGAGTTATTATATTTAGTTTTGATGATAACAAATCCAAGTGTAAAAATTTGTCCTAGTAATGTTGCTCCAAACACGGTCTCCAAACAGGCCTAACTGGGTTTGTGTTCTTTATTATACTAACTGGTTTGCTACATGTGAGAACAAGTCTTCAAAACAGGTTTTACTTGGTGATTCTATATTAAGTCAAGAACACCATCTCGACAGTTGATTGTAAGGCATGTTCCTGAACTCTAGCAATGGAAAGAACAACCCCAGCAAACAAGGTGGCCTTGGTGTTCACAGCAGCACCATAAATCTTGGACAAGATGACATTCAAAACAAGAAGTCTCGGGTATATAGGTTTTATTTATTTAGACTCTTGTTAATATGCCAATATTGAAAACATCATTTTAAACACCTCTTGAATCGGTATTTGCGCTAAGTGCTTCAGAACACCAGTTGCGAACAACCCTGCGAACAGGGTGCCTAGGGTGTTTCTGAACTGCAGTAGCCACACCCGGTTATCTTTGAAAATTTATTTTAGTTGGCTAAGATCTCCAGATTACTTTCCTTGAATTTCAAAACTGCTATTTCTCTGGAAAGGATATTTCTTGAAAATATTATGGGAGATTTTCGAAAATAAGTTTTGGGAGATTTGCCAAAACTTAAAGATTTCCTTTGACCATATTTTCGGATATGGTAAAGTTTCAAAAGCTGAAAATTTCTGGTTGCTTTTTTGAATCCACCTCACGGTTATGGGAAGATAAGGGTTATCTTTTAAGATATCAAATCCCTTATATTTTGGCAAAATTTTATCACTAGCCGTAGGAGAACATTTCCTGATTGAAAATCATTTTCTATACTTAGCTGATTCTGTGGCTTATGACCGTTGGTTTTTGTGTTTAAAAACCTCAGCTTTTTCTCTCCCAGTAGACACACAACACACGAGAAAAGAGCAGATAGAAAACTCAGGTTGAATTTGCTTAAACACAGCTTTTTGAAAAATTCAGGAAAAATCAGAAAACACGGTCTACACTCAAAGATTCTTGAGCTTCATTCTGAAAAGCAAACCGTGACAAGCTGTGTTTGATTTTGAGTTTTCAAACCATTGGCATAATAGGATCTTCATTGTACCTTACATCTGCTTAGTAAGAAGCACCCCCTGTAAGGTGTTTGTAACCCTGATCTTGAATCAGAAAAGTGAGTGAGTGTGTCCTAGTCGTGTGGACTTGGACGTGTCTAATCTTGCGAAGGTTGGACGTGGTGTAACCTGTCTTTGGGAAGAAGGTTACGTGGTTGCAAGTTGTAACAAGGTGTGTTACATTTGTAACGTGTGAAGCCCGTTAGTGAAAGTGGTTAAATCCTACACGAGGTAGGTCGTGGTTTTTCACACCTCAGTTGGGCTAGAGGTGTTTTCCACGTAAAAATTGTGTGTGCTTTATTTTCCGCATTTATCTTGGTGATTTTCGCATCTGCAATAATTTGAGAACACCCCGTGCAAACAAGCTATCAGGGTGTTTGTCATTTGAGAACAACCTCTACTAGGGTGTTTGTTATTTACAACGCGAAAATCAGACACCACAATTCACCCCTCTCTTGTGGTTGTATACTCACGAACTCAACAAGTGGTATCAGAGCGGGTTCTCTTACAAAAGGTTAACACCTTGAGAGATTTTGAAGATGAGTACCCCACAAGGAATTCTTGAAGGGCAATCCATTACTCGTCCACCCTATTTCAACGGCCAACATTATAGTTGGTGGAAGAATAGGATGGAGAACTATATTCAGGCAGAAGATTATGAATTATGGATGCTCATCAAGAACGGGCCCCTTGTTCCCACCAAGGTGCTTGAAGATGGTAAGAAGGTTCCCAAGGAATCCATAGAGTTTGATGCCGAGGACTACAAGAAAATGGAGAAAAATGCCAAGGCCAAAAAGCTTCTATATTTTGGCCTAGGACCCGATGAATACACTCGCATCTCTGAGTGTGTATCAGCCCAAGCTATCTGGAATGCTCTGCAAGTTGCTCATGAAGGTACGAGTCAAGTTAAACAATCTAGAATTGAGCTACTTATGCGACAATATGAGTTGTTTGATATGGTGATCATGAAACTGTGATGGACATGTATACACGGTTCACCCACATCACGAACGAGTTAAAATCCCTGGGAAGATCTTTCACCACTGAAGAGTTGGTGAGGAAATCCTCAGAATTTTACCTCGCACGTGGGAGGCCAAAGTAACAGCCATCCAAGAGGCTAAAGACATGAACAAGATCACCCTCGACGAGTTGATTGGTAATCTCCAGACCTATGCACTCCGAAAGAACTCACAGCAAAGAGAGGAGCAAAAGAAGGATCGTGGGCTTGCCTTGAAAGCACATGAGGACATTGACTCTGACCTTGAAGATGAAGAAATGGCCCTAATGTATAGAAAATTCAAGAAATTCTTCAAAAAGGTCAAGGAAAACAACAAAAGAAAAGACTTCAGCAAGTCTAGAAACACCTCCAAAGAACAGCTCACAGGGTGTTTCAAGTACGGCAAACCAGATCACTTAGTCAAGAATTGCCCTCTACTTCGAGAAGATCAGACGCCCGAACACCCTCGAAAACAGGGTCGAAAACACCCTGTAAACAATTTGGGCAAGCGATTCTCGAAAGCTATGCTGGCTGCTTGGGAAGATTCCTCTGAGGATGAAGGAGAATCTGAAGCTGAAGAAGGAGTCGTAGCACTTATGGCACAAAGGGATTCAGATTCAGATGATGAATCAACAATCAGCTTCTCAGATCTCAAGAACAAGGTACATGGTCTTAACAAAGCTACTTTAGAAGAACTTCTATATAATTTGATAGACACATGTGCTGATCTAAAAAGAGAAGTTAGTGACCTAGAGCTTGAAAATGAAATTCTTAAAAATGAAAAACTCGGTTTACATGAAAATGTTAATATACTCAAAGAAAACCTCTTTATAAAAGAAGGAGATCACTCTCGAATAGAGGAAAAACTCTTTGAGGTGGAAGGAATGGTTGAGTCCCTGCTCAAAGAGAACAAGGGTTTGCATGCTAATAAAGAAAAACTGGAAATCGAGCTTAGCACAAACAAACACTGGAACAAATCTTCACAGGCCCTTGCTTGGTTAAACACTCACCACAGTCGAAACAAAAAGGGACTTGGGTATAAGCCTAAACGAACAGTCTACCCAATTCACAGAAAGTATGTGGATTACCTGAAAACATTGTTTGCTTTCATTGTGGCAAAACGGGTCATTATAGATACACTTGCCCTTTAAGAAAACATGCTAATGAAAAGAATGAAAGGTATGTGAAACAAATCTGGATTAGAAAAGATGAGCTTTACATGTCTAAAGAAATGGGACCCAAGTGGATCTGGGTTCCCAAAACTAACCCGTGATTTGTTTTGCAGGCTGAAGTGAGAGAGAACAATCCCACAAACAACCCATCAAACAGGGTAAGAAACACCCTGTCAAACAGATCAGAAAACAACCTTGAAAACAGGTAGCTGTGGTATGTTGATAGTGGGTGTTCGCGGCACATGACTGGAGAAAGATCAAATTTTCTCTCACTTACAGCTTTGAATGGTGGGAGTGTAGCATTTGGAAACGGCAAGTCTGGGACAATTTTCGGTATAGGTAATATTGGTAAAACTCTCTCCCATTCAATTGACAATGTGCACTTGGTTGATGGTTTAAAGCACAATTTGCTAAGTGTGTCCCAACTGTGTGACAAGAACAACCTAGTGGTGTTCTCACGAACACGTTGCTTGGTTGTGAATGACGACATAGGAGATGTTGTGTTGAGGGGGAAGTGATGTCAAAATGTTTATAAAGTCTGTATTTCCACTCTTCCCCAAAATAATCTGACTTGTTTAAATGCATTAAATGATGATATAATGCTATGGCACAAGAGACTAGGTCATGTAAGCTTATCCTTGTTAAACAAACTTGTTTCAAAAGACCTAGTTATTGGACTACCTTCCATCAAATTTAATGATGACAAGGTGTGTGAAGCTTGTGCAAAAGGCAAACAAGTCAGATCTTCTTTTAAATCGAAAAAATGTATAAGCACTACCCGACCTCTAGAATTATTACACATTGATTTGTGTGGTCCATGAGGATAACTAGTAGAGGTGGGAAAAAGTATGTGCTCGTTGTAGTGGATGATTACTCTCGATTTACTTGGACCTTGTTTTTGGCATCCAAAGATGAAACCTTTGATAATTTTATTGCCTTTCTCAAAAAGGTTGAAAAGAGAGTAGGACACTCTTTAATTAGCTTGAGATCTGATCATGGAACTGAGTTTGAAAATGCAAGTTTTATCAACTATTGTAATGACATGGTGTTGATCATAACTTCTCGGCTCCAAGAACACCCCAACAAAATGGGGTGGTTGAGCGCAAAAATCGCACCCTGGAAGACATGACCAGAACAATGCTTATTGCCAGTGGTCTTCCTATGTATTTCTGGGCAGAAGCATTAAACACCTCATGTTACATTATAAATAGATGCATGATCAGACCTATGTTGAATAAAACTCCTTATGAACTTTTCAAAGGCAGAAAACCCAATATTACGCACCTAAGAACATTTGGTTGTAGGTGTTTTGTGCATAATAATGGGAAGGATGCCTTAGGAAGGTTTGACCCTAGGAGTGATGAGGCAATATTTCTTGCCTATTCTTCTCACAGCAAGGCATACAAAGTCTTTAACAAAAGGACCTTGTGTGTTGAGGAAAGTGTGCATGTGCTTTTTAATGAATCTAACGTATTGAGTGAGAATGATGCACAGGAAGATGAACTTGAATTAGGTCTTGTTCGAAAAGAAGTGTTGCTCCAAGATAAACGAGGTAAGAACTCCATGGAGAAAACAACTCCTGAAGGTGTTCCTCAGAATAGCAGGCAAGGTGAACACCAAACAAGGGAAAACACCGCTGAACCCTGTTCGGAACCATGTTCTTCAGGAATAGACTTACAAACATATGCAGAAACAGGCTCGGGAGATGATCGTAAGCATTATGTTACGACTAGAGTAGAGCATGGGTCTGTGGATCCTCTTACTCCCCGACCATGGAAGCACCATAGTTCGCACCCTCTTGATCAAATCTTGTCAGATATTAATACTGGAGTGCAAACTAGATCTAAACTAAAAAATTTTTGTGCTTTCTATGCTTTTCTTTCTAACATTGAGCCAAAAAGTGTGAATGAAGCTCTTGCAGATTCAGATTGGATCACGGCTATGCAAGAAGAGCTTCATCAATTTGGGAGAAACAAAGTATGGCACCTTGTACCTAAACCTGCAGAGAGAACAATCATTGGAACCAAGTGGGTGTTCCGAAACAAACTGAATGAGTCAGGAACAGTCACTAGGAACAAGGCACGGCTGGTTGTACAAGGATACAATCAAGAAGAAGGGATCGATTATGAAGAAACCTTTGCACCAGTTGCTAGAATTGAGGTTATTCGAATCTTAATAGCCTTTGCAGCTCATATGGAAATCAAGCTATATCAAATGGATGTTAAAAGTGCATTCCTAAACGGATACCTTAAAGAAGAGGTGTATGTCAAACACCCCCCTGGTTTTGAAAATGGTGATTTTCCAAATCATGTTTTTAAACTTGACAAGGCACTTTATGGTTTAAAACAAGCTCCAAGAGCTTGGTATGATCGGTTGTCAATTTTTTTACTTGAAAATGATTTTAGAAGAGGCAAGGTAGACAATACCTTGTTTCTAAAATCTAAGGGGGAACATTTTTTGATTGTCCAAATATATGTTGATGATATTATATTTGGTGCTACTCATCATGATTTATGCAATGAATTTTCAAATATGATGAGGAGTGAGTTTGAGATGAGCATGATGGGTGAGCTTAATTTTTTCTTATGCTTACAAATCAAGCAAACTCCAAACGGTACCATGATCCATCAGCAAAAGTATATCAAGGAGTTACTTAAGCGTTTTGGGATGGAGTCAGCCAAACCCATAGACATTCCTATTTCTCCTTCAACCAAGTTAGTTATGGATGATGGGAGTCCCTCAGTTGAGGAGAAACTCTATAGGGGTATGATTGGGTCACTCTTATTCCTAACCGCTAGTAGACCTGATATTGTTTTTAGTGTTGGTTTATGTGCCCGTTTTCAGGCTAACCCTAAGGAAACTCATCTTAAGGCTGTTAAACGGATACTAAGGTATTTGAAATATACACCCAATTTAGCTTTATGGTATCCTAAATGTTGCAATTTTGATCTTGTTGGATATGCTGACGCTGACTATGCTGGATTCCTAGTTGATAGAA